>OY755248.1:65965652-66385652 GCA_963576725.1 Azorinus chamasolen
GTTTTTTTTTCACGCCCTTTTCAAACAGATTTAGTTTATGGGTGAAACTGAAGTAGTACGTTTAATTAAAGTTAATATTTAACGTCATGAATATTTATTAAGAAATTATGTTATGACGAATATTAATTAGCCGATTTTTTACAAGTGCGTCATGAACAAGGAAATGTTTGGCCATGGTAGAAACTGTAGATCAGATCTATCCTATTTCATAAACAATCAGACTAGATCCTGATCAGACGATTCCTGCATATGCCGTTTGATCTGGGTCTACTCTGTATGCAAAGGCACGAAAAGTCGTTTATATCAGGTAAACAATTAACATTTTCACAAAGCGCATTTGTTTCGCCATTATATCGAGGAGGAATTCGCATATATACAGTAGAACTTCTCACTTAACCCTTTCCCTCATAGGCTATTTTTATACCCAACCCATTTAAATAAATCTACCGAAAAGGAGCATTAACTAGAGAAAAGGAAAATTTAGAATTTTGTAGTTTGAAACCTTTGTGATAAAAAGAGCATTTGCTCCTATAAATGCTCTATATATCACAATGGTTTCACAAAGAGACTTTTATAGAGTCGTCAAAAGTCGTCAACATGAGGGAATGTGCGTAGTATAAAGCATGACGATGTTGCTTAACGCATAACGAAAGCAATGCAGAAAGCTCCTATGGGAGCATGATCTAATGGTCATCTACAAAGATTGTTCAAATTATGACCTCCGGGCCAAAACGCGAGCGCTTCATGTGAGCGCTTCGGGGTCTCATTGCCCTCTTATTTAACCCTTTACTCAATAGATTCGTATCAGACGGCTCCTGTATGAGCCTCCTAATTAGTGTCTGCTCTGTTTCGTAATTAAATAATATGATTGTGATTCTATAGTGTCTGCTATGGCCATATACAATGTTTACATATTTATCATTATGCATCTGTAATTTACAGTGTCTCTAAATGTAATTTGTATTTTCATTAGTTTGCCATGTGGTCCACACTGTTTCTAAGTAAATGGTATTTATATCATTATTTAAATGTTATAGTTTTGTATATTCTCTTGACATATATTTTATGTGTAACTATTTATGTATGGGGGTTAATAAAGAATCAATCAATTATTTCTTACATGAATAATCACGGAGTATAGGGTTAAAAGCCATATTCGAAAAGGTGATATAATGTATATTCATTTTAACCTAGGCATAATTTGGAAAATACTGACACCACTAGGCATTTCGAGTTAAGTTGACAAGCAGTTGTTTTTACATAATTTGAGTGTGCTAAATCCGAATATAACGTTTGCCAATCTGTATGTTCCGTATTTAGGGTACAGAATGGCGAAAAACAAATTGGTCGCCAACGAACACTATTTCCAGCCAAACAAGGATACATTACACTGAAAATCTTGGCGTAACACTGAAATTTTCTGTTAAAATGTACAAACGACCAATGGAAGACAATTAATTCAAGCTGGATATCCTTTAGTGCATTCAAAGTTGTATCCCGAGCGTTGAGCTATAATGGCGGAAAACAAAATGGCCGTCCAAAACTCTTAATGCAGAAATGTGTTGCTAGATTTTATAAATGCATGGTCGTTTTCTTCTTATATGTGTTTGATTCAACAATAGCTGCACTTTGACTGCGGACAAAAGTAGTTTTTAGCTAGTTGTTTATTTCCCTACACTGACATTCAAATGGTGTCGGTAGATTAGACCATCTCTTCTCAAGCACATTGCTGGCCATGGCCAATTAAAAGAAAATATGTAAAAAGGTTATGGAACTACATTTAAATGGTTTAACTGTAATAAAGATGTTAATATTTCTGTATTGAAAACTGATTTAGACAGATAAATGGAACTCAGGTATTTATTTCTTAACATTACTTCTAAATTGCTTTATCGTATTTTGTTTATCTCAATCATATCCGAAACAGAATATGTTTTCGAGGGGTATTGAGTGGGTGGGGAAAAGCAGAAGGCACATAAGATGATTTAAAAATCCGAGAAATAGCAACTTGCAATATCTTCATCATCATCATCATATTCATTAATCGCAATAATTATATACTATAATGTTGAAAAAGAAATAAAGCTTCAATAAGCCCAATTGCCCCATCTGTTTGAACCACATACACTAAACACTATTGGAGAGCAACCTTGTGACTGGTAGCAGCTTGTTTCCTGGAATATATTAAATTAATCCATATACTATAATGCAGAGCAATAAAACTCATAAAATCATTTCCCTGTTCTATGTTTATTCAAATTTTAAATTACCTCTGAATATTCATGGACAAAATAGTTATAATGAAATATGGAAAGTAGAATATTGTAGCATGTTAGAAAGTAGAGAAATAGAACAAATTCCATTAGCAAGCAGAGCAGACCCTAATCAGACAGCTCCTATATGAGCCTTCTGATCTGGGTCTACTCTATTTGCGAGTGCGTGAAAATGCGTTTAACTATCTGTCGTTTGCAAACAGCTTGGATCCAGGTGAGACGCCGAGTAAATCGGCGTCTCATCAGGATCCAGTCTGTTTGACACTGTCTATAGTTTTTCTGATAACCTTGTTCGAATCGAACGTATCAAAAATGTACCGAGTCTAAATTTGAGCCGACATCAATTTTACACAGTCGGATATAGGTTAGAGGCATACAGTAGAACCTCTCTATAACGGACACTAAATTACATTAAGTATTGTGTGCTTAAGACAGCTTTAAGCAGCCATCTGCTCTAAATACCAACACAATTTAGTGGCCGTTATAGAGAGAATCTACTGTAATAATTTTAGAGTATGTTTATGGACCTAATCAGACATGTAGGCAACTAGTTACGCGCCTTCGTTTCGTTATTTTTGTTTTTCAAAACATGTGTTATTCTTTCAATTTTTGGTGTCTTCATTCTGTTTAGTCATGTTATGCATTTTCAAGTTATGTATTGATTGCACTGTGTTCAGATTAGTTATATCCGGGGCCTCTGGGCCGTCTGGGGACTATTCGTTATTGTCATTGACCTAAAGCAAGATCCGGGCCTCTGGGAACTATTTGTTATTGTCATTGACTTAAAGCAAGATCCGGTCCTCTGGGGGACTATTTGTTATTGTCATTGACTTAAAGCCAGACCCGGGGCATCTGGGGACTATTCGTTATTGCCATTGACTTAAAGCCAGATCAGGGCCTCTAGGAAATATTAGTTAATGTCATTGACTTAAAACCAGGTCCGGGCCTCTGGGGACTATTCGTTATTGTTGCTGACCTAAAGCCAGATCCGGGGCCTCTGGGGAATATTCATTATTGTTATTGACTTAAAGTCAGAACCGGGGCCTCTGGGGACGCTTCGTTATTGTCATTGACTTAAAGCCAGATCTGGGGCCTCCCGGTACGATTCGTTATTGTCATTGACTTAAAGCCACACCCGGGGCCTCCCGGTACGATTCGTTATTGTCGTTGACTTAAAGCCAGAACCGGGGCCTCTTGGGACTAAGTTATTGTCATTGACTTAAAGCCAGATCCGGGGACAATTCCTTTTTGTCGTTGACTTAAAGCCAGATTCAGGGACTATTCCTTATTGTCGTTGACTACAAGCCAGATCCATGGCCTCGTTATTGCTTTGACTTACAATCGACTAGCCCGTTAACCCATTGCCTCATGAACATTTATTTATGCAAGAATCTATCACTTCGCGAATATTCACTGACAACAGTTTTGTAATGGGACCTAAACATTGGAACTTTTGGCCATACCAGAAAAAATAGAATCAGTTATATATAATTCCATAAGCAAACAGAGCATACCCTGATCAGACGACTCCTACTGGAGCTGCCTGATTTGGACCTACTCTGTTTGCAAAGGCTTCAAAGGACGTTTGTATTAGATAAATGGTTATGAATGTGGGTTCGAATCCCTGTCAGATACTACGGGGTTTTCATGATTCACAAGAAGCATTCTAGCTGTTTTCCGGGTGGTTGGTGAATCTACACTGAATACTCTTCTGTTTATGAAACAATACTGCTTTATTGATGTATAGAAAAAATAGCTGTTATGAACAAGAAATCGCGAACTATACTTAACCCTTTACTCCATGAATGAACCTTTTACTCCATGAATATTCATGTATGAAATAATGACTATGAATATTAATTACCTGAATTTCATAATGGCTCCATGAACATAAGATTTTTTACCATGGCAGACACTGTAGAAATATATCTTATATAACATCATAAGCAAACATCAGACCCTGACCAGACAGCTCCTAAATTATCTGATCTTTGTCTGCTCTGTCTGCAAAGACGCATCCGTTAAATAAAGAAGAAACCAAGTAACCAAGTAACCAACCAGTCCATGTTTTCCACAATTATCCAAACCATGTAACCAACCAAACCATGTTTTCACAATTATGAACAATTAAATCAGTACAACATTTGCTCTGTTTCACCATGTGTTCATTCATGAAATACTCATATACATTAAAACCTCTCTATAACGTCCGCTAAATTACATCAAGTATTTTGTGTTCAAGACAGGTGGTTGCTTAAAGCAAGGTGGAAGTAAAACAGAACGCTCCTATAGTTAAATCATATAGGAGCGTTCTGTTTTACTTACACCTTGCATTAAGCAGCCACCTGCCCTTAATACTAACTAATTAACATAATTTAGTGGCCGTTATGGAGAGGTTTTACTGTACAATATTTTTCACTGATGCTAAAATATCAAATTCTATATAAAAAAACTGTAGATTACTCATACCAGGCCATGATACTCAGGTGAGCATTGTAGATCCACCATGGTCACTTTTTGATTAATTTCGCTCAGCTCCGGAATGCAAATATCAACAGAGTAATTGAGAGCATTTCAGAATTAATCGTGTTTCAATAGATATTATTACGGAGGGTTATGTTCTTAGCTCTTTCGCTGCCACATGGTGTCGCTGCAAAATTTGTCTTGTCTTCCGCTTTCTTTCTAGAAATATAACCATATTATCAAATAGTTTGGATCCTGATGAGACACCGAGTTACTCTGCGTCTCATCTGGATTTAAACTGTTTGCATAGGTACATGTAATCACAGATGCGACGGTGGCATCAACAGGGTTAATCACGATGTTCAAGCCGCGGCTTTCTGAGGTCATCAACAACAATAAAAAGTCATGATAATTGATGAAATTAAACTGCGGGGTAAGTGGGGGGAAATTATTACAGGGAGTTCCTGGCGTGATTCTTGTCAAAGGGCAAACACTTACGTGTAGATTATTTATGGATGGATATTGCTTAATAATGAACACAGTAGCATTGAAGCGATCCTGCTAGAAACGACTGTTGCATGTTGAATTGGTAATTTAAAAAGAAATACTGGCATCGTGAATATTTTAATATGGCACAATGAGCACAATTATCTTGCCATGGCAGAACTTATAGAATCAGATCTATATTATGAATATCAAACGAAGAAGATCCTAATCTGACGGCTCCTACAGGAGTCGTCTGATCTGGCTCTTCTCTGTTTGCAAATACGTCAATGGGCGTATTTATAGAGTGATGGGTTAATTACTTCTGAAGTGGGTACACTGTGGTATAATTTTCGTACACAGTAGTTAGAAACACCACCGCGCACGATTTATCATTCTTGTATGAATCTATAGGCTCAATGGGAGACAAATGGGAAATTAATTCCTTGATTCGTTACTGAATGTTTCAATCAGATTAATTCGCCCTTATCCAGCCAAGTGCACCCTGACTCGCATATTCAAACAGATTGGACCCAGATGAGACGCCGAGTGACTCGGCGTCTCATCAGGATCCAAGCTGTTTGACACTCGGTCAATCGTTCCTCAAACGTTTCTTCAACGAATCGAAAGTACGTAAAAATGTAGCAGATCTGAGTTTAAGCAGACATCGTTTTAGCAGGCTAAAGATTAAGATTGATTAAGTGTAAAACACTGACGACTAAATATGTTGGATGTCAATTACCATGTATAGCATCACTGACTATTTGTTTTTTATTAATCTACATCATGCTGAAGAAAAAAATGATGTCACCCAAATCTCTGACTTCCGATTCAAACTTTTGAGCAACTATTGAGAAACTAATGGTAAACAGCTTGGATCTTGATGTGACGCCGAGTTACTCGGCGTCTGATCTGGATCCAAACTGTTTGCAAATAGCAGTCAAGACGCGCTGAACATGGTAAGGGCTATAATCGAACACCGTCCTTGTACAGTGCAGGCTACAACTTATATCAGATTAACCCTTTATTTCATGAATATTCATGTAAGAAATAATGACATCATGATTTTTTTTTAAAAATTTACAATGTCAAATGTACATAGGATTGTTTTCGTATAGGTAAAACTGTAGAGTCAAACCTATGATAATTGTCATATTCAAACAGAGTAGACCCTGGTCTGGATCTGCTCTGTTTGCAAAGATGTAATTATTCATGGAAGAAAAATGCCATCATGGATATCATTTTTGGAATATCTATAATGATATTTGAAAACTGGATTTTTTGTCCATGACTGAAACTGTAAAATGAAGTATATATAATTTCGTATCCAAACAGCAGACCCTAATCAGGAATTGTCTGATTTTGGTCTACTCTGTTTGAAAACGTGTCAAAAAGAGCCTCTATTAGGAAAAGGGTTTAACTGTCACATTTACCGGAAAGCGACTCATAAGAATTTATTATTACCATGGCAACACATCGGATCTCGACTTCTGATATGGATCCAAATTGTTTTACTACTCCATTCATCTTTTTAAACATACGACCGAATCTGTCGGAAGCGGACATTCAATTTTTAACGAAGGAGTGTTAATAAGCAGATAGTTGTTTCACGCAGAATAAAAATAATGCAGAAAGCCCCCATAGGAGCTTTCTGTATTACTTTTAACCTGTATTTAGTTATCATCTGCCTTGCAGACCAATATTTGAACTCTTTGATGGTCGCTTAAAATAGGTTTTACTGTATTGAAAGAAAGTCTGCACTGAAACTTAGAATAGACGACAATGATAGTGTTAACCCATTACCTCATATATTATTTTTAGATACAAACTCTTTGAATAAATCTACCCAAAAGGAGCATTAACTAGAGAAAAGGAAAATTTTAGAATTTTGTAGTTTGAAACCATTGTGATAAATAGAGCATATGCTCCTATAGGAGCAAATGCTCTATTTATCACAATGGTTTCACAAAGTGACTTTTACAGAGTCGTCAATAGTCGTCAATATGATGGAAAGGGTTAAAGAAATGTAGACAGATAATCGTTTCACGTTTGATGAATGTATGCCAAGAAAGGCACATATGTACTAAGAAATGTAAATTATTAGTCAGCTTCTGGCGAGTCTGTCGTTATAAACTGGAATCATGTTGGAGCCAGATGAGACGCCGAGTGACCCATTGTCTTATCAGGATCCAAACAATCTGTTTCACTCGCTGATTGCGCACTTGAAAATAATGACTTATGTTTTGAAGTCAGAAATAGAAGACAGTTTGATATCCCTTTTCCTTGTTATTTTTTTTCAGAGGGGCATATGTTAATAATGACTGGTTCTTGACAATAATGTAACAGTTAAGTACATCAGGGCCACTCCGTGAGGAAACACAGTAACACCCCTCTAAAACGGAATCCTAGTAGAGAAGAATTAAGATATTTTAGGCAAGTGACTGTTTAATGCAAGGTGGAAGTCATACATAAAGCTCATAGAGGATTTTTTGCATGCCGTTCACGCTGTATTAAGCTGACATCTGTCTCCAATACCGAAATTTATACTTAATTGGATGCCCGGTTTAGAGGGCTTTTACTGTATCCATTTTGGGTTTGTAAACTGTGGCGTGGCACCTGATCAGGAACTACACTGTCCGATTACAGGCTAGGTTATATATTTATAATTGTTGATAAGTGAAAAATAGAGCCGTCTAATATAGAAATATGAAAGAGTGGGCCCAAGCAAACAGGTCTAGGACTATGCTTAAGGTTTAAGAGAAAGGTAGAATCTGGGGCCATTCAAATATGTTTGAGAAACGTTGTTGAGTTTTAAGTGAAGATCTATAAATATGTGACCATTCAAGCATGTTTGAGAAATGTCTTGAGGTTTACGAGAAAGATAGGATCTGGGGCCATTCAAACATGTTTAAAACTATTATTGAGTTTTATGAGAAAGATAAAATCTGGGCAAGCAAAACATGTTTAAGAATATTTTTTTGAATTTTAAGAGGAATTTTGAAACTGGGGCTCTTGCAAACTTGTACAATAATATTGTTGGGTTTTAACCCTTTCTCCACAGGCTACTTTTAGACCCAACCTCTTTGAATGAATCTACCGAAAAAGAGCATTTACTAGAGAAAAGGACAATTTAGAATTTTGTAGTTCTGAAACCATTGTGATACATAGGGCATTTGCTCCTACAGGAGCAAATGCTCTGTGTATCACAGTGGTTTCAAAAGGTGACTTTCACAGAGGCATATAAATGCGTATTTATGGAGGAAAAGGTTAAGAGACAGATTTGATCTGGGACTATCTATCAATCTCTATATACTGGCAACCCCTCTCACGAGTGTTACCGGACTGAAGCAAACTTGTGTAAGAATGTTTAAGGTATTTGTAGAAACTGTAGTCAGGTCTAGTATAATTTCGTAAGCAAACAGAGAAGACCCCGATCAGACGGTTCCTGTAGGAGTCGGCTGATCTGGGCCTACTCTGTTTGCAGAGACGTGAAAAGGCGTACGTGTGAGACAAAGGGTTAAATGAACTACGATTGCCTCCCTTGCTCCACGATGTCTTGCCACTACATCTGACGGTGACCGTTTCATTTCTGCTTTGTTTCTAAAAGCTTATCTCCTCCCCCCCCCCCTTCCGCGACCTGACTCGCATTTACAAACAGCTTGGATCCAGACGAGACACCGAATAACTCGTTTCATCAGGATCCAAGCTGTTTGACACTCGGTGAATAGATTCTCAGAAGCTTGGACGAATTGGAATTAGTCAAAGTTGCACGAAATTAAAATCTGAGTAGCCTTTGTATTTTCATAACGGAGTAATGATTGATAGTTCTATTCGAA
This sequence comes from Azorinus chamasolen, assembly GCA_963576725.1. Taxonomy (NCBI): domain Eukaryota; kingdom Metazoa; phylum Mollusca; class Bivalvia; order Cardiida; family Solecurtidae; genus Azorinus; species Azorinus chamasolen. The sequence continues at coordinate 65,974,708 of OY755248.1, forward strand.
AACTTTAACCCTTTAGTCCAGAAATACGCATTTCTACGCCTTTGAAAACAGAGTATACCCAGATCAGACAGCCCCAGTAGGAGTCGTTTGATCAGGGTATGTTCTGTTTGCTTATGGACTACTATAAATATGACTCTAGAATTTCTACCATGGTAAACAATCTTGTTGCAATGTGTCGTTATCAAAATTAATCTCATTAATATTCATGACATCATCATTTCTTTCATTAATATTCATGGAGTAAAGGGTTAATAGAATGTCAATCAAGTTCCTGATTAGAATGCAGATGTACTAGGCACCTCGTGTAGATTATTGGCTATTTGATTGGAAAATTGTCACATGTTCCCAAACCGATAGGAAAAAGTTACAGTGAACCCTCATTATACCAGCATCCGTTATACAATGACACCCTCGTTATACCAGCATCCGTTATACAATGACACCCTCGTTATACCGACAGTATGCCTTGAAACAAACTTACTGTTAATTCTCCGAAACATTACTGAATAATTAGGTGTAATATATTAAGACATGCGATCGCTTAATGCAGAAGGCAAGAATTGCAAAAAGCTCCGCAAGGGAGCTTTTTTGCACTTCTTGTGTTCTGCATTAAGCATTCATCTGTTGGCACTGATGTAAAGCTGGCCATATGGTTTCGTTCAAATTCAAACTCGTTATAACCGTAACCTCGTTATATCAGAAACGTGTCTCAAAACAAACCCATTCGTTGTATTGAGGGTTCTCTGTAGTTTCTTATAAACAGTACAATGACTAAACAAGCCTTAGTGATACTCAGTGTAGACTCAGATCAGGCATCTCGTCTCAGACGAGGCGCTTTTAACGCACATATCCTGTGTGAAAAGAGCGCTATATAAATGTGGTATTATAATATAATATAATGTGGGTCTGCACTGTTTGACACAAGTAACTACAGTATTTTATAAGCAGCATATCAAACAGTATCACTACTTGTCAGATGTTATGTAGATGACAGTCAGTTTAATCTGGGCATACCCGGTTAGCATGTCATTAAACCTTTGAATGTGTGTTATCTACAAACAGTGTAGACCAAGGTCAGAGGGCCCTTAGAGTATTCCTCTGATCAGGGTTTACACTGCTTGAAGTTAAAAAGATATCTAGCAAAGTATAAACATTTCGTACTGAATAGACTCGACAGTAAAGCCTTCACTCCATTGTATAACGACGCCATGAATATTACATGCATTATTATAATTGCATATCGAGGGCTTGGTGCAAAACTATTCTAACTCCTTCACAAAGTGAAGGAGTTAGAATAGTTTTGCACCAAGCCCTCGATATTTACACACGAATTTTTGGGCATGGCAGAAACTGTAAAGTGATATCTATACTACTTCACAAGTAAACAGAGCAGACCCTGACCAGAGACGGCACCCACACTTAGCACTTAGCAGCCACCTGCCTAAAAGTATCTAAAGTCTTCTTTATTAGAATTCTTGTCTAGAGGGGGTTTACTGTGGTTAATAAAACGACAGAGAGAAAATAACCGTATATTTGGAAGCTATTTAATCATAATAGAATACGACAGCTGTGGCTTGTTTTGAAGTCCAAATATAACATGAGGCCCAAGACTCACGAATTTCATTAAGTATGCCTGTTCGGTTCCCAACCTCTACCAGATTGGCAGAAGTAAGAATCAAGTAACCATGTGTTTATTTCTGAAAATATGTAAGTGGGGAAACACTCTGGAAGACGGTAGCTTATTAAAGGAATACCGGTAGTTGTTTCTTCGACCCTTATAAACAGTAACTGATTATAGGAATAGTTGTTTCTTCAGTAGACCATTTAAAACAGTGGCTAATTATATAATAGGTATTTCTTCGACATATCCTTATAGACAGTAGCTATTTATAAGAATATTGACCGTACTTTTCGATTTTTGACATCGATGATGCAGACAGTATACATGTATTCGGCTCTATGACATCGATGACGCAATAAAAGTAGCTTATTACAGGAGTAGTCAGTTCTACGACCGTTCCATAATTATAAAAGTAGCTTATTACAGGATTAGTCGGTTCTACGACCGTTCCATAATTATAAAAGTAACGTATTACAGGATTAGTCGGTTCTATGGCAAATCTATACATGTAGACAGTTGCTTATTCTAGGAGCTGTTAGGTCTATTCCTTGGCAGACCAATGTAGACATTGGCTAGATCCAACAGTAGTCGGTTCTAAGGCCAATCAATGTAGACAGCTTGTTCTAGGAGCCGTTTAATCTGTTCCTTAGACAGTAGACAGTAGCTATACCCAGGAGTAGTCGGTTTTTCGACCAATCTATGTAGAGTGAATCTTATTCTAGGAGCCGTTTGATCTGTTCCTTAGTATACCCATGTAGATAGTAGCTATACCCAGGAGTAGTCGGTTTTTCGACCAATCTATGTAGGGTGAATCTTATTCTAGGAGCCGTTTGATCTGTTCCTTAGTAGACCCATGTAGATAGTAGCTATACCCAGGAGTAGTCGGTTTTTCGACCAATCTATGTAGAGTGAATCTTATTCTAGGAGCCGTTTGATCTGTTCCTTAGTATACCCATGTAGATAGTAGCTATACCCAGGAGTAGTCGGTTTTTCGACCAATCTATGTAGAGTGAATCTTATTCTAAGAGCCGTTTGATCTGTTCCTTAGTAGACCCATGTAGATAGTAGCTATACCCAGGAGTAGTCTGTTTTTCGACCAATCTATGTAGAGTGAATCTTATTCTAAGAGCTGTTTGATCTGTTCCTTAGTAGACCCATGTAGATAGTAGCTATACCCAGGAGTAGTCGGTTTTTCGACCAATCTATGTAGAGTGAATCTTATTCTAAGAGCTGTTTGATCTGTTCCTTAGTAGACCCATGTAGATAGTAGCTATACCCAGGAGTAGTCGGTTTTTCGACCAATCTATGTAGAGTGAATCTTATTCTAAGAGCTGTTTGATCTGTTCCTTAGTAGACCCATGTAGATAGTAGCTAGATCCAGGAGTAGTCGGTTCTACGGCAGATGTTTATATTACTCTGCCGCTGCACAGACCACCATGGAACGTCGCGTTAATCTTACAGCACTCTGCCGCTGCACAGACCACCATGGAACGTCGCGTTAATCTTACAGCACTCTGCTTCTGCAAATACCACCATGGAACGTCGCGTTCATCTTACATCACTCTGCTTCTGCAAATACTACCATGGAACGTCGCGTTCATCCTATATTACCATTTTCTTTAGCTCCGCCGACCACCATGGAACGTCACGTTCATCTTGAATTAATCTGCTGCTGCACAGACCACAATTGAACGTCGCGTTCATCTTGAATTAATCTGCTGCTGCACAGACCACAATTGAACGTCGCGTTCATCTTGAATTAATCTGCTGCTGCACAGACCACCATTGAACGTCGCGTTCATCTTGAATTAATCTGCTGCTGCACAGACCACCATTGAACGTCGCGTTCATCTTGAATTAATCTGCTGCTGCACAGACCACAATTGAACGTCGCGTTCATCTGGTATTACTTTGCCGCTGCACAGACCACAATTGAACGTCGCGTTCATCTGGTATTACTTTGCCGCTGCACAGACCACCATTGAACGTCGCGTTCATCTGGTATTACTTTGCCGCTGCACAGACCACCATTGAACGTCGCGTTCATCTGGTATTACTTTGCCGCTGCATAGAACGTTGCTACATTGCACATGGCCTGAAAAACGTAAACATGTATTTAATACATACAACCATGTGTAGTAACTGTAAATAGAGAATTAATTAGCTGGAATAAGTATTTACATAAATCAAGGATTAAGTAATATAATATTTCTTTATTTTTGATAATAACGTTGGTTTTTGCAGAACTTTAACCCTTTCCCTGTGGGAACGAGCCACTTATGTCATTTGCAAACAGCGTTGATCCAGATGTGAGGAGTCCTGGAAGAGCCCTTTCATCAGGGTCTGCACTGCTTGTCATGTTTCACTTTTCTAAAAATAAATCCCTGGATATTCTCGGTAGAATTGATCTGTTTAAATATTGGAATCATCCATTTGAAATTCCAGCGTTAAAAAGATTAATATGAATAAACTAATCCTCATAAATATGACCTATGTAATGAACATTATAAATAATGAGAATTTGTATTTTTGTTTGTTTGATTTTCCCTTTTTTAATTAACCTTATACATGTATACATGTATACAGTAGAATATTTCTTAATCAGCCATTTATTGAACATAGGAGTCGTAACAGCAGACGGTTGCTTAATGCATGGCAAAACTAATGCAGAAAACTTCTATAGGAGAGTTCTGCATTACTTTTGACCTGTATTAAGCTACCACCTGCCTTACAGACCCATGCTATGACCTCTTTTTGATGGCGGCTTTAGACCGGTTATACGGTATTGCGTAAATCAATGCCTGGTAAATGTTTTGCATGAAAAAATGAAATGATAATAAAAAGTTAAACGAATTACTGTTGAGGTATTTTTAAAGGTTGGAAGTTGGTACTTACAACTTGATGAACTTTTTACTTCATGAATATTCATGCAATACTCCACCCACTTACGAATTGCATTTCTGTTTTAACTCTTTTCTACATGAACATGTATGTAAGAAATAATGACGTCATGAATATTAAATAGATTTATTTGTCATAATAGCACATCGACACTGGCAAAAATTTAGCCATGGCACAAACTGTTTGCTGGAGCGAGACATGACTCGCATTTGCAAACAGCTTGGATCCAGATGAGACGCCGACTAGCTCGGCGTCTCATCAGGATCCAAGCTGTTTGACAATCTGTCAATAGTTTCTTAAATACCTGAGCGAATCGGAATCACATGAAAATGGTTACAGATCTAGCAAATTTGTTTTTTCTCAGCTCATTTGTTTTGTCTTTTTGCGGTAAGTAACGAGCTTGTGTAAAGGTTTTGCATTTGAACAGGACAAGAGATTAATTAACTTATACATGTCAGGTTTACAAAAATATATATTATTTATGTATTCAGTTCGTAATGTGATTTATGATAGACAAACAATAATAAAACTAAATTCATCTTCCATGTCATATAAATTACAAAAAATGCAAATTTCTATGAATGTTTTCGTGTCTACCTGTTTCGATTTAAATGATGTGTATTTTTTGCTGTAGTGATTCTTAGTTTAGCATTTTACATGTACGTGATATATCCGACATTTCTAACGTGTGTCAAATTGTTGGGGAAAAACGATAAGCACGCGCTATTTGACATACAGCCATCCCCCTATCTTGTATAAATATCAACAGGTCATCTTCGTAAAAATGCATAGCACTGATATTGACACTATTTTGATTGATTCTTTATTTACCTCTATACATGAAGAGTTATACATCAAATACATATCAATAGAATATACACAACTATACAGTCTACAGTCTATTATGCTCATTAAGGGCCCAATTATTTGTATTGTAAATAAGACTGACATAGTGGCAAATACACTCGGAACACCTCGGCTATTTCTATCTATATTCCGAACTCTGGCGGAATACGGCGAGTAGTTACGATTGTGGCGAATAATGTAGACCCTGATAGGGTCTGCAATATTACCTTAGTTCTGTCTCTCCGAATACTAAGGCGATAGTGTATACATGTAGTAGCAACTAGTGTAGACTCTGATCATGGTCGATATTATACAATTATGAGATTAACCCTTTCCCTCATATAAACGTGTTTTCACGCATTTGCAAACAGAGAAGACCAATATCAGACGGCTCCTAGAGGAGCCGTCTGATCAGGGTCTTCTCTATTTGCTAATAGAATTTGATGGATCTGTTTCTTTACTTTTTAAAATGACTACAATGTTCCACATTCCATATTTCATTATAGCTATTTTGTCCATAAATATTCAGTAGGTATTGAAATTTGAAATAAACATAGAACAGCGAAAGGGTTAAGTACAAACGAGTTTTATAACTTTTTTGGAAAAAAGAGTTTGATATTGATTTTCAAAGGAAAATCCTCGCAAATTCAACAATTTACTAGTTGATTGTTTGACATTTGATATTTGTTAACTCTTTTTTTAACATTCAGCGCTCTATCGGCGAATTTGCGCTAACATAATATTATGTAAACAGTTTGGATCCAGATGAGACGCCGAATTTGGGTCCAAACTGTTCGACACTCTGACATTGATTTTTGAAATGAGGTGTAAGACAATATTTGCACACGACATTTGCTCAGAATACAGAAGGTTCAAACAAACACACGCACACGCAAACACATGCGCGCGCGCACGCACACGCAAAACAAAAACAATAAAAAAAAAACCCGTCTTGCACACGTTTTTATTCGTAATATTTGCGAGAAGTCCCGGACTTCACACGCATATCCAAGCATAGAAGCTACGAATGAATGAAATAGTCCTAACCTTATCTTTTTGTCTCGTCATGAACAGAGATGCGTGCCTCCGTTGTCCCAAGAGTACACTTTCACAATCGGGTTCAATTTTTGAATCCAATCAAAGAGCTTAAGAGCAAAAAAGGACTGATTTAGAGGTAAGGCGTAATTTTGATAGTCAAGATGTGAGAAGAGCTTAAAACGGAACAATGTCAACGTTGAAAAAAACCCACAGTAGAACTAGTCTTAAGCGACCATCGAGAAGAGGTCAAATTATGGGTCTGTACGATAGGTGGTAGCTTAACCCTTCGCTTGCTGAATTATGTCTCCCCCATTTATGGGGAGATATATTGTTTTTGCCAGAGTTGTCTGTCTGTCTGTCCGTCCGTCCGTCCGTCTGTCTGTCTGTCTGTCTGTCTGTCCGTCACAAACTTGTGTCGCGCGTATCTCTGAAACCAGTTGGGCTAGAGTCACCAAACTTCACAGGAATGTTCACCAGCATGAGTTGTTGTGCACCTGGGTTTTTTGAATTGTCTCCCCTTGATAATTTTGGAGTTATTGCCCCTGATGACTTAAATTTATACAAACTTTGTGTCACGCGTATCTCTGAAACCAGTAGGGCTAGAGTCACCAAACTTCACAGTATTGATCACAAGCATGAGTTGTTTTGTTCTTTGGTTTTTTAATTGTCTCCCCCTGTTAACTTTGGAGTTATTGCCCCTGATGACTTAAAATTAGACAAACTTTACTTAGTGTCGTGCATATCTCTGAAACCACTAGGGCTAGAGTCACCAAACTTCACAGGAATGTTGACAAGCACGAGTTGTTGTGCACCTGTGATTTTTGAATTGTCTCCCCTTGATCACTTTGGAGTTATTGCCCCTGATATGATTACTTAAAATTAGAGAAACTTTGTGTCATGCATATCTTTAAAACCACTAGGGCTAGAGTCACCAAACTTCACAGGAATGTTCACCAGCATGAGTTGTTGTGCACCTGTTTGCCTCCCCATGATAATTCTTGAGTTACTGCCCCTGATATGTTAACTTAAAATTAGAGAAACTTTGTGCTGCACGTATCTTTGAAACCAGTAGGGCTAGAGTCACCAAACTTCACAGGAATGTTCACCAGCATGAGTTGTTGTGCATCTGGGGTTTTTAATTTTGGAGTTATTGCCCCTGATGACTTAAATTTATACAAACTTTGTGTCACGCGTATCTCTGAAACCAGTAGGGCTAGAGTCACCAAACTTCACAGTATTGATCACAAGCATGAGTTGTTTTGTTCTTTGGTTTTTTAATTGTCTCCCCCTGTTAACTTTGGAGTTATTGCCCCTGATGACTTAAAATTAGACAAACTTTACTTAGTGTCGTGCATATCTCTGAAACCACTAGGGCTAGAGTCACCAAACTTCACAGGAATGTTGACAAGCACGAGTTGTTGTGCACCTGTGATTTTTGAATTGTCTCCCCCTGATAACTTTGGAGTTACTGTCCCTTATGACTTAAAATAAGAGAAACTTTACTTTGTGTCATATGTATCTCTGAAACCACTAGTACTAGAGTCACCAAACTTCACAAGAATGTTGACTAGAATGCGTTTTTATGTACCTGGGACTTCTGAATTGTCTCCCCCTAACAATGTTGGAGTTATTGCCCCTGATGACTTAAAAATTAGACCTTGATAAGTTTAGAGTTACAGACATTACACTTGTGTATTTGAAAGAGGATGGGAGGGGGAGACATCGGTTTTTGTGACAAAAACAAACCTCTAGTTTAAAAATACATTTCTCTTTCTTTACCCATGCCCTGTTGTATAATTACATATATCTTCACTGTGTACAAGTATTTCGCTGTGCAATCACTGCTGTGGAGTGCACTGGTTGCACAATCAACTTGTAAATAGTGAAGACCCTGATGAGACAGCTCCTGCAGGATCTGTCTCATCTGGGTCTTCACTATTTACAGGTATGTATATTGACGTGAATAGCAAGCGAAGGGTTAATACAGGTCAAATAAATACAGAAAACTCATATAAGATATTCCTGTATTACTTTTGCCCTGTATTAAGGAACCACCTGTTTTTAAGATGCATGTGTTGGATAGATTAACTCTTAACTTTTTCCCTGTACAATTTTCAATACCTATTGGATATTCATGGGCAAAATAGTTACAATGAAATATGCAAGGTGGAACATTGTAGCCATTTTAAAACCTAAAGAAACAGATCTATCAAATTCTATTAGCAAACAGATAAGGTCCTGATCTGGGTCTACTCTGTTTGCAAAAAAAGGCGTTTATATGAAGGAAATGGTTAATACAGATTCCACTAAAGATAAAAAAAATTCAAAATAGAAAACAAACTGTTCGATGACGTCACACATTAGAACAAGAAAGGACCAGCTAGTTGAAAGCCTTTTTGACATGCGACCGCGTTCAATGATAATCTTGGCAACATTGACTGGAATACATCTAGTGTAATACCTGGTAGACCAAATATCAAACAGCACCAGGAGCTCCTTGATATCACTGCAGATCATTCACTCACTCAATTAGTAGATACACCAACCAGAAAAGACAAAATTCTCGATTTGCTCCTTACAAATTACCCCTCAATCATTGAAAACATAGAGACCATACCGCCAATTGGAATAGCTGACCATGATATTGTCCTAACAACTTGTGAGACTTCCCTCCATAGACGTAAAATGAAACCTAGGGAAAAGTTTATATATTCAAAAGCAAACTGGGAAAATATTAAAGAAGATCTTCACAGATCCTACCTTGAAATTTTACAAGAAGAAAGTAACGTAGACATTAATCAACTTTGGGATAAATTTAAGGACGATCTACACAAATCCATCTCTAAAAACATACCGTCCAAACTAATGAAGCAGAAAAACAAGTTACCGTGGATTACAAATGACCTTAGGAAGAAAATGAATAAATATAAGCGCAAACTGGTCAAACGCAACAAAAGTCATTCGAAAAGCTGTAGTCTTAAGAAATTAAAGTCAGAAATCCAGAAGATTAGAGAACAGCCTATTGGAAATATATAGAAAATATGATTTTTAATATTGATATCCCTGACCAAGGCAGTACCCATTTCCATAAAGCACCTAAGAACCTGTTTTCATTTATAAAGAGCCAAAAAACAGAATCTACAAGTATACCACCATTACGAGAAAACGGCATTCTAAAGTCAGATCCATCTTCAAAAGCAAATATTTTAAACAACCAATTTCAGAAAGCCTTCACTCCAACCTCTTCCACAGCTATTCCGAATAAAGGCTCTAGCCCCCACCCGAACATGACAGATATAACCATTACTCAAACTGGCATTCTCAAACTACTTGGCAACATCGATCCTCATAAAGCATCAGGGCCAGACTCAATACAAGCAAAAGTCCTTAAAGAATGTAAAGATATTATAGCGCCAATCTTAACCATGTTATTTAATAAATCCCTGGCTTCTGGCAAAATACCCGCTGATTGGAAACATGCAAATGTCTGTCCTGTCTTTAAAAAGGGAGATAAACATGATGCTATCAATTACAGACCGATCTCTCTAACATGCATCTGCTGTAAAATTCTTGAACATGTAGTCTCTAGTTCCATAATGTCCCACTTAGAAAAAAACAATATTTTGTATGACCTTCAGCACGGGTTTAGATCATCGCGTTCGTGCGAGACACAACTCATCTCGTTCTTTCATAACATTAGCCGATCACAAGATAAAAATATCCAAACTGACGTCATTATAATGGACTTTGCCAAAGCCTTTGACAAAGTCCCACACAAACATCTACTCTATAAGCTACAGTACTATGGTATAAATAACAATGCTCTGAATTGGATCTCAGACTTCCTAGATAACAGAACACAGACAGTAGTCCTGGAGGGTGAACTTTCAGATAAGGTGGCTGTCACCTCTGGTGTCCCCCAGGGTACTGTTCTAGGCCCAATCCTCTTCCTCGTATACATAAATGACCTGGCAGATTATATGAAACACAGCACTTTAAGACTTTCCGCTGATGACAGCATTATATACAAAGAAATATAAAAAAAAACCCTCAAATGATGCAGAACTTCTCCAGTCTGATCTAGCGGCAGCAGGTGCATGGGAGAGGGATTGGCTGATGCACTTCCACCCTGATATGTGCAACGTCTTAAGCATTACACAAAAGAAAGATCCGATCAAATACTGTTACAAATTGCACAACCACATATTAGAAAAAGTCGATTCATCTACATATTTAGGAATAACTCTTCAAAGTAATCTTAAGTGGAATAAACATATTAATTCAATCACAAACAGAGCAAACCAGTCCCTGGGATTTCTCTGCAGAAACTTAAAGATTAGCTCGAATAAAGTGAAGGAACATGCTTATAAGGCCATTGTGAGACCAAAGCTTGAATATGCCTCATCAGTCTGGGACCCACATACGAAAAACCAAATTAACCAGATAGAAAGAGTACAAAGAAGGGCAGCACGATTCGTAACAAATAGATATCACAACACCAGCTCAGTTTCAGATATGTTAAATAACCTAAATTGGCCTACCTTAGAAGTTCGAAGAACAAGAACCCGTCTGATAATGTTTTATAAAATAATACACCAGATTGTCGCCATCTACCCTGAAAATTATCTTCTCGTTCCAACTGATTCTAGAACTAGACATGGTAATACTTATGGATATAGACAAATAGGAACATCTAAAGACCCTTATAAATACTCTTTCTATCCAAGAAAATCTGTCAGTGGAATATGCTGCCAGTGACTGCACAACAAGCACCCACAGTCGACTCTTTTAAAGCTATTGTTACTGTGCCCATTATCGTCTCCACCTTCAACTTTTAGACAAACATACTCTAAGTTACGTATAAAGTTTTACCTTTTATCATGTCAAAGTCTTATTTTTTACCATTCTTGATGTTGTCCTTATCATATATAAAGTTTTTATCTAGCACAAGTTCTTAAACATGTCGCTTTTAAAAACGTTTAGTACTTTTAATATATTTTAATGTTTTAAACCAGCGCCTACACATAATCCTCAATGTAATGAGGGAGTGTAGTATCCACAAAGAAGAAGAAGAAGATAGTTTTTTTCTGATTGTTGTTATAACATTTATAGATGATAAACGCACATCCAAACACAAGTGATGATGCAAATAGACTTTTTTAGGGATTATAAAGCAAAATGGATTACTGGTAACCAAGAACGACGAGTAACATATCAATAAGTAAGTCGATTCCAAGAGTATCAAATAATTACAGTTGAACTTCGATATCTCGAACTCGGATAACTCGAACTTCGGAATAACCCGAAGCAAATGTTCGGTCCTTCCTGAATTGGCAATACAGAATTGTTCTAAAATGTGTCAGTACGCATATTTTAGAAACACGGCTGACAGCTCAGTGCAGGTCGAAAGTTATGCTGAAAGCTCTTACAGGAGCTTTCAGCATTACTTTAGACCTGCATTAAGCTGCGAACTTGAGCAATTGCTCAGAATAGAAATCATATAACTCGAAATAATTTGTATGGTCCCTTGAAGTTAGAGATATCGAAGTTCAACTGTATATGAAATGGTACAGGCCTAGAGAAAATGCTGTTTCCAATATTGGCTTAGATGTTCGAACATCCAAACATTTACTTCATGAATATCCATGTAATAAATAATGACATGACGAGTACCATGATACTGTAATATATACATGGGACGTTTGGGTCATGTCAGAAACAACCGAATCAGATCCATGTCATGCCATACACAAAACAGATCCGCTTGCAGCAGGCTAAATGCTAATATATACGAGCCATTGGTCTGACGCAGGCTAAATGCTAGTATATGTCATTGGTCTGACGCAGGTTAAATGCTACTCTTTACGAGCCATTGGTCTGACACAGGCTAAACGCTAGTTAACCGGGTTTTCCACGGAACATCCGGTTATTGAAATGGTGATGTACGGCGGTTGGGCGGGCGGCTGCCAATTTTATAAGCAACTCCTCTGAAACTGCTCAACAGATTTTCATAAATTTTTAAACCTTGCATGTAGCAAGGACACAATGTGTAGATGTGCATATTGTTGGGGATTTCTCCTTCTCCATTTTTTCTGTGAATTATGCCCCTTTGAACTTAGAAATCACTAGGTATCTTGACCCTACCCTTGTAAGCAGAACTTCTCTAAAACTGTTGAACAGAATTTCATAGAACATTGCATGTAGCAAGAACACAATATGTAGATGTGCATGTTTCCTTCTGCAATACTTTCTGGAAGTGATGCCCCTTTGAACTTAGAAATCACTAGGTCTTTTGACCCCATCCTTGTAAGCGCAACTCCTCTGAAACAGCTCAACAGATTTTCATAAAACCTTGTATGTAGCAAGGGTACAACTGTGTAAATGTGCATATTGTCAGGGATTTTTCCTTCTGCATTTTTTCTGGGATTTATGCTCCTTTGAACTTAGAAATCACTAGTTAATAGTGAAGGAAACCCCGGTTTGATGTCGTGTCGACATTTCTTGTTTTTGCCATTGGTCTGACGCTTATTTCTATGCACGGCAAGTAGCGTTCCTCTGCTTGCTTAATTTTTATACGCCCGTTTGAAAAAACGGGACGTATTATGGAATGGCGCTGTCTGTCCGTACGTTCGTCTGTCCGTCCGTCTGTCTGTAACATCTCTAACTCAAGTTCTGCTTGGTGGATCCTTCTCAAATTTAACCACAATGTTTATCTAGATATGCTACAGTAGCATGTCCAGTCCCGGTACATATAATCAAGGTCAAGGTCGCACAATTGAACATAGAAATTGCATTTAGCATTTGTGTTTAGCATATATGTTAATTGTTTGTCTGTCTGTATCATCTCTAACTCAAGTTCTGCTTGGTGGATCCTTCTCAAATTTCACCACAACGTTTATCTGGACATGCTACAGTAGCATGGGTGTGTCCCGGTACATATATCCAAGGTCAAGGTCGCACAATTGGATTTAGAATTTGCGTTTAGCATTTGCTTTAAGCAAATATGTTAACCTCAATTTATGTGGAACACATTTTTGTAAGTCCATTTATTTACATAACCCTTTGAGATAAAGCTTTGAAACATGGAACACTTGCCCTCCATCACAAGTTTCATCTGTAGGATAGAGTAAATAACTCTGTCAAGCATTTTAACGAAATAATGGCCCTTTTTAATTTAGAATTTTTGGTTAACGTTTTTGTTAAAGTCCACCTACATGTATTTACATAACCTTTTGAGATAAAGCTTTGAAACTTTAAACACATATTTACCAAATAACAAGTTTCATCTGTTTGAAAAAAAAACTGGACGTATTATGGAATGGCGCTGTCTGTCTGTCTGCCTGTCTGTCTGTCTGTAACATCTCAAATTCTGCTTGGTGGAGCCTTCTCAAATTACACCACAATGTTTATCTGGACATGTTACAGTAGCATGGGTGTGTCCCACTATGTTTATATCCAAGGTCAAGGTCGAATAATTGGACTTAGGATTTGCTTTTAACTTTTGCGTTTAGCAAATATGTTAACCTCTGTTTATGTTGACAGGCCTCGACGGGCGTATATTGTGCCCACTGGCACTCTTGTTTATTTTGTTTGGTTGTTCATAGCCTATTTTAGACCAAACCTTCTTGAAAAAATCTACTGAAAAGGAGCATTTATTACGGAAAAAACCTTAAGAAATATGTAGTTTTGAAACCAATGTGATTAAAAAGCATCTGCACCTATGGGGCAAATGCTCTATCTATCACAGTGTCAGTGGTTTCAAAAAGTTAAATTTACAGATGCCTGAAAAGGCGTCAATATGAGGGAATGGGTTAACAATATGAGAGAATGGGTTAACAATATGAGGGAACGGGTTAACAATGTTCCAGTCATATCGCAACGTCCAGCTAATTAAAGGAGGATGATATTATGTTTTTCTAACCACAACATCAAATAGTTTGGACCCAGGTGACTCATGGTTCAAACAGCGAAAGTTATCACAGGTTCGCGATTGCAGTAAAAAATAAGTCTTTGCATGATATCTATTTTATAGTTATCGTCTGCAAAATTTTGCTTATTTAAGATTGATTTAAAAAGAAAGGTGTAACATGACAAACAGTGCAGACACTAATGAGGTCTAACGTACAGGTCTACACTGTTTGCGAATTACATTAGTGACTCGTTCCCTGTGTGGTTAACTCTTTCCTTCATATAAATGCGTTTTCACGCATTTGCAAACAGAGTAGACCAAGATCAGACGCACCTGCTCTGTTTGCTAATAGATTTTGATAGGTCTGTTTAATTTACTTTCTAAAATAGCTACAATGTTCCACCTTTCATATTTCATTATAACTATTTTGTGCATGAATATTCAATACGTATTGAAATTTGGAATAAACCTGGAACAGGGGAAAGGGTTAACTTTCAAAGAGACAAAAGCAGTGTAAAACTTAATTCTATGATAATATCAAATATTTCTATTAAACCATTATGTCATAAAATTCAACGATTCAAGTATATGTAAATATTACTGCTGTCCCTTTCAAGTTTTATTACACACAGGACATTTACCGAGTCGTTGAGTTGGCAGAATGTTCGAGTTTTTGGTGGGATAGGTTTGTAACAGCATCGTAAACTATAACCATGGCAACCCTTATCATGTCTAGTGCAACGTGACTGACATTTGCAAACATTTGCAAACAGATTGGATCCAGATGAGACGCCGAGTAACTCGGCGTCTCATCAGGATCCAAGCTGTTTGACACGCGATAAACAGTTCCTCAAAGGTTTTTAACGAATTGGAAGTAATTAAAACTGCAGCAGATCGTTGAGCATACATCGAGTTTTGAGCTGGCTAAGGGTTAATGTGTATTCCATTCATGATGCAGCCTGCTTCAACATCAACGTCTGCAATAATGCGGCTTATTTTGTATATAACTGTACACTACTGTTTCGTTGTTTACAGTCGGGTTAATTCACGATCTGGATTATGGGAAAATACACGAAATCTTCAGTAGTGGAGTTAGTAATTGTCGTCTGCTGCAATTCTAAAAGTTTTTTCTTTCATTTGCTTTTAAGTAAGAATGTCAGAGTGTCAGAGTTTGGATCCTTACACATCATTTAGCTTCTCATCTACTTGGACCCTGTGTAGACGCCGAGTTGCTCGGCATATCGTCTGGATCCAAACTGTTTGCATTGGCTATCACAAATGCATCATTTGAATGCTGAACGTAATTATTCAGTGTTCCGTTCATGATTTCTTCTTAACTGCCTAACTAAATACAACAAGCGAGTGATCGAGTACAAAAGATGTTGCCTTTAACGCTTACGCTACCAATGTCGCATCTGTGGTTAACTATGCAAACAGTTTGGATCCAGATGAGACGCCGAGTAATCCAAACTGTTTGTTACTATTACTGTTTTTTAAAATGAAAATAAAGACAATGTTGCAGACGACAAAGTTTGCAGAAGATGAAATTCGGCATCCAAAGCATTAAGAGTAAGTGCTTTTATAGCATGAAACCCATTTTAAACTTTGCAATGTATATGTATAGCATTTTATGTTCACTTTTCCGTAATATGGATGGATAAATTACGTGAAAATATCATTAAATGCAGTTTGATGATAGGCAATATTACACAAACATAGAGATGAACAATAAAAAACCCGAAAAATATAACCAAACAGCAAAAACAAGGCACGAGATAACACATGAAATGCACAGAACGAGCGCACCGTCATTTGAAAACAATAAAGACCAATACAAGAGAGGGGTCCTAGAGGAACAGTTTGATCAATGTCTGCATTGTTTACATTCAAAATATTATTGAAAATCAGTAACTCTTTACTCCATAGATACAGATGTTTATGCCGTTTTGCAGGCAATGTATGCAACTGATCAGACAATCCTATATGGCAGCTTTCCACATAACTTTGTCCTGCATTAACCCTTTCCCTGTTCTATGTTTATTCCAATTTTCAATAACTACTGAACATTCATGGCCCAAATAGTTATAAATGAATTAATGAAGGTGGACCACTGCATCCCTTTTAGAAAATAAAGAAACAGACCTATCAAATCCAATTAACAAACAGAGCAGACCCAGATCAGACGGCTCCAATAGGAGCCGTCTGATCTGGGTCTACTCTTTTTGTAAATGTGTGAAAATCCGTTTATATGAATGAAAATGTTAAGCTATCTTTAAGACGCCGAATAAGACATCGTTTCGGTGGGTCCAGATGCGGGTGTTACTACATAAGTAAATATTGTTCCAGATCAAAGTTTAAGCAGACGTATTTTTTCAG
Organism: Azorinus chamasolen; assembly: GCA_963576725.1. NCBI lineage: Eukaryota > Metazoa > Mollusca > Bivalvia > Cardiida > Solecurtidae > Azorinus > Azorinus chamasolen. The sequence continues at coordinate 65,991,399 of OY755248.1, forward strand.
CATGTTAAAATATAAATGAAGCATCAGAAATTATCAGGAAACGATTAGCTTTTTTTATGCGTCAGATAATTGCAATAAAATTTCTGTATAAAAACAAACAAAAAGTTTTATAATATTGTCTGGTGAATGCAGGTTGTCTCTGTGGTTTGTTTTTTTCAGTTATACAATGAGTGCCATAAAACGGAATGCACGCATTTGAGTACTTTACTGTCATTATGCTATGACTGAAAATAATGTTAACCCTTTCCCTGTTCTATGTTAATCCAAGTTTCAATACCTACCAATTATTCATGGACACAATTAATAGTTACCATGGAATATGGGAGGTGGTACATTGCAATCTGTAGCTATTTAAGACAGTAAAGAAACATATCTATCATATTCCATTAACAAAAACGGCAGAAGGACGCGTCTGATCTGGGTCTACTCTGTCTGCAAATGCGTGAAAACACGTTTATGTGAGGGAAAGGTTTAAAGCGACATGAAACAAACAAACAAATCATCTACAACTTGATGTACGTCTTACCCCACTGTGTTGAAAGTTCCGCTAACCCTCTGCTCCATAGAGAAGCCTTTTCACGCCTATGCAAACAGAGTCGACCCAGATCAGACGGCTCCTGTAGGCGCCGTCTGATCAGGGTCTGCTCTGTTTGCTTATGACAAAGCAAATATCTACATATACAGCTTCTTCCATAATAAAACTGTCCCTGTTCGTAATGCCAGTATAACAGTTCACCTAATTAATATTCATGCAGTCATTACATCTGCCATGAATATTCATGGAGTAATGGGTCATACAAATATCGAACACACTGACAAAATAAGTTTATATTCATGTAAAAATAATAACATCGCGAATGTAAATAAATAATTAGCTTGAATTTTTAATCGTTTGCTTTGTGCCTTGGCAGAAACATTAGAATCAGATATATATCAATCCCTAAGCACGTCGGATGATTCCTACATTACTATCGGATCTGGCACGGTGTACTATGTTGGTAAAGGCATAGAAATGCGTTTCTATGGAGGAAGAGATAAATCAGCTTGGATCCTGATCAAACTTTAAGTTAAACGCCGAGTTACTAAATACATTCGATATTGATCTGGATTCAAGCTGTTTTCAAATGCCAGTTAGATTGTAGCCAGAATTAAGTTTTAATTACAGTAAAAACTCCCTATAGCGACCCACCAACCCACCAAACAGATTTCTTATACTGGTTCGTAGAGACAAGTAATTACTTAATGCAGGGCGAAAGTAATACAGGAGCTTTCTGCATTACTTTTGTTCTGCATTAAGCGTCAATATATAGTCATCAAGAGGCAGATTTTAGAAGCATAGTACTGAAATGTCTGGTTTATATTGTGGTGATTGGAGTGTGCTATAGTACAGTAACCCATAACTTTTCAAATTAGTATCAATGCCGGTTTTTTTTAACCCTTTCCCAGTTCAATATTCATGTAAGAAATCATGACATCATGAATATGTAAAAGCTTTAAAAGCGTTATAATGTAAAGTTTTCAAGGATTCTTTTATTGCATTGACAAAAAGTGTAAAATCAGATCTGTATCATGTTAAAAGCGAACGGAGCAGAGCCTGATCAGACGGCTCCTGTAGGAGCCGTCTGATCTGGGTCTGCTCTGTTTGCAAATGCGTGAAAATGCGTTTATATGATGGAAAGGGTTAAGGCAGATGACAGCTTAATGCAGCGTAAACGTCATGCTGAAAGCAACGAAATTAGCCTTCTACATGACTTTCACACTGCATTAAGCATCTAAATTCTTCTTTTTGCTGTAAAGCCGCTTAGAGGGATTTTACTGTACAGTAAAACCCCTGTAAACTGGAATTCTGGTAGATAATAATTTAGATACTTTTAGGCAGGTGTCTGCTTAATGCAGGGTGAAAGTCGTGCAGAAAGCTCCTAAAGGAGCTTTTTGCATGACTTTCACCCTGCATTAAGCTAGCACCAGTCTGCAAGACGAATATTTATACATGTACTAAATTGAACGTCCGATTTTGAGGAGGTTTAACTATATGTGGCATTTGATAAAGCCAACGCCAGTTATATCAGCCAACAATAAAACTAGGGCAGGTTCAGTCGCGTGCTTACAATTATTTGCTAAAACTTGTACTTGTCTGTTTAATTTACTTGGTTGTCCCAAGTGGATTTAGTTAAAAGCCTCCCCTAGTAGAGGTATATCTATAAAAGCGCTGAATACTAAATATTCAGTAGATCACCCATTAGTGTATAGCCATATCAATGATATAATCCATTCAATATGAAAGGGTATACTTCTTTCTGAATTATGAACAGCGCTGAACCTGATCAGATGGTTCCTTTAGGAGCCCTCCGATCTAGGTCTATACTATTCGCAGACGCAAGCACATTCGTTGGACGTATTCGACATGTTAATGTTTCGTGCATGTATTTATGGATGCCCGTCACTGAGACTTAATTACATTTTCTTATGATGTACTAAACGTAACAGACAAGAAAGGTATTATGTCATCACAGAGTTTAGAAATTAGGAATCATGTGACGTGAGTGGATAGCTCAGTGCCTAATAAATATAGTTTATAAATGAATACTCTGTAACAACATTCGCCATTGTAGAATCAAGAGTCTTTTAGTAAATAATGGAGTCAGGACGACTAAATTAAAAGCTTTCAAATAGTTTCAGATATAGTTTGAGCGTACGATAGCTTTGATGTGCACACGTAAGGACTTACTCAAATGTGCAAACATGTGATAAGTAGCATTTAACCCTTTTACTCCTTAACCCATTACCTAATAGGCTATGTTAGATACAGCCTCTTTGAATAAATCTACCGAAAAGGAGCATTAACTAGAGAAAAGGAACATTTTAGAATTTTGTAGTTTGAAACCATTGTGATACATAGAGCATTTGCTACAATGGGAGCAAATGCTCTATTTATCACAATGGTTTCACAAAGTGACTTTTACAGAGGCGTCAAAAGTCGTCAATATGAGGGAATGGGATAACTGCGCCTTTTTACGACTTTGCAATCTGACAGAGAAGACCCTGATCAGACGGCTCATGTAATGGGGCCATCTGATCAGGGTATGCTCTGATTGCTTATGACATGATATAGATCTGAGTCTATAGTTTCTGTCATGATAAAAATAGTCATTGTTCTTAGTGCCATTATAAAAATGAGTTTTATAAAATTAATATTCATCATGACGTCATTATTTCTTAAATGGATATTTATGGAGTAAAAGGTTAATATTGATAGCACACGGCTAGAGGAGCGATTATACACGTGGATGCTTATCATCCTTTTGATCTGAAATATAATGTTTCTTTGCATGATCTGTTATTCGTTTTGACTTGTAAATGAGAGTGATTTAGACAGAGAATAAAGATGTATAGTAGAAGAGAAAATTGGATACAATTTGAGAGAGGAGGAGAGGAGAGAGAGAGGGGAGGAGAGAGACAGAGTTAGCTCGGGAGAGAGAGCTCGGAGAGAGAGAGAGAGAGAGAGAGAGAGAGAGAGAGAGAGAGAGAGAGAGAGAGAGAGAGAGAGAGGTATGATTGTACAATAAAAATAGACGGATAACAGATGTAGTAAGGATGCAAAAAATGAATACAATGTATTGAATTTATGATTAGGAATAGTGGAATAAAATACCTGTCAGCCGTAGTCTAAACAATCGTCGCAGTTAACAGGGAATAGTCTGGTCTGGAAGGAGCCCCAAAAAACCATCACATTGCCACCTGTCTGTCGGAGAACGTTATTGCCACGACGACAAAAAAATAACTCACGTGTACTCGTAAGTTCTGCTCAACAGGTTGTTTAATACTCACACGGCCCCAGTGAGTATGCAAGTTGTCTAACATTTTATAGGTTCTGAAGTTATGATTATTCAAGTGTGCAGCAACAGTAGGTAATAAAACTGTTCGCTGTTTAACTGCCATAATGTACACATATACCCGTGTACCCGTTCACTCGTGTGTGACATTTCTAAAGCAACCTTTCCATACATGTATATGTATTAAAGCCCCGAATAATTATCAAATTAGCATGCAGTGGACCAGACAAGATGCGTAAATTTAACCCTTTCCCTGTTTTATATTTATTCCGAATTTCAATACATGCTGAATATTCATGGACATTAGTTATAATGATTATGGAAGGTGGAACATTTTAGTCATTAGAGAAACTAAAGAAACATATCTATCAAATACCATTAGCAGACAGAGCAGACCCTGATCAGACGGCACAAATAGGAACGGTCTGATCTGGGTCTACTCTGCTTGCAGGAAAGGGTTAAATAAAGGAAACGGTTAAACATTTTCATGAAAAATTCCTTTATTTCTCCACCAAACCCTATTTTGTGCCCGCTCTTTATAATCGTCTAGGCGATTCTAAAGAGTCGTCACAACATAGGGTTTGGTGAAGAAATGACAATTTTAGTACCTGTGTACGCACCTTTATCTGTTGCTCTGACTAATATATTGCAAACCCTGGTTGACAATGATGGCCGGGAAAGTAACCCTTTAACGAGGCACTAATGTCATTTGCAGACAATGTAGACCCAGATAAGAGCGCTCCTAGATGAGTTATTTCACTAGGGTCAGCACTACCTGCACATTTCTTAAAAAGTCCCTGAAGATTACAGTAAACTTGACTTGTTTGAATTTTCGATTAGTTCATTTGAAAAGTCAGCATTGGAAGGGTTAATTTATTGTTGTAATTATGTTTCTTATTATCACTTTCATTGCAAAGCTGTCTCTTGAAATATAGTGGACTGTATTTCAAATTATCACCAACTCTTGTAAGAGGCATATTTCATGTTTTATTTTATATTTGCAATCTGGAAAAAATAGACTAGACGCCAATCCCATAAACTTTTGTTTATTCCATAACAAAAAATAAATTCTTTGAAAAAATATATACATGTATACACACCAGAAGCCACTGATAAAGACTAAGAGTACATAGATTGATTCATATAAAGTATCAGTTCTATTATAATTTCACAGGCAAACAGAGCATACCCTGATCAGGCGACTCCTATAGGAGCCGTCTGATCTGGGTCTACTCTGTTTGCAAAGGCGTGAAATTGCATTTTTATAAGGGAGGGGAATCAGCAGGAGTGTGGCATGAAGTATTAACCCTTTATCTGATAGAGACATGCCTTATATATAAGAATTAAGTTGATCAATATTCAAAAAGAACGGAGTCATCCTTCATTACTAATCAGATGGAGGATTAAAATACTAGGGTTTGTTTTTGTATAGTGCGTATCATAATGCGAAATGACGTATAAAAGACATCCTGTTACACATTGTATGTACGTACTGCGTACCATATTGCCAAATGACGTACAAAGGCAACCTGTTACACCTTGTGTGCGTACCATGTTGTCAAATGACGTACAAAAGACATCCTGCTACACCTTGTGTTTCACGTAGTGGGTACCATATTGTCAAATGACGTACAAAAGACATCCTACGTAGTGCGTACCATATTGTCAAATAACGTGCAAAAGACATCCTGTTACACCTTGTGTTTCACGTAGTGCGTACCATATTGTCAAATGACGTACAAAAGACATCCTGCACACCTTGTGTTTCACGTAGTGCGTACCATATTGTCAAATGACGTACAAAAGACATCCTGTTACACCTTGTGTTTTGCGCAGTGCGTGCCAAAATGCCAAATGACGTACAAAAGACAAACTGTTACACCTTGTGTTTCACACAGTGCGTACCAGATTGCCAAATGACGTACAAAAGACAACCTGTTACACCTTGTGTCTTACGTAGTGCGTACCATATTGTCAAATGACGTACAAAAGATATCCTGTTACACCTTGTGTTTTGCGTAGTGCGTGCCAAAATGACGTACAAAAGACAAACTGTTATACCTTGTGTTTCACGTAGTGCGTACCATATTGTCAAATGACGTATAAAAGACATCCTGTTACACCTTGTGTGCGTACCATGTTGTCAAATGACGTACAAAAGACATCCTGTACACCTTGTGTTTCACGTAGTGCGTACCATATTGTCAAATGACGTACAAAATACATCCTGCTACACCTTGTGTTTCACGTAGTGTGTACCATATTGTCAAATGACGTACAAAAGACATCCTACGTAGTGCGTACCATATTGTCAAATAACGTGCAAAAGACATCCTGTTACACCTTGTGTTTCACGTAGTGCGTACCATATTGTCAAATGACGTACAAAAGACATCCTGCACACCTTGTGTTTCACGTAGTGCGTACCATATTGTCAAATGACGTACAAAAGACATCCTGTTACACCTTGTGTTTTGCGCAGTGCGTGCCAAAATGCCAAATGACGTACAAAAGACAAACTGTTACACCTTGTGTTTCACACAGTGCGTACCAGATTGCCAAATGACGTACAAAAGACAACCTGTTACACCTTGTGTCTTACGTAGTGCGTACCATATTGTCAAATGACATACAAAAGATATCCTGTTACACCTTGTGTTTTGCGTAGTGCGTGCCAAAATGACGTACAAAAGACAAACTGTTACACCTTGTGTTTCACGTAGTGCGTACCATATTGTCAAATGACGTATAAAAGACATCCTGTTACACCTTGTGTGCGTACCATGTTGTCAAATGACGTACAAAAGACATCCTGTACACCTTGTGTTTCACGTAGTGCGTACCATATTGTCAAATGACGTACAAAATACATCCTGTTACACCTTGTGTTTCACGTAGTGCGTACCATATTGTCAAATGACATACAAAAGACATCCTGTTACACCTTGTGTTTCACGTAGTAAGACAATATGGAAGTGCGTTTTAGGACACTGGTTTCGTTCCAATAACATGAGCGACACTAGAATGAACAAACGTGTATTTATATGGTCACACCGACTGAGGAAACAAACGAAGAACTGGTGCTATAGACTAGAAAATGAGCTTAAGATAGCAAATATTAAATTAAGCATAGGTCAGTTTTATGGAAAAACAGAATCTAAAAGTACAAAAATGAGTCATGCAGGAAATACCACATACAGAACAAACACTCGCCCGAACAGCAACACAAGGAAACAGCAAATATACATGGGTAGAAAAAACAACAAGAGACGCACAAAGACAAAACAAACATACAATAGGAGGAAGATGGAAGTACCGCCTTGGAACGGTCAGTGACAAAAGTCACCGGGGGTTTAAACCGGTTTATGGGCGCCCAACCTCACCCTTATTCCATCCCCATCCTAAAAGACAAACAGTGTAAATAAACGTATCTATAAAAGATAGACTACAAGAGAATATATTTAAACGTTTTAAAAGCGACTGGAATATGTGTATAAACTCTGAGAGAAGTGTTAGAAATCCACACTCAGGAAATAAACTTAGAAAGTACAGACTATATAAACAGTGTACGAAACTGAGAGCTATGTCAAAACATGTATATTATTATCAAGAAGTCATCGTAGTGCGTTGGCAAAATTTAGATGTGGAATTGCTCCACTAAAAGTTGAAACCGGTCGGTATCAAGCTTTACCTTTAGAACAACGAACTTGTTTTAACTGTAGAAACGAGATCGAGGATGAAATACATGTTCTGATAAAATGCCCATTATATAGAGAAATTAGAAATAGCCTATATGTGAAAATATCGGAAAGCAGTGATTCTTTCACAACGTTAAGTAATTCTGAGAAATTTGAATTTATTCTGTCTGATGCTCATGTTGTTAAATATAGTGCCAAGACCTGCCACGATATTTTAATGTACATACGACAGCAATTGTATAAATAATGCTGTGATGATGTATATAATTAACATGTATATTTTAAAACGTTTTAAATAGCATGCTGATGAAAGTTTAAAGTATTTTATAAGCATACGCTTTTAACCGTGCGCCAAGTTGCATGGTTCTATGTTTGTAGTTAATTGTTATATTTTAAGGTTTGCACTGTCTCTCATAACTCATATTTGAGTGGTTCTATACATTTTACTTACTCACGTGTGTATATTTTATCATGTATAGAAGTGAGACATAAATAAAATATCTGTCTGTCTGTAGTGCGTACCATATTGCCAAATGACGTACAAAAGACAACCTGTTACACCTTGTTTGCGTACCATGTTGTCAAATGACGGACAAAAGACATCCTGTACACCTTGTGTTTCACGTAGTGCGTACCATATTGTCAAATGACGTACAAAATACATCCTGTTACACCTTGTGTTTCACGTAGTGCGTACCATATTGTCAAATGACGTACAAAAGACATCCTGTTACATCTTGTGTTTCACGTAGTGCGTACCATATTGTCAAATGACGTACAAAAGACATCCTGTTACACCTTGTGTTTCACACAGTGCGTACCATATTGCCAAATGACGTACAAAAGACAACCTGTTACACCTTGTGTCTTACGTAGTGCGTACCATATTGTCAAATGACGTACAAAAGATATCCTGTTACACCTTGTGTTTTGCGTAGTGCGTGCCAAAATGACAAATGACGTACAAAAGACAAACTGTTACACCTTGTGTTTCACGTAGTGCGTACCATATTGTCAAATGACGTACAAAAGACATCCTGTTACACCTTGTGTTTCACGTAGTGCGTACCATATTGTCAAATGACGTACAAAAGACAACCTGTTACACCTTGTGTCTTACGTAGTGCGTACCATATTGTCAAATGACGTACAACAGATATCCTGTTACACCTTGTGTTTTGCGTAGTGCGTACCAAAATGCCAAATGACGTACAAAAGACAAACTGTTACACCTTGTGTTTCACGAAGTGCGTACCATATTGTCAAATGACGTACAAATGACACCCTGTTGTTACACCTTATGTTTTACGTAATGCCAACCATATTGTCAAATGACGTATAAAAGCCATCCTGTTACACCTTGGTGTTTATGTAGTGCGTACAATGTCGTCAAATGACGTACAAAAGACACCCTGTTGCACCTTGTGTTTTACGTAATGCCAACCATATTGTCAAACGACGTACAAGAGACATCTCAATACACCTTGATTTTTGTGTAGTACGTACCATATTGTCGAATTACGTACAAAAGGCATCTTGTTATACCTTGGTATTTGGAGTACTGCGTACCATATTGTCAAACTACATGTACTTACTGAATATGCCCTGTTTTTTCGACCTATTTTGGTGTACCGCGTTCCATATTGCCAAACTGCATATGCACTGTTTAAACTTGTTTTGGTGTACTACGTTCCATATTGTCAAATTACATTCTAAATATGCTCTGGTTCAAATTGTTTTTGGTGTACTGCGTTCCATATTGTCAAACTACGTACTACATACATGCACTGTTTCAAATTGTTTTTGGTGTACTGCGTTTCATATTTTTAAACTACGTACTAAATATGTCGTGTTTCAATTTGTTTTTGGTGTACTATGTTCCATATTGTCAAACTACGTACTAAATGTTCCCTGTTTCAGCTTGTTTTGGCGCAGTGCGTGCGTACCATTCTATCAAATGACGTACTAAATATGCATTGTAATGTATTGTTTTTTGCTTAATGCGTACCATATTGTGAGATGACGTACTAAATAAGCACTGTTACACCTTAGTGTTGGTTCATAGCGTACTATATCGTCAAATTACGTACAAAATACGTCCCGTTACACATTGTTTTATGCATAGTGCGTACCATTATATCAAATGACGTACTTACAAATGTAATACACCATAGTACACCTTGTTTTTACGTACTTTTGCGACTCTAATGCAACTGGACTTTTGAGCAGCGCGTACCACATTGTCAATAGCGTACTTAATACGCCATGATACACCTTGTTTTTTGCGTAGTGCGTACCACTTTGTCAATAGCGTACTTAAAACGCCTTGTTACACATTGATTATGACGTAGTGCGTACCACCTTGTCAATAACGTACTTAATACGTCTTGTTACACCTTGTTTTGGCGTAGTGCGTACCACCTTGTCAATAACGTACTTAATACGTCTTGTTACACCTTGTTTTGGCGTAGTGCGTACCACCTTGTCAATAGCGTACTTAATACCCCTTGCTACACTCGAGCCCCATCATACGTTAACCACCTTTAGGTTTTGCAAATAATGTTGAACTAGTTGGCTTAGTTGGCGTTTAGAACACGACGCATCATCAGACTGTTTACACACTGTTTACATATTCCGTTTCGCTGACTTGTGTGGGAAACGGTATATAATCTGATCAGACGACGCTAAATGTGGCGGCTGATCTGGTTATACACTGTTTGCTAAGCATGAAGGTTAGTTTTGTACGGTGTCCATTACATGTGAACATTATTTACACGTTCACAGGTGTGGTGCAAATGTTGTAAATGTAACACTGACCTTTTCCTGCATGTTTTTGTTGTGCAACAATTATGAATACAGGTCACCATTATTATCTGCACGATCCTCAAACAAACAGGTTGTATTGTACAAGATGAACCGGGGCCTCCGTGATCGTGTATTAATGGTCTCCAACTGACAATCACTTCTAAGCTAAAGCCCCATCACCGCTGAGGTTTGAATCCCGGTCTGCACATTTAGATTTTTCATGTGAAGAAACCTCCAACATGGATTGTTGTTGGTCGTTGGTTCTACTCGTACCCGAATTATATTTTGTGCCTGGTGTACATGTAATATAATTTGTTCCGTGCGCAGAAAAAGCCTCTTGGGTCTTCCTCAGGCTGTTATTATCCGGACGTCGCGATATGACCGGAATACTGTTAAAATAAAACGATACTAACCCTCTCCTTGTTCTATGTTTATTCCAAAGCTCAAAACCTTCTGAATATTCACGGAGAAAATTGGCGTTATTGCTATAATGAAATAGGGAATGTGGGACATTGTAGCCATTTTAAAAAAGTAAAGAAAAAGATCTTTCAAATTCCATTAACAAACAGAGCAGTTCCTGGTCAGACGGTCCTATTGGAGTCGTTTGACCTGGGTCTGCTCTGTTGCAAATGCGTGAAAAGGTGTTGATATGAAAGAACGGGTTAAGCATAATATATAAACAAACAAACAAACAAGATGGACGATATATATTTTTCAGCATTAACCTTGCACGATAGATTGGTAGGACGGACTGCTTATTCAATCCCTTACTTTGTAGAGACGCCTTACGGTCTACATTGTTGGCTTACTAAATCTAATTGTACAGTAGAACATGTCTAGAGCAGTCATTCACTTACTGAACATAGTAGTCTTAAAAAGCAGGGTTTGCTTAATGCAACGCAAAAGCAATGTAGAAAGCTCCTATAGGAGGTTTCTGCATTACTTTAATAGTCCTGCATTAAGCTGCCACCTGCCTTACAGAGCCATAATTAGACCTACTGGCACTGAACGGAATAATATTCTTAACGGTCGGAGTCTACCAACACTATTCGTGTAGCAGAGCGTTAAAAAGTGATTACCATGAATATTCATGTAGCAGAGCGTTAAAAAGAGTTTACCATGAATGTTCATGTAGCAGAGCGTTAAAAAGAGTTTACCATGAATGTTCATGTAGCAGAGCGTTAAAAAGAGTTTACCATGAATGTTCATGTAGCAGAGCGTTAAAAAGAGTTTACCATGAATGTTCATGTAGCAGAGCGTTAAAAAGAGTTTACCATGAATGCTCATGTAGCAGAGCGTTAAAAAGAGTTTACCATGAATGTTCATGTAGCAGAGCGTTAAAAAGAGTTTACCATGAATATTCATGTAGCAGAGCGTTAAAAAGAGTTTACCATGAATGTTCATGTAGCAGAGCGTTAAAAAGAGTTTACCATGAATGCTCATGTAGCAGAGCGTTAAAAAGAGTTTACCATGAATATTCATGTAGCAGAGCGTTAAAAAGAGTTTACCATGAATATTCATGTAGCAGAGCGTTAAAAAGAGTTTACCATGAATGTTCATGTAGCAGAGCGTTAAAAAGTGATTACCATGAATATTCATGTAGCAGAGCGTTAAAAAGAGTTTACCATGAATGTTCATGTAGCAGAGCGTTAAAAAGAGTTTACCATGAATGTTCATGTAGCAGAGCGTTGAAAAGAGTTTACCATGAATGCTCATGTAGCAGAGCGTTAAAAAGAGTTTACCATGAATGTTCATGTAGCAGAGCGTTAAAAAGAGTTTACCATGAATGTTCATGTAGCAGAGCGTTAAAAAGAGTTTACCATGAATATTCATGTAGCAGAGCGTTAAAAAGGGTTTACCATGAATGCTCATGTAGCAGAACGTTTAAAAGAGTTTACCATGAATATTCATGTAGCAGAGCGTTAAAAAGAGTTTACTATGAATGCTCATGTAGCAGAACATTAAAAAGAGTTTACCATGAATATTCATGTAGCAGAGCGTTAAAAAGAGTTTACCATGAATATGCATGTAGCAGAGGATTAAAAAGATTTTACCATGAATATGCATGTAGTAAAAGGTTAAAAAAGAGTTCACAAAACACCTTCACTACTTTTACCCTTTACTTCATGAATAGTTATGCAAGAAATAGTGACATCGTGAATATTAATGAACTGATTTTTGTTCATGAACAAAACCGATAGAATTATACATGTGTCTGTATTTTTTCATAAGCAAACAGAGCAGACCCTGCTATAGGAGCTGTCTGGCCGGGGTCTACTCTTTTTTGCAATTCGTAGAAAGGCGTATCTATGGAGTAAATGGTTAAATCAAGATACAGACCCTTTACACAATCATGAGTAAGTGTACAAGACGTCATGGACTCATGAATATTAATTATATTATTTTTATAATGACATGTTTTAGATCTACATGTACATAATTCCAAACAGAGCAAAACCTGATCAGACTTTTCTTACACTGTCTGATCGGGGTCTTCTCTGTTTGCTAAGGCGTTAAAAGGCCTATCTACGGAGTGCAATAGAACCTGCATTTAGTTACCACATGTCATGATGACCTATAGTTCACCCCTTACCTCATAGGCTATTTTTAGATCCAACCTCTTTCAATAAATCTACCGAAAAGGAGCATTTACTGGAGAAAAGGAAAAGTTTAGAATTGTGTAGTTATGAAACTATTGTGATAAATAGAGCATTTGCTCCATAGGAGCAAATGCTCTATTTATCACAATGGTTTCACAGAGTGACTTTTACAGAGGCGTCAGAAGGCGTCAATATGAGGGAATGGGTTAAACCTGATTTTGATGATCGCTTAGGACAAGTTCTACTGTACTGTTTGACATTTTGTTTTTACTTTTACATGTACCTCTTAGTACAAAAGCGTAATTTCAGCGTTTAATCATAGGAACGTTGCGCAGTAGATAACAATCTGATATGCACGCACTGTGACCATCGTATGTATCTCATACAGTAGACATCGCAGTTTTAATGTACAGTAGAACCCCTCTTTAACAACCACTAAATTAATATATATTGATCTTTAACAGCAAGTGGTTGCTTAATGCAGGACGAAAGGTATAAAACTACCACCTGTCCCTATGCTCCAGAATGCGACCTATCTTGTTGGTCACATTAGAGGGGTTTTACTGTATAGATCTCATCCGAGGGACATCGGGATAGTTAGGGCGATAACAAGGCATAATCAAATATAGTGGGTATCCCTAGCTTCCATCAAAAAGAGGTCTAATTATGGGTCTGTAAGGCAGGTGGTAGCTTAATGCAGGACAAAAATAATACAGAACGTTCCTATAGTAGCTTTATGCATTACGTTTGCCCTACGTTAAGCAACATCTGCTTTTAAAGACTCCAATGTTCAATAAATGAATGGTCACTTAAGACAGATTCTACTGCATCCATAACATGATTTGTTTTGTTCATAGTGTACATTATTAGTTATACAGTTCTTTCCCAGGGTACATGACGATTAATTCCTGGCTGAGGAAAATCATGTTGCCCGAGCCGTTAGGCGAGGGTTACATGATTTTACCAGCCGCGAATAAATCTCCCCTCTCTCTGTGGGGCGTCCAATTAGCCCACAGTGAGCAGAAACGGACGTTAATCAACACAAAACTGGCTCAATTGATTTGAAACTTTACACATGGAACAGGCATGATGAGAGGAAGTGTCATGACATAACTCTCTAGCATCAATATTTTTTAAATATTATATTGAGTTATTTCTCTTTTTACACCCCCCCCCCCCCCGATCAGATCTGGTGGACATATTGTTTTTGCCCTGTCTGTTTGTCCGTTTGTCTGTTTGTCAGCAACTTTAACATTGGTCATAACTTTTTAGCCAGTACAGATAGATACTTGATATTTGGCATGTATATGTATCTCATCAAGCCGCACATTTTGAGAGGTGACATGTCAAGGTCAAGGTCATTATTCAGGGTCAAAGGTCACCGACTTTAACATTGACCATAACTTTTCAACCAGTAGAGATACTGACCTAATATTTGGTATGCATGTGTATCTCATGAAGCTGCACAGTTTGAGGGGTGACATGTCAACATCAAGGTCGTCTTTCATGGTTAGAGGTCACCGACTTTAACATTGGACATAACTTTTGAACCAGTAGAGATACAGACTTGATATTTTGGTATGCACATGTATCTCCTGTTGCTGCACAGTTTGATGGTTGAGATGTCAAGGACACCCTTTAGTGTCAAAGGTCACCGACTTTAACATTAGTCATAACTTTTGAATCAGTAGAGATTCAAACTTGATATTTGGCATACATGTGTGTCTCATGAAGCTGCACAGTTTGAGGGGTAACATGTCATGGTCAATGTCATCCTGCAGGGTCAAACGTTATATTAGGGGCGGGGGGGGTTTATTGTTTCACAAACACATCTTGTATTGTTTTTCTTATGATTTTACAAATACCATTCAGTTTGGTCAACTATATACCATGGTCAACTACACCATGGGCGGTTGGGTCAGAGAAGCTTTTTTTATCCGGTTGGGGACTCATGTATTGCATAGCAATACAACATTAACTTGTTTCCTTGGGATCTAGTTGTCACCTCTGTAGTCAGACTACGTTCAAAAAGTCATCAAACACTGGCCTATAGTGGTGAAAGAGTACGCAATTTGTTCTGTCGTTTGTTAGATGGATTGGTAAGTTAAATGGCCCGTTGCCGTCGAAGCATTAGCCCTTACAATGTGGGAAACGAGTCACGAATGTTCTGTGGCAAACAGTGTACACCCAGATGAGAGGGCTCCTCTCATCAGGGTCTGCACTGTTTGTCATATTACATTTTTCTCTTTAAAACAAATCCCTAAACATTCACCATGAGCTTGACCTGTTTGAATTTTGGAATAGTCCATTTGAAAATTCAGCGTTGTAAGCGTTAAGATACCGATCTTACATACCCCAGAGCATTTGGTTACATGGATCTGCGTACAATCTTGACAAATCAACTCTTATCCAGCTCTCTGTAACCTCACTTGCATTTGCAAACAGTGTGGACCCAGACGAAAACGCCTAGAAACTCGTCATCTCGTCTTGATTGAACCTTGTTTGACACTCAGTCAGTAGATGCCCAAAAAGCTTGATCGATCGGAAGAATGAAACAGGTCCTAATCTGAGCAGACATTATTTGTTCACTGATGTGTAAGGGTTTGCATTTGATACGTATATAAAAAGTGTATCCCTTTCCTCCGTCTTTCTACGCATTTGCAGAGCAGACCCAGATCAGACGGCTCCTGTATGAATCGTCTGATCAGGGTCTGCTCTGTTTGCTTATGATTTAGATAACATTCTACAGTGTCTGTCATGACCAAAATACCAGTTTTCAAATATTATTACAATATGATAATTAATATTCATGATGTCATTATTTCTTATATGATTATTAATGGAGGAAAGGGTTTGATCGTTAAGGAAAAATTATAACTGCTAACGATGAGTCTCATCTAGCTTCATTCTGTTTGCAAATGCGAGTCAGGGTCCATGCTTATAAAGCTTTTAGTTGAGTCTGAGTTTCGTTCTCAAGCTTTTGATTGGTCAGATTTGAGTTCTCAAGCTTTTGATTGGTCAGATTTGAGGCAGAGGCTCAAATCTGACCAATCAAAAGCTTGAGAACGTACTCAGACTCAACTAAAAGTTTTATAAGCATGGACCCAGATCTACTCTGTTCGCAAAGGCGTAGAAAGGCGTGTTTATTGAGTGAAAAGGGTTAACCCTTTCCTTCATGTAGAAAATATTAACAAGATTATTTTTATAATGGCATATGAACACAGGGCATTTTGCTCAGACAGAATCTGTAGAATCATATCTATATTACACCATAAGCAAACAGAGCAGACCCTGATCAGACGGCTCCTATAGGAGCCGTCTGATCTGGGTCTACTCTGTTTGCAGATGCGGCAAAATGCGCTTACATAAGGGAATGGATTAATGTATGATAACTCCTTACAGAGACTGTGTATATATACCCCTGTTATTCTCTTCACTGTTTGTAATTCAGCAGTGTTTTGCTATCGCGACTATATAATTTGTTAACATATGAATCTGGTTCTAGCCGGGTGTTCTGGGCACGAAACAATACAAATTGATACATACACGGAAAAACCTCTGGTGCCTTCCCCCACCTGTAATAAGCCTGACATCGCGGTATGGCTGAACTGCTGTTTACCCAATCCCTGTTGTATATCTTGTCCAAGTTTCATTGCCTACTGAATATTCATGGACATAATAGTTAAAATGAAATTTGGAAGGTGCACCATTGTAGCCATTTTAAAAACTAAAAGAAACAGGGCTATCAAATTCCATTAGCAAACAGAGCAGACTCTGGTCAGACGGCTCGTATAGGAGCCGTCTGATCTGGTCTACTCTGTTTGCAGATGCGTGAAAAGGGCGTTTATATGTGGGGGAAAAGATTTAATAGACGTAAAGCCCCCCGGGATACATTTCCTTTGCAGGAATTCTTCTGCATGAAAAAACACAGCATACGTTCAAAATGGAAATTCGGACTAGCGTACATAAGATAAAATTGGAGAAAATGTTTACAGAAATCACTGGAACCATTCTATTTTCAGCTGTGACTCATTTGCAGTTATCAATAATTGCTTGATATTAATCATTAAAGAAATTGAACACAGGAATATTCAGTGGCGATACTTATATATCGGTTTACCATTATTGCATGCATCGTGTTTCTTGATATCATTCAAAGCAGACTTCAGTTCATTCATGCTTAACCAGATAAGTGCAATAAGTTCTGTTTTTTCTGTCCTATTCCAACAGTGCAAACCATGAACATATTAGATAGGCGTAATCGTTTCACACAAGATGAGCCGGATGTTGAATTGTCCTTATCCCGCTCTCCTCGACCTGGCTCGCACTTGAAAACAGCTAGGATCCAGATGAGACGCCGAGTAACTCGGCGTCTCATCAGGATCCAAACTGTTGTTTTATTGTGACAAAGTTTTTGAAGAAAAAATGAAGAAAAAAATGAAGCAGACGACAATGTTGTCAGACGACATAATTTGGCAGCGGAAAAGTTTTAATGGACATCCCTTTTCATGGTATGAACAGATAATAGGAATGCAGTTTGTAAATGAGGAATTTGTAATAGCCTTGAGATTTGACAAAGTGGATATGCATTGGTGACCAAGTGTTCAGTTTTATATTTTTATCTCAAATTGATTGTTCATTATAAAAAAAAACACCTTTCAATGGACGACCAACTAACAGATGTTCCAATCAAAACTCTCGGGACAATGATGTTTAATATTTAAAATGGTGAGAGAAAAAATTGCGTCAAAAGGTCCGTGCAATGATGTTTAGTACTTAATACCGTCTATATCAGTTTTCAAATTTACTATTTGTCTTAAGACAATTTTCAAAAACACAGAAAATCAAACAGTTGTGAATCCTGACGAGACTCCGCCATGATTAATGCCTCCATGATCCAATCTGTATATTAATGTTATCACTTGTTCGCAAGCAGTACGGCAGATGGAAAAGGGTAATCATGTGGGAATATACGATGTGATAATGTACAGCAAAATCCCTCTAAAATGGTCGACAACAATAGGATCAATACCGGTCTTATAGATAGGTGACAGCTTAATGCAGGGTGAAAGTCATGCAGAAAGCTCCTTTTGGAGCTTTCTGCATGACTTTCACCCTGCATTAAACTGTCACCTGCCCAAAATGCCTGAATTATTTTTTGTTAATTTTCCAGTTTAGAGTTATATTACTGTATATGATAAATCCTTCAAACGCTAATTTTCAAAGTGGAATGACCAATCATTGTGTATCAATAGAGTCCATTTCATTATGAAAACAAATATATGATTTGCAAAAGGATTTTGAATTTGCAAAGAGTGCAGACCCTGATCAACGGGCTCCTCTAGGGAACAGCTGATCTCGGTCTACACTGTTTGCAAATGCCAGCCCCGCTCGAGTCCCGCTTTAAAAGGGTTAAAACATTTGTAGTACTACGCTAAGTTATCTGTATGCTCCCATTAAACATACTACGGCACATAAACTTTTACTCTCAATTTATTCACATGTAATACTGCAATATTATTTTAGGCGATACGTGTGCAAATGACTGTAAAATTATCTCTTCAGTGCGTAATATCATTTACAAAGAGTACCTCCGCTCACATGAGCTGTCAGTTTCTCTTTAATACCTTTGCACTTATCCATTTACCTGCAAACAGAGTAGACCCATATCAGACGGTTCATATGGTGGCCGTCTGATCAGGATCTACTCTTTTTGCAAATTGAATTATGAAGGTCTGGCCAATAATTACATGTATTATAAAATATTATCTCATTAACATTATTGATGTCATTATTTCATGAATATTCATGGAGTAAAAGTTTAACCTTTTCCTCCATAAATGCGCCTTTCTACGCCTCTGTAAAACTCACTCAATGAGACCATTGTAATAAATAGAGCATTTGCTCCATAGAAGCAAATGCTCTATTTATCACAATGGTTTCAAAACTACAAAAAAATTAAAATGTTCATTTTCTCTAGTAAACGCTCATTTTCAGATTTATTCAGAGGTTGGGTCTAAAAATAGCCTATGAGGGAATGGGTTAAGCAAACGAATGCTAACTTCAGTGCTACATTGTATATTACTGACTATACACTTACCAGTAAAAATCACAACGGAGATTTTATATATGCCTTTTGAACAATGTGTAATGCAATGAAGACAATTGTCCAAGGGGCATTTGGGGTTTTCAAATGAGGAAAGCTTCCAGTTGGCTTGAGGTTAGTCGAAGGTTCTATCCGATTGTTCTTCTATGCACGGAACACTGCAATACGTTCCATGCACAGAACCTCTGGGGTCTTCCTGGCTGAAATTGCAGTTTTTGTTTATATTGAAATACATTATATTACATTGTATTGTTTGCATCGAATACCAATACAGTGTATTGCATATTTTATTGAATTACAATATAGTGTATTGTTTTGATTTTCATTATAATTATGTAAAAGGTAGTTGAATTGTTTGTATTTAATTACATTACATTGCATTGTATTATACTGTTTGTATTTAATTAAATTATATTGAATAATATTGTTTGTTTTTTATTACATTATACTGTATTATTTTGTTTGAATTACATTGCATTGTACTGTTTATATTAAATTACATTGTTTTCTATCGCTTGTATTGAATTACATTAAATTATATTGTATTAAATTGCATTGTATTGTTTATATTGAACTACTTTGTATTGTTTGTATTGAATTACATTATATTATATTATATTGATTGTATTGAATTTCATTATACTGTGTTGTTACACGCATTTACAATATTCAATGTTCAGTAACCAGGTTTGTTTTCGCCGTTATTGGGTTATGTTCCCAATGTCAAAAAGTGCGTTTTCCCCAATGTTGTTTGAAATATTCCCAATTCAGAGGAAACATGTTTATCCAGAAATTTCAGTCAGACCAAAACTTCTAAAATTCATAAACAAACAGAAGATCCAGATCAGTCAGGTCCTGTAGGAGCTGTTTGACCTGTGTCTGCTGTTTGTTTATGAATTTTAGAGGTTTTGGACTGAATGTGTCTATTGTGTTTGCAATGGACATTTGTAGGAATTTGTTGAAATCTTACAGGTAACACATTCCTAAATAAGACAGAATTCCCAATTTCAGGGGTATGAGTCATCTTCCCAAAATTGTGAAAAAAATTCCTGCTATCTAAAAAATAGTTCAGACATTTTAATCAGAACTCCTTGTCGATGGCCGCTAATGTCATTCAAGCCAGATCAGTTTTGTCTGTAATGGACGAGGATTTTAACCAGTCATGTCATGATGTGTCTGTATGTACTGCCTGCTAGGACTCTCGATTACACTGTTTGTTCGTCGCATGACTGAAATTGTATGTGAATACAGTAAAACCTCTCTATAACGGCCACTAGATTGTGTTAATTAGTTGGTATTTAGGGCAGGTGGCTGCTTAAAGCAAGATGAAAGTAAAACAGAACGCTCCTACAGGAGCGTTCTGTTTTACCTTCACCTTGCTTTAAGCAGCCACCTGCCTTTAACACAAAATAATTGATGTAATTTAGTGGTCATTATAGAGAGGTTTTACTGTATGTGATGCATCATATATTAACGCATACTTAACAGATTAAGACGCAGATAACACCGGCGATGAGGCATTTCACCCAGCAAAACAGACGATTTGAATGCTCCAAATCAGTTTCATCTGCCAAGCTTATCGCCTGCACAAAGTTTCAAAGTTGTGTTTTCTTCGTTTTCTTTACAAAATTTACGGGATTGTTTTTACATTGGTATAATCAATGTCAAACAGTTTGGATCCAGAGGGGACGCCGAGTTACTCGGCGTCTCCACTGGATCCAAACTGTTTGCAAAGGTTATCATTGATTCTTCCATGGCAGCGAAAGAACTTACCTTGAGCAAACTATGGTCGAGATTGTGATTACTTTTGTAAACAGTTTGGATTCAGATCAGGGGCATATTAAGAATGTCTCGTCATCTCATTGGGATTTGCACTCTTTGACATTCTGACTACATCTTTGTGCAGAAAGTCGGCTTTGAAATCTATATTGAAAACAGTTTCACGATTAACCCTTTCCCCGCCAAATAAATTCCGTCTGCTAAAATTATTAACATATATATAATAACTTGGATATGTCATTTCGTCCGACTTAGTAGATATCTTACAAATATAGTTGTACACTTCAAGGAGGCATACAAACTACTTCGAGATAACAGCGCTTCGAGTCATCCGATTTCCAATCTAGACACTTTCTCATGTGGGAACTTTCAGCATTACTTTAGACCTGCATTAAGCTGTCATATGTGTTTCTAAATGTGCGTAGACATACATTTTAGAACAATAATTAGTCTGTATTGTAAGATTTAGAAGGATCGACCTTTTAGTTCGAGTTATCCCAAAGTTCGAGTTATCCGAGTTCGAGGTATCGAATTCGCCCTGTATGTTTATTTCTATTATCCTTGCTTTATGTACATCATTGAAACTTTTACCACAACCTGTCTTTCGTCTTGTGCACTTATTTGTCTTCATTCTTCAATAAGGAACTAGTAAACCGCTATCAGCGACTTGATTCGCATTTGCAAAAAAAGTTTGGAACCAGATGAGGCGCCGTCTAACTCAGCATCTCATGAGGATCCAAGCTGTTTGACACCCACTCAATACAGTAAAAACCCTCTAAACCGGACGTATGTAATTTAGTATAAATATTGGTCTTGGAGACAGGTGGCAGCTTAATGAAGGGTGAAAGTCATGCAGAAAGCTCTAGGAGCTTTCTGCATGACTTTCACCCTGAATTATATATTAATAATATTAACACATTATCCCCTAGTGATACATTTTTTGCCCATCTATACAAGTCACTTTATGAAACCATTGTGATAAATACATGTAGAGCATTTGATCCTATAGGAGCAAACGCTCTTTTTATCACAATGGTTTCAAGCTACAAAATTCTAAAATTTTCCTTTCCTCTATATATAGTTAATGCTCCTTTTCGGTAGATACATTAAAAGAGGTTGAGTCTAAAAATAGCCTAGGAGAGAATGAGTTAAGCAGCCGCCTGCATAAAAGTATCTAGATTTTCTGTACTAGAATTCCGGTTTAGAGGGGTATTAGTTTCTCTAAAGCTTGGTCGAATAAAAAGAAGTCAAACTTGCAGCTGATGAAAATTTGTGCAGACATTTTTATCACACCCTTAAGTGCCGGTAACGAGTCACTAATGTCTTTTGCAAACAGTGTAGACCCAGATGAGAGGAACCCTCTCACCAGAGTCTGCACTGTTTGTCATATTACACTTTTATTTAGAGGAAATATTCCCTGAAGATTCACCATATATATAAGCCTGACCTGTGTGAACTTTGGAATATTCGGTTTGAAAATGCAAGTTTGAACAGACTCAGTACTCAGTTGTATAGCTTCCAGATAATGCAAGTTTTATTAACCCTTCGCTTGCTGACTTTTAAAATACATTTCTCCTTCTTTACCCATGCCCTGTTGTATAATTACATATATCTTCACTGTGTACAAGTATTTCGCTGTGCAATCACTGCTGTGGAGTGCACTGGTTGCAAAATCAACTTGTAAATAGTGCAGACCCTGATGAGACAGCTCCTGCAGGAGCTGTCTCATCTGGGTCTGCACTATTTACAGGCACGTATATTGACGTGAATAGCAAGCGAAGGGTTAATTATTATAACAGCACATGGACATAGGATTTTTTGCCATTGCAGATACTGTAGAATCTATACTATATCATAAGAAAACAGAGCAGATCCTGATCAGACGGTTCCTATAGGAGCCGTCTAATCTGGATCAAATATGTTTGCAAAGGCGTAGAAAGATGCATTTATGTAGTAAAGGCTTAAGATGATCTAGAAGTACAAACAGTCTTAACTTGAACAGTATGACACATGGGAATGTGGCATAACCTGCAGTAGCTTAACCCTCCTTCATAGCTGAATTTTTCAAATATACATGGACTTTTTCATAATCCAAACAGATCAAGCTTACATTGAGTACCGTAAATATTCAGAGATATTTTTAAAGAAAATTGTAACATGACAAACAGTGCAGACATTGTTTAGAGGGTTCCTCTATAGTAGCCCTCTCATCTGGGTCTACAGTGTTTGCAATGGAACTTATTTCCGTTTTAGGAAAGATAGGAGAAACTTGGCAGTTCTAGTTTCTGTTAGCTGTGCTAAAATGTGCGCACATGAAAATAGGATTTCACGCTGTTTCATATACATGTACTTCATTTGATTAGTATACCTTTATGTAAGAAATAATGACATCATGGACATGAAATAATTCAATATTTCAAATTGCATATTACCACATGCAATGTTTGCCAAAGCAAAATCATATCTATATTATTCCATAAGCAAACAGAGCAGACCCTGATCAGATGGCTCCTATAGGAGTCGTCTGGTCTGGGTCTACTCTGTTTGCAAATATTTAAAAAGGGCGTATTTATGGAGTAAAGGGTTAAACATCAATAAACCGGTATCTGTCTTAACCATTTCCCTCATATAAACGTGCTTAAACGCATTTGCAAACAGAGCAGACCCAGATCAGAAGCTCCTAGTGGAGCCGTCTGATCAGGGTCTGCTCTGTTTGCTAACGGAGATTGATAGATCTGTTTCTTTACTTTCTAAAATAGCTACAATGTTCCACCTTCAATACGTCATGGTAACTATTTTGTGCATGATTATGCAGTAGGTGTTGAGTTTTGAAATAAATATAGAACAGGGAAAGGGTTAAGAACATGACTCCTGGCATTGTGTATTAGTATGACTATAAATTCAAGCATTACAGTAAAATATAAGAGTAGTATTACTCTGGCAAACAGTAGATCATCAGTACTGTAACATTATAAGCAAACAGAGCAAATCATGAATAGATGGCCCCTACAGTAACTGTCAGACGTTGGTCTACCCTGTTTGCAAACACATGCGACGCGGGACGGAGTAAATGGTAAATACTTTATCTTACGTAATAACGGTAATATTTCGAAATGTACGTGACCAGTAGCTGTTACCTTGACAAAAGCTGGTGCCCTCCAAACAACATCGTTATTATTTTATAGACAAGCGTAGGATTCTGTTAATGATGCAGAATCGAAAAATGACAATTAAAAATAAAACTAATAAATTCGTTGTTACCTATTTATAGCTTGATCTAATATTTTATAACTAACCATGGGTTTTAAACACTCAATTAGCCCATTCCTTCATATTGACGCCTTTCGACGCCTCCTTAAAAGCACTTTATGAAACCATTGTGATAAATAGAGCATTTGTTCCATAGGAGCAAATGCTCTATTTGTCACAATGGTTTAAAAACTACACAATTCTAAAAGTTTCCTTTTCTCTAGTAAATGCTCCTTTTCAGTAGATTTATCCAAAGAGGTTGGATCTAAAAATAGCCTATGAGGTAATGTGTTAAATATCATTATCGGTCTTTGAGACAGGTGGTAGCTTAACCATTTACTCCATAATTACGCCTTTCTGCGACTTTGAAAACAGAGCAGAACCAGATCAGATGACTCATGTAGGAACTGTCTGATCAAGATGTGCTGTTTCCTTATAATATATTCATGATGTCATTATTTCTTACATGAATGTAAGTGAAAATTATGGAGAAAGCTCCTCTTGGAGTTTTTTGCGTTACTTTCACTCTGCTTTAAGTAGCTATCTGTTTAAAAAAGTTCTCTATTGTTCTTTAAAATAAGGTTTATTGCAGCACGCAGTATGCTTAGAAATAAACTAGAATGCAAACGCCGACATGTCGCCTACATTGCAATGAAAAAGTGCAATGAATTATGGCAGAAATAGAATTAATTAGCTTTGAAACATATGTCTTGCATAAGTAAGCATTGACTTATGTTAGAGTTTGTATGATCTATCATGTCTAGAGCCGTATTGACCAAATGCGCCACGGATATTTTATCATGTGTTGTTCTATCTTTAGCTCGCTGAATATGTTTTGGCCGTAGGAAATATCGTCTCCGCCAGTTTTCAATAAATTCAGAGCAACAGATAAAGGTGCGTACCCAAATACTAAACTCGTCATTTCTCCACCAAATCCTATACTGTAACTACTATTTAGAATCGTCTCTTTGATACGATTCTAAAGAGTTGTCACAGTATAGGGTTTGCTAGAGAAATAATGGAGCTATTCTTGAAAAGGTTTTAAATTTACGCATCTTATTTGGACCTCTGTATATTGATTTTTTGTCACCATTCAACATACATCCTTGAAATTTGTCATGCATGTGCACCCTACGGAGGCAAACATTTTTAGGGGTGAATTATTAAGGTCAAGGTCGTACATCAAGGTCAAATATCATTTTTGGGACTTTCCAATAGTTATTTTCAAAAGCACGATCAAAGTGTCAAACATAGTTGGATCTTGATAAAGCTAGGTTCCCACTGCCGATCAGATAAACTCGATCAAGCCCGATCAAATGATCGAGAACTGGTCAGGCTCGCTTGGCAGACGTGATCGGGGAGGTCTATCTTGGTCGGCATCGCTCGGACTCCCTACCATAATTTATTTTGATATGTCAAAATAATTCGGGTAGAGATCGAGTAGCCACGCGCTCGAGAAGCGATCGGGAAGCGGTCGGATATTGATCGAGTAGAGGGTCGAGTTGATTGGGAGACATTCGTGTAGAGTTCTAGTGCGGTCGGGATGGAGTCATTTACCTGATCCGTACCCGATCATCCCAAACTCTACTCGAATGATACCCGATCGACCATGACGATCTAGTCGGGTAGAGATCTAGCATAGGTCCAGTTGGTCGGGTAGAGATCGTGTAGGGATCGTATCTGGGTCGAGATGATCGAGAAGAGATCGGAGTGGTTGTTTAGTTGACGTCGTGGAGGAGTCGTGAATGATCGCAAGGGGGTCGTGTATGATCGAGTAGAGGTCGAGAAGAACTCGTGTTCATGCCTTCGGTTGAGCTTGGTCGGGGAAGTTCGGTGATCGGGATGATCGTGTTGATCTGATCGACAGTGGGAACCAACCTTAAGACGCCGAGGGCTACATTGGAAAAATAATGGCATTATGATAATTTAATAACTGAAGATTTACAATGGCATATTGTTGTCGATTGAAACTGTAGTCAAGTTTATTATAATTTCATAAGCAAACAGAGCAGACCCTGATCCGACGACTCTTAAAGGATCCGTCTGATCTGGGTATACTCTGTTTGTGATAACGTGGAAGGTGTTTATATGAAGGAAAGGGTCGAACTCTACGCCAAACGTATAGGAGCAAATGCTCTATTTATCACAATGGTTTCAACAGGTAACTTTTGCAGAGGCGTCAAAAGGCGTCAATATGAGGGAATGGGTTAAAAACCTCTCGAAGCCGGACTTTTGATAAAGAAGAATCTGATTGTTAGGCAGGTGGCTGCTAAATATAGAGAGCTGTCTGCATACCTTACACCCAGCATTAAGCTGTCACTTGTCTTGAAGACTGACATTGATACCATTTTGAACCTCCGGTTAATAGACGGGTCCAACAATATCTGTAATATCTAGCAATAATAACATGTACATCGGTCGTAATCTTAACCTAAACGTAGATGTTTTTGTTTACGAAATGTGTCAAAGAATCTTCTTTTAAAATGATTCAGATGAATTTTGGCTTATTCTGTGTATTTCTCTGAAAGTTCTGAAAGAAGTGTTGATTATTGAAATTCAACATAAACTCGAGGCTTTTCGTTGAAAGTGAAATGGCGAAATAATTTCGACGTTATGGGTCATTGGTAAATGTCAAACGTCGACCTTCGACAATATTTCGACATTACATGTATTGAAATGTTCACAATTGATTTCGCTATGTTTAACCCATTCCCTCATATTGACGCCTTTTGATGTCTCTGCAAAAGGCACTTATGAAACCATTGTGATAAATAGAGCATTTGCTCCATAGGAGCAAATGCTCTGTTTATCACAGTGGTTTCAAAACTTCACAATTCTAAAAGTTTCCTTTTCTATAGTTAATGCCCCTTTTGGGTAGATTGGGTCTGAAAATAGCATACGAGGGAATGGGTTAATGCACGTCAAGTTTCAAAAATAAAATCAACATATTTATAAAAAAAACTACACACACACGACCCTCTGAGTTTACTTCTTCAAAGAAAAAAAACAGCTGGAAAGGAATTTGTTTGTTTTGAAAAACAAACAAACAAAATTAGAAATTAGAAAAAAATCGATCTTTTGATGCAGGTGGCTGCTTAATACAGGATGAAAGTCAGACAGAAAGCAAACAGAGCAGACCCAGATCAGACGGCTCCTCTAGGAGCTGTCTGCTCTGCGTCAACTCTGCAAATGCGTGAAAAGGCGTTGATATGGCGGAAAATGTTTATCCAACAATACGCCTGTTCACACCTATGCAAATAGAGTAGACGGCTGACCAGTGTCTACTCTATTTGTTTATGAAATAATATAGATATGATTCTACATTTTCTGCCAATGTTAAAAAAAATATTTTTCATTTGCCGCCATAAAAAATCATCTAATTAATATTCATGATGTCAATACTTCTTATACGAATATCCATGGAGTAAAGAGTTGAATGAAGCCAAAACTGGACCATTACGTGCACTGATAAAGTGCTGCACTTGCATTAGTTCTGTATGTCTACATTGGGAAAGGAAATCGATCTGTTTTATTAATGCTTTTCATTTTTTCGCAGACATTGCTTTTTCATATCTTTCAACCAGACTTATTAATGTAGATGATTAAATTGTTTTCTTCATTCTCATGAAACTGTTTTAGTCTCAAAAATTACGAAATTCGTACTTTCAATTCCTTGGTATTCCTACTTAGTCTGTAAATTCTATTAACCATTTACTCCATGCATATGCCTTTCTACGTTTTTACAAACAGGAAAGACCCAGATCAGACGGCTCCTACAACCCAGATCAGACGGCTCCTGTAGGGGCCGTCTGATTAGGGTCTTCTCTGTTTGCTGATGATATAATATAGATATGAGTTTCTTCATTGACAAAATGACATCATGAATATTAATAAAAATAATTTGTTATAATATCGCTCTGATCGGGGTCTGCTCTGTTTGCTTATGGTATAATTACCATCTGATTGTATAGTTTTTGTCAATATGAAAACCACCTGAGTATATATGCCATTATAAAAATCTAGCAAATAAATATTCATGATGCCATTTATCCCTTTCATGAATACTGAACAGGTAAAAGGTTAAAGATATCGGAATGGCGTCCTTTTGACTAATTCAGTTTTACAAACGGGTGGACAGGGAAGAGTGTGTGTCCGAATACTTCGGGTAATTAGGGTATAACTATATTCAATACTGACCTTTAACCTTTTCCATCATATAAACCTGTTTTCACGCACCTGCAAACAGAGAAGACCCATATCAGACGGCTCCTATAGGAGCCGTCTGATCAGGGTCTGCACTGTTTGCTTATGGAATTTGTCAATTTGATAAAAGTGTGTTTCTTCAGTTTCTAAAATGGCTTCAATTTTCCACCTTCCATGTTTCATTATAGCTATTTTGTTCATGAATATTCAGTAGGTATTGAAATTTGGAATAAATATAGGGAAACAGGGAAAGGGTTAATTATCTAAGGGAACTGAGTGATTAGCCTTCTACCTCATGAATATTCATGTAGGATATAATTTAAAAAAAAAGAAGAATATTTATGAGCTGGATTTTAGCATGGTATACGAACGTATTATTCTTTGGCTCTGACAGAAGCTGTAGAATCAGATCTATATAATTTCATATGTAAACAGCAGAACCAGATCAGGCGACTCCTACAGGGAGTGTCTGATCTGGATCTACTCGGTTTGTAAAGTCATAGAGAGGCGTCTAAATTTTATGGAGTCATAGGATAGCAATAGTAATGGGTGTGTTACGTCCAAGACCGAGTTCTTTATTTATATACTGAGCAGTAAATAAACAGATCAACAAATAAACGTACAACAGTTCTACTTCTTTCGAAATGCAGTAAAACTCGTTAGTTCGAAGTTCGAATGAAGAATCGAGAACCTTTTTAGGCAGGTGGCTGCTTAATACAGGATGAAAGCCATGCAGAAAGCTTGTAGAGGAGCTTTCTGCAGGATGTTCACGGTGCAAATGTCACCTAGTCACATGATGAAGTGAAAAAATATGTTGAGATAAAACGATATGACTGTATGAGAGGTGTGTACTTGTGTGATTGTGAGTAAACCATTTAATTGATTGGTCTAGTATGCCATTACAGGTAATGCCTGTTATGTTGTGCAACAGTTTGTGTCGATGTAAATAAATCATAATCCAAATACAGTAAAAACACTCTAATCCGGAATTTTAGTAAAATAATTAGAAAAAAATCGATCTTTTGATGCAGGTGACTGCTTAGTGCAGGGTGAGAGTCGGACAGAAAACTCATATGGGAGTTTTCTGTCTGTCTTTCACCCTGTATTAAAATGCCACCTGCCTAAAAGTATCTAATTTCTTTTCTACTAGAATTCCGATTCAGAGTGGTTTTATTGTATATGAAAATCCCTCTAAACCGGAGATTCGGTAAAGAAAAAAATCGATTTTTTAATGCAGGTGGCTGCTTGATATGAGCGTTCTGCATTACTTTCATCCTGTATTAAGCTGCCACCTGTCTTACAGACTGACAGTAATACGAATTTGAACATCCGGTTTAGAACGGTTTTACTGTAGGCTACAGTTAAATATCTTAATAACGACCGTTAAAATGACGTCATATTGCTGGAGATTGAATCAGATCGAGCTTAAGGCAGTACGACATTTATGCAGGAAAAACTACGGGAGCTAGATTACGATCGTTCTGCATTCAGGCCATTCGTGTGAAAAGTCTCCCTTTTCGCGCCTTTGCAAACAGGGTAGACTTAAATCAGACCAGGCTCTGCTCTGTTTGCTTATGAAATTACATTGTATATTTTACAACCATTTCGACATATAGATCTGACTCTATAGTTTCTAACAATACCAAACATGTATGTGTATATGTGGCATTAAAAAACTAGCTGATAAATATGAATGACGCACATGACTATTCAACAGGGAAAGGGTAAATTAATT
Source organism: Azorinus chamasolen (assembly GCA_963576725.1). Classification (NCBI taxonomy): domain Eukaryota; kingdom Metazoa; phylum Mollusca; class Bivalvia; order Cardiida; family Solecurtidae; genus Azorinus; species Azorinus chamasolen. The sequence continues at coordinate 66,021,407 of OY755248.1, forward strand.
CGTTTGTATAAAAGAGCTACTATACACAAACAGTATAACCTGTCTTAAGTGGCCATCAAAAAGTGGTACATGTATAATTATTGGTCTGCTTAATGCAGATCAAAGCAAATGCAGAAAGCTCCTATTGGAGCTTTTTGCATTACTTTTGCCCTGTATTTGCACGCATCGTCTCTTTAAGACTCCTATATTCAACAAATGAATTGCTGCTGTACAGGGTTTAACTGTACAGGGATGCCGTCTGAATGATAATCATCATTCATACCGTTTATCGGCACCATTAAGTTATCGATTGTGGTGTACTATGCATGATTATGAATACGTAAAACCAACCATGATTGATAATGTTACCAGTTAGCTGCACGCTAGTGACTGCCTTTAGTAAACAGTCAACCCTTTCACCGCCAATGTCGTAAAAATGCACCACCACAAATAGTGCAGTCCAAGATCAGACGCCGCCTTTTCAAGGCGGCGTCTGATCAGGGACTTTACTTTTTGTCTCAAACTCTGATTCTATATATGTAATTTATTCCTTTGAAATTCGCATTTATTTATCTTATTTCCTTATTTTACCGAATGATTTAACAAAATTGTATTGCAGACGACAATTTGAAATTTGGCGCCAAAAGGGTTAAGACTTAGAGAAGACACCGAGTCACTCGGCGCATCATCAGGACCCGGACAACTTGACACTCAGTATCAATACTTTCTCAACAGTTCGAAGCGAGTCGGTTGTAAAAATTGCCCGAGATTAGAGATCTGACAGACTTCATTATAGCAAGATAAGGGTTAAATCATCATCCTGTTGTGAAAAAAATAATGTCTGCTCAAATTTTAGATCTAGTGCAACTTTGAATTTTTGACTACTTTCACCTTCAGCCAAACTTTAACCATTTTGTATTCATGTAACAAATAATGACGTCATGAATAATAATTAGATTAAGTTGTTAAATTAGCACATGGACAGAAGACTGTTTCTGCCATGACAGAAACTAGAATCATATTTATATTGTATCATAAGCAAACATAGCAGATCCTGATCAGACGGCTACTATAGGAGCCGTCTGATCTGTGTCTACACTTTTTGCAAAGTCGTAGAAAGACGTATGACCGATTGTCAAACAGATTTGATCCTGATGAGATGTCAAGTGATGTCAAGTCATTTTGCAGATGCCAGTCAAAACAACTACAGTAAAACTTCGATTATTCGAACACTAAAATACGTATTATTATCGATCTTTAAGACAGGTGGCAACTTAATGCACGGTGAAAGTCGTGCAGAAAGCTCCTCTAGGAGCTTTCTGCATGACTTTCACCATGCATTAAGCAGCCACCTGCCTAAAAGGGTCTAAATTCTTCTATAACGAACATTCGAATAATCGAGGTTTTACTGTACTATACAAATAAGATGTCAACTTACTGAGCACCTCATCTGGAGCCAAGATGTTTGAGCTGCACATCAGTTCATCATCAATTGTTTCATACAAAAACAGAGTTACAGATAAAATGGTGTAACCAAATACTAAAATCGTCATTTCTCCACCAAACCCTATACTGTGACCACTCTTTAGAATCGTCTGTACGCGAACTGACTAGCATTTGCAAATGACTTGGATCCAGAAATAAAAAAAAAATAACGAACGACTGTGTATCGATTTGAGCAAATATTTTTCAGCAGTTAAATCTGGGTCTTCACTATATGTCTGTCTATATGCCCGTCTGTCTGTTCGTTTGTCTGTCTGTCTGTCTGTCTGTCAGTCTGTCTGTCTGTCTGTATGTCTGTATGTATGTATGTCTATATGTGTCTGTGCATGTGTGCATGTATGCATGTATGTCTGTCTGTTGAAATACTTAGGTATTACAAATGTGACAAATGAGGACAAGTGCACGAAGTACTGCATGCTTCACAAAACCCGCTTCACCACTTAGTTGACTATATACAGCTATAAAGAATCGTGTGAATTAAGCATTTATTGTCTCCATGCATGTGTTATTAAGTAGCAGCTTCAATTATTAATGAAATGCAACAGAATGTAAAATGTACTCGGAATGACGGATATTTTGCTCTATGGGACAGACGAATGTGGTCCTCTCCGGGGGAACCGACGGGACTAACAACCACAGTAGACCTCCTAAACCGGAGGTTAAATTCAGAATAAAGACATGTGCTAACTTAATGCAGTGTGAAAGTCATACAGAAAGCTCCTCTAAACACTTTCTGTATGGCTTTCATCCTGTATTAAGCAGCCACCTGTCTAAAAGTATCTAAATTATCCTCTACAAGCAGACCTAAATTGGTTTTTTATTAAAATTCCGGCTTACAGGTGTTTTACTGTATTCATGATTTACTGAAATAATTAAATATCTTTCAAGATTTACGGAATTCATCAAAAGGCTTGTTTTGATGAACTGTTTTAATAAATGTAGTGTTGTGTTTCGAGAAACTGGATCAAAGTACAGCAGAACATGCCTTTATCCGACAGCATAATACATACACATGAGGGTTTGTATGGTGGAATGTGCCTACATAATACATACACATGAGGGTTTGTATGGTGGAATGTGCCTACATAATACATACACATGAGGGTCTGTGTGGTGGAATGTGCCTACATAATACATACACATGGGGGTTTGTATGGTGGAATGTGCCTACATAATACATACACATGAAGGTTTGTATGGTGGACTGTGCCTACATAATACATACACATGAGGGTTTGTATGGTGGAATGTGCCTACATAATACATACACATGAGGGTTTGTATGGTGGAATGTGCCTACATAATGGATACACATGAGGGTTTGTATGGTGGAATGTGCCTACATAATACATATACATGAGGGTTTGTATGGTGGAATGTGCCTACATAATACATACACATGAGGGTTTGTATGGTGGAATGTGCCTACATAATACATACACATGAGGGTTTGTATGGTGGAATGTGCCTACATAATGGATACACATGACGTTATACCATAGAGACCACATATGGGTGCCATGTAATGAATACATGGGATTATAACATAAACCTTGTCTATATCGATCACACAATGAATACATATGAGGTTATAGTATTCAACCTTGCTATATCGACCACACAATGAATACATACAATGTATGAGGTTATAGTATTTAACATTCCTATATCGACCGTATAATGAATACTCATGAGGTTATGGTATAGCGACCACAAAATAAATACGTATGAGGTTATGGTATGTAACCTTGCTATAGCGACCACAGAATGAATATGCACATGGTTATGGTATGTAACCTTGCTATACCGACCACAGAATGAATGCACACTGGGTTGTACTAGGGATAGAGAATCGGACCAAAATTATAATCGATTATCGAATTGAATCGAACATTTATTATTGATTAAAAATCGATAATTAATCGAAAATACTTTCATAGATTCTGTGCATGTAAAGCTTGATGTAACAAGCTAATACCTAACTAAGCTTTTGTGTCAACCAAACAGTATGCTGTGACCATTCATTAGAATCATCTCGAAGAGACGATTTTAATGAATGGTCACAGAATACAGCTTGGTAGAGGCTTATTTAGAGGTAGAGGTAAAATACTTCATACAATGATACAGTCATATCCCCTTTAAAACGGCTACGAAAATTACTGATGCTGCTGTACAGATTATACAGTCAGTAATCGATTATGGCAAAATTACTATCGATAGTAAATCGAAAATACTTTTTCGATCAATCATCGATTATAATCGATTATCGGAACAACACTAGGTTGTACAATAAAACCAGCATTTAACGACCACATTATGAATACACATGGGATTTTATATAATGAAACATCTCTATAGCGACCGCATAATGAATAAACTATTCTGTAGAACCTACCTACGTTGACAGCGTAATGAAACTGCGTGGTGTTCTACACAAACACATGTCTATATTGACCACATGATTAACACATTTCCTCCTAGTGACGCATTTTGGCGTCTATGTAAAAGTTACATTTAGAAACCATTGTAATAAATAGAGCATTTGCTCCATAGGAGAAAATGCTCTATTTATTTCAATGGTTTCATAACTACACAATTCTATTTTTCCTTTTCTCTAGTTAATGTTCTTTTTCGATAGATTAATTCTAAAAATTAATTGGGTCTAAAAATAGTCTAGGAGGGAATGAAAGTAGAACATGCCTATAGCGATTGCATAATGAATAAATATGGGGTTTTATACAGTTGAAACTGCCTATAGCGACCGTATCAGTAATACATATGGGGTTTTATACAGTTTAAACTTGCTATAGCGACCGTATCAGTAATAAATATGGTGGTTTGTAAGTAGAATCTGCATATATCGACCGTATAAAGAATAGATAGTGGATCTATACAGTAGAACATATCTGTATTGGCTTGTGATGAAGTGAAGACAACATATCCATGTATTTTCTTGCAATGTAAGTGAAAATATGAAATTCCTTGTGATGTAAGTGAATACACCTTGCCATCATAACAGTTACGGTCATCTTCGCCCAGCGATGGACGAACATCATATCACATCATCACAAGTGGATACAGTATGCCACTGATTTTTTTTGTGATGTAAGCAAAGACAATATGTCACTGTATTATCTTGTGATGTAGCAAAGACAATATGTCACTGTATTATCTTGTGATGTAAGCATAGACAATATGTCACTGTATTACCTTGTGATGCAAGAGAACATCAGACGCCATGGCATATCTGTATGTTTTTGTGATGTAAACGAAGATAAGACATCAAGACGTCACTGTATTTGTGATGTTAGTGAAGATAACACTTAAAGACGTCTTTGTACTTGTGTTGTAAGTAAAGATAAGATAAGACGTCAATACGGCTGTATGCTCTTGTGATGTAAGCGAAGATAAGACGTCAATACGGCTGTATGCTCTTGTGATGTAAGCGAAGATAATACGTCAATACGGCTGTATGCTCTTGTGATGTAAGCGAAGATAAGACGTCAATACGTCGCTGTTTTTGCAATGTAAGTGAAGATAAGACGCTTATATGTATTTGTATGTTCGTGTTATGTAAGTGAAGATAAGACGCAAAGACGTTTCTATATGTGCGTGTGGTGTAAGCGAAAACAAGACGTCACGACGCTTTATTGTGTTATTGTGCCTTATTGTGTTCTTGTGTTGTAAGCGAAGATAATACTTCAAGACGTTTCTGTACGTTCTTTTGATACAATTGTGAGACGAAATCCCTTTTCGTGTTTTCTTGTGGTGTAAGTGAAGACAATATGTCGCTGTATTTGCATGTGGCGTAAGTGAAGATATGACGTCAAAGCCTCTCTTAATTTTCTGCGCTACTTCCGTCGTGCAATTAAGTTTACCGCCTGCCTTTGCGACCCATTGTTGATTATCGGTGAAGAGAGGTTTCATGATATCAATTTTATCCTGTTTCTAATTTTGAACGCTTGGTCATTTATTAACACATGCTCTGAGTATAAAACAGTTTGGATCCTGATTGGACCAAGTTTAACTCTTTCGGCGACAAATTTCTAATTTTCGTCTGCAACCCAATTTTGTTAAATCAGTCGGTAAAATAAGGAAATGATATAAATGAATAAAGAATTCGAAGGAATAAACCACAGATCTAGAAATAGAGATTGAGACAAAAAGTGAAGTTTCTGATCAGACGCCGCTTTGAAAAGGTGACGTCTGATCTGGGACTGCCCTATTTGTCGTGGTGCATTTTATTTTTGCGACATTGGTGGTGAAACAGTTAATTAGGCGTCTCATCCGGATCCAAATTGTTTGCAAATGTAATCAATTATCCGCTTCCAGCAGCCCACGTGCGATAAATGTCCCCGTTCCCATCGCTTTGAATCGAAATGTGTTTGCTAAACACGTGTTGGGTTAACCTTCTGCGCCAGAAGTAATTGTCGTCTGCAAACACTGTCGTCTGCTTCTAATAAAAACAAATTACATGTTTCCTCGATTTCTTTTCACAATCATTGTCAGATCCAGATGAGACTCCGAGTGACTCGCCGTTTCATCTGATTCTAAACCATTCGCAGTGGTTATCGCAAGCGCTTGAGGTGGTAGGCCTGAGGCTCTGAACGAGTGTGCCAGCTAGCGCAAGCTAGCCTACTCGCGAGTTGTATCGCTTTGACATTCGCTTGTGTTTCCATGATGGCTACCAACACGGTAACAGAAGCAACCGACTGGAAGAAAACAATCGTAATTAACAAACTGATGCTCTAGAACCCGACCGCAGATAAAAAATTTACTTGATTTTAGAAAGGGTGCTCGATCGCGTTCAGCAGTGATACTTTTGCTCGGGCAAGCGCTCATCAAGCGCCCGCACTCCTGAACAGGCCTCTGGTGAACGCATTACCTCATAAGCTAGTTTAGACCATTAGCTCGTAGGCTAATCTTAGACACGGTCTGTTTAAATAAATCAACTGAAAATGAACATTTATTAGAAACTAGTTTTAGAGTTGTGTTGTATTGAAATCATTGTGCAAATACAGTATTTGCACCTATTAATCAAATCTGTCTGAATGGTTTCAAAAGGTGACTTTTACAGAGGAACCAGAAGGCGTCAGTAAGAGTGAATGGGTTAAAGACAAACATTGTAAATCCAAATATTGTTGTCTTAAATAAGTTGGAACAAGCAAATTCGCTGAATTTATACCCCCAAACAAATACTGGCCTCAGTATTTAACTGAGGTATTGACATGCGTTGTTGATTGTATTACGGTAGTTGTTGTTCCATGGTCAATCTGGATACTACTTGCAAGGTCAATAGTACATTAACACAATGCTTCATTCAAAAACACCACACCATTTCTGAAATATGATTGTAGATGGACAAAATTATTATTGTCAAACAAGGGGCTAAAGTTCTTGTGTTCCAAGGTCAGTGTAAGTAATACATGCAGGAACACATTTCCTTAATCCTTCCTGCAATATGAGTCCGAACGGATGGAGATACGGACGCACGAATAGAAAAGAAAACCTCAAAACAGTTTCTGAGGTATGATTACGGACGTACAGAAAGATGGATGCACTGACAACGCCACACTATACCCCCACACCCCTTATGGCGGGGGATAAAAACACCCTCATCAACTAATATATTGTAACGGGCTCGGGTCTGGACTTCTCGGTGTAGAGGACCGGCTCGTACCTATGAACATGCGGAACGCCGAGCACCTGTGGTAGCGTAGCGCCGGTTCTGCATGTACGTTCGGTAGGCCTATTCGTATGGAAATAACAACCCGACGTCAGTCACCTTTAACGATTTAATATGTCTGTAGTCACAGACAGTTTAATATATAACCAAACAGTTAGTTATCAACAGATCTAATTATACATGTATAGAAACATAGGTGTCACTGCAGACGTATGCCTAATGGTAATGCTGTGTAACTAGGGCTGTACTCTATAGTCAAGGGAGGCTACTCGTGAAAGATGCTGAGTCACCCTGGAAATGGCGTGTCACAAAATAGTACAAGTTAAAAGTTCTGCCTAAAAGTGAGACGAGCGTAATTAAACTGGATATCAGGAATGGATATTTCGTGTAGAGGTACTGTTGTATTCTATAATGTGGTGACTACCTTGGTGACTTTGGAATTCTAATGGGACTTTGCGTAGATTCGTGCCTAAAGAATTCTGAATGTGTGCTCGCTCCCGAATGAAGGGAACGCAGGGTTTATATACCCAGTGTGGGTAGGATCACCACTGATGGTGTCATGATCACTAAAGAATGAGCATGATCACCACAAATGGATCACCATCACCCCAAATATGGATCACTGGCGATCCTCAAAACGTTCGAATTGAGTGATCACCATCGATCAAGAATTGGGTTGCCACAATACGTCATCAATAACTGTGCTCTTACGTTCGAATGAGTCATGGCGAAGTAGTAACTTATGAGCGCCATTGAATTCAAATGGACTTAGTTACACTACTAAATATAAAAGGACTATTACAATTATGAGGCGGGTGAGCGGCTATTCAAATACAGGAGATATGGATCAGGAGGTGAACAGTGTGTACTGGATCCTGGCAACGGTAAACTACCCAGAATTCAATACTCAAAATGGCCACTGTAAACACGGAAGCTAGAATTGAATGTAAACAATTGATCATTTTACATAGAATTACACATGTCTGCAGTGATCCTATAACACGACAATTGCATAAAACGCAATGTAGATAATCAAATAGATACAGATCTATTTGTAAATAATTAAAACACTGGGGTGTTACACTACCCCCCACTTAGGAAGGCATAGCTCCTGCTGCCTTTACATTTCTTGACACCAGTGACCAAAGTCTGTGAATAACCACAGGACAAATGGTTCCAAGGTTACTTCCAATTTGGCGGTTCCTGTGGGAACCACTCCTTGGTAGTAAACTTGTACCCAAGAATATCATCAGTTAAATTTTAGAAGAAGAACAAAGAATCTGCTTACTGAAATTATGCATAAAAGGACATGATGGGGATACAATCAGTCACTCGTGTCTTAACCTAAAGTGAAACATTCAACAAGTGTATTTATATAATTTAAAGTAAACCTTCATCACTGCAATTTCTAACTCACAAAATATAACGGCATAATGTGGCTTAGAGATGGCAAGCGGTTCAAAGAGACACAATTTGCTAATAATCACGTGGTTGAATGTTTGTCAACTATTTTAGTTAAACAAAGTATGATTTAAGTTAACTTTAAAGTTGTATAGTCCATGGTCAATGCAAGGTAACCTAAATTTAACAGTTATTTAACAATAAAATCTTAACACTTTTAACCAAATACTCGCGAAAAGTCAATGACACTTTGCACAGTAAGTTAGTTCAACTCAGTAAATATAGGAGTTCACTTCCTCTTAACTACAGCACTCTTAACTTTCGGGCTGCATCTTTTTCCCTGAGAGTCCGAGTGGCAGTAGTCCTCAAGGACTCTGAGAATGGCGGTGGTCCGCCACTCAAGTCGTGCAGATTCATCCGATTGCCTCTGCAAGGCTTGCTGAATGGCCTTTAATGTCTTGCCCTGTTCCTCTATGGCCTTGCAGACTTTGGCTGTCCCCTTTGTGATTGCTTCTGCGATTATGTCAGAGGCATCCGGGCATGACTTCTTGCTGGTAGAGTCATCCTCTCTCAGGTGTTTCCTCTTCCTCTGAGTTACACCCTCCTCCTCTACCAGCAAGGGATCGGTTTGGTCAGCGGCAGTTGGCATTATCTCCGCATAAGCTACCTCGTCTTGTAGTGGTGTTGAAACAGAAGGTGTGGCCTCTCTGGTGTGAGGCAAGGGTGTGTTCCTCTGAACTGTGGCCGACTTGGGTTTTGGAGTGGTCCTTTTGGGTGTGGCAGGTAACGGTGATAAAGAAACCGGTGTCACCATCCTCTGCAGGTCAATAGACTGAGTAGGCAGTTTTGGGGTTGAAAGTAGGGCCCTAGACTGAAAGTAAGGGGATGGAGGAGAACTGTCCACAATGAAAGGGGAGTCCTCCAGCAGGGCATCAAAGTTAAGTATTGGCATAGAAAGCTGCGCATTGATAGGGGTGGGCACATATTCTGGCACCACAGGCGGTGTAACTTGTCTTACGACCTGGGGTGGCTCCTTTACGTCACGGTCCCTTATCCACCTGGGGAGAATACGCCCAGACTTGTTGATCATGTCAACTGGATTTGCTGGAGCCTTCTCTGTTTCTGCCACACCGCTGTCGCTGCCAAGCACGTAAAAATAGTCGTCAACCCTGGCCGGGTTGCCACTATACATAAGGATCCTACTATAATCTGGCAGGCCTGTCCTCTCCTCTTCCTTGCGGTGAGGGGCATAGCTGGTGAGATGTTCCTCCAGGGTCTTGGCCTCCTGACACCTGAAGTTACACAGGGTGCAGGAGTATGGGACCTGATCCACCGGGACATGCTCTTTTAGTACATGGGCCACCATTCTATATCTTCGGCCTTGCTTGGTACAACTGCGACACTGGTAAGTGAGGAAGCGGGCAGGCATCTGGAAAACACAACCATTACGGGAGATGTAATTTCTATATCACTATGTAAAACTAACGCCATCTCCAGGTGATTGATGCCATTAATAGGACTTAGCAAAAGTAAGCGTAGACTCAGATTTCATCGGACTATGCTAAAGAAGACATCTGCTCTGGATCACGGGACATTGGAATTACTAACAGGGGGCAAATGACAGTCGGATGATTATTAGTCTGCAGTGACACGTTACTACCATCTATAGAAATATACGTCATTCTATTTCTATCTAATGTTACACAATTATACATGATGGCTCACTGCCATAATAATTCATATGTCTTATACTATACAATTGTTACTTCAATTCATCACTATTTATACCAAGTGGTTGATCCACAAAATTGTACAAGACGTGGCATGTTAAAGTTGTCACCTAATTTTAAATCTATAAATTGGGTAATATTAATTTTCTAAGTACAAATGCATTAACACAACAGTAATCTGTCAACTATCTTAAACATCGCAGTTTATGACAATCATCAGTTTTAATTGCCTTAATTAGATTTTCAGAATTTTCGCGCGTTTCCGAATAATCCAGCGAGGCAACTCTACACAGCGATACACCTTCAACTTGTTGTGGTGAACTAACCGCTCTTGACCATCTGGGTTAAGCTGAATTTTGAAGTTGACCGGAGACTGTTTTTCAACTATCAGGAATGGACCTTGGAAAGCCCTCTCAAGTTTCGGGTTCACCCCTACTCTTCGAGTCTCATGCAGACACCAGACAACATATCCAACCTTGTATTCCTGAAAGGACAACTTGGAATCATACAGCTCTTTATTCCGCAATGCCTGCCGACCAAGATGCTTTCTAGCCACTTCATGAGCCTTCGTTATCCTGGATCGGAGATTCAGAGCATAATCTGCGGAGTTTCCCGTTTTCTCAACAACCTCTTGGCCAAACATAACATCACTTGGCATACGAATTTCCCGTCCAAACATCATCATGTTGGGCGTCAAGCTCGTTGATTCATGCGGAGTTGCTCTGTATGCCCCTGCTAAGCAACCTAGGTGGAGATCCCAATCAGCTTGTTCGTCTGCGATGTAGGCACGTATCATCTTCAGCAAAGAACGGTTGAATCTCTCCACTTGGCCGTTTCCCCTCGGATTCCGGGCACTTGTTCTAGTCTTCCTGATCTCAAGGATACGACATAACTCTTGAAACAGTTGTCCCTGGAAGCTTGTTCCTTGGTCAGTGTGGATTGACAAAGGTGTTCCCCACCTGGAAATAATCTCATTGACTAAGCGTGTCGCGCATTCCTCGGCTGACTGGTTTGGAACTGCCATTACTTCAACGTACTTCGTGAAGTGGTCGGTCATAACCAAAATGTACCGATTGCCCCTATCCGTAATCGGGAATGGTCCAACGAAGTCAATGGCGAGTACGTCCCAGGGTGCACCAGCAGCAATGTGGCCCATTGGAGCTCTAGGCTTTTTAGGAGGCCTTTTGTCTGCTTCACACACTAGGCAGCTCTGAACATACAGCCGTATGTCCATCTTCATGTTATACCAGTAATAAGCCCTGGACAATGCTGCTTTGGTTCTTTTGACTCCGAGGTGTCCGGCTGTTACTGGGTTATGATTTTGGAATATGACATCCTTTCTGAGGTTGACGGGCACTAACAGCTGCATGTATTGCCCTGTGCCATCTGCCTTACTGAAGTGGCGATACAGGATCTGGTCGACTATTTGCAACTGTTCCCATATAACCCAGTAGTGCCGAGACTCGGCACTGCAAGACTGCATGGTTTCGGTGGCAGGTCTGATCCCATTGGCTTTGGCCTCATATACAACGCCAATGTTTGGGTCTTTCAGTTGAAGCTTATGCATCTGTTCTGCGGTGAACTGGCTTAGCCAAGGTCGTCTTCTAGTCGCCTTAACACAGGGACCGTCTGTAGAAGTTCCAGGAAGTTCATTATCTGTTACGGCCTGCAATGCCACCGTGCCCTGGACTGTTTTCTGGCTCTCCTGATCAGGAGTTGACTGTATGGCAGACCTATGGCTTACCAGCTGCTTCAAACCATATTTGGTCTCGACCTCTGCTGTGTCGGCTTCATCCCTAGGTGTTTGAAGGTTGTTCCACTCTCGACCACTCTCGTCCACCTTATCAGGATTGACAGGTTGCCATTTCCATCGCAGGGCCATGATCTCTGCTCTGCGTCTACACTTGTTGCTTGGTCCACATTTCAGAGGTTCACTGGTATCGACGTCAGCACAAGAGCACTCGCGTGGATTTTCACACCGTGAAAGACCATCACAGTGGGGCTGTTTAGGCCCACTTCTGTACTCAATGGTGAAGTGGTAGGATGCCAAATTTCCAACCACCTGGCTATCTTACCATTGGGTTCCTTCAAACTGAAGAGCCATATCAGTGCTTGATGGTCAGTGCGAACAATAAATTTTCTGCCAAGCAGGTACTGTCTAAAATACTGCATAAAGTAGACAACTGCCAAGAGCTCTAACTCCGTTATGCAGTAGTTTTTCTCGGCTTTACTTAGCGCTCTACTGGCATAGGAAATTACGCGCTCCCTTTCACCTTGTAACTGGGCCAAAACGCCTCCAATGCCAGTACCCGACGCATCAACATCAAGGTAGAAGGTTCCACCCTCATTGAGAGGGTAGCCCATGACCTCAGGACTGACAAGTGCTGCTTTCAAGAGTTCAAATGCTGTGTCACATTTATCAGACCAGATAAACTCCTTTCCCTTTTTGGTCAGCTCCACCAACGGCCTAGCTACTTTGGCAAAATTCTTGACAAAGCGACGATAGTATGAAGCTGTCGCCACAAATTGTTTGACCTGCTTCGGACTTTCTGGCCTCGGCCATCCGAGAATTTTCGACACATTAGTTGGGTCTGGACCCACGCCGTCCTTGGATACTACGTGACCAAGAAAGGTAACCTCGGGCTGAAGGAGATGGCATTTATCCGGTCTAAGCTTAAGACCAGCTTGCTTAATTCTGCCTAGGACTTCGTCAACTCTCGCCATATGTTCTTCAAAAGTGGCTACATAAACGATGATGTCGTCGATGTACACCAAGCAGATTTCCCATTGAAGACCTTGCAATGCCAGTTCCATCGTTCTCTGAAAGGTGCTGCTTGCATTATTTAGTCCAAACGGCATCCGGGTCATCTCAAAATGGCCAAATTTGCAACAAAATGCACTCTTAGGAATGTCTTCCCTTTTCAGAGGGATCTGAAAGTATCCAGAAGTCAGATCAAGACTACTGAAAAATGCAGATCCTGAGACTGCATCCAAACAGTCTTGGACCCTGGGTAGAGGGAAGCCATCTTGTTTGACAAGGGCATTAACTCTTCTGTAGTCTATGCACGGTCTAATGGCGCCCGACTTCTTCTTCACAAGGACAATTGGGCTTGACCAGGGCGAGGTACTTTTCTGTATTACTCCTTTCTTAAGCAAGTCTTCTATCGCCTTCTTTACTTCATCGGCATACGCCAATGGCACCCTACGTGGCCTTTGTCTGACAGGGGCTGCTTCACCAGTGTTGATAGGGTGTTCGGCTAGATTAGTCAAGCCTAGGTCCCATTCGTCCTTGGAAAAAGAGTCCTTATACTTCATCAGCAGACCTGCAACAACTCTCTTCTGGTAATCTGGCTTACCAGCCGTAGAGTTTGCGTGCAGCTCTCGTAAATGCTCCGGAAGTTGGTTCCTACCATTTTCCTCAAGCTCTTCAATGCCTTTAGGAACTGCTTTTGACGACTTTACATTCAAGCGCCTTACTGCTTGCATGTTGCTCATGTCGCCCTCATCTTCGACCTCCGTAACCACTGTCACTACCTTGTAAGCTCTCTCTGCCACTGCTATTTCTGCAGACTGTCGCAAGTTTACAGCTTCTTGGAAGGGGTTCATGATACGAATCTTGCATGTGGGTTCCTTATTAATGTCTACCAATGTCGATGCCATCATCAACTTGTACCTCATGCAAAAGTCGTCTCTCGGTTCGACTACATAGCTGGATGCAGGATCTTCATCGTCATCAACATCCCTTTCTATGTATACCCCTACGACTGCTTCCGAAAGACCAGGTACAACAGTATCGTCAGCTACCACCACCTTTCTGGCTCTTTGGCTACGTCGCCTCCTGATACACGGTATCTCATGACCTCCCAATACTATCACATTCTTACTCAGAAGAATATCTGCTGGCCCGATATCATTTTTCCCTAAAATATCGTAGCCCAACAAAACCTCGTCTTCTATCTCGGCGACTATGGCCTCTTCTTCTAACGCTAAGGGACCCAGCACAAATCTAAAGGATGCCTTCCCCAATTCCCGGATTGGAGAACCTCCTGCACCTTTCAGGTTTGCCGTTCCTCTAAGAATTGGCCTCTCACCTTTCATCTTGTTTAATGGGACCTCCCTTTGGCCGCAAGGGCTGGTCCGTTGATGTTTAAAGGCTGAGCAATTTCCTCTGTGTTGCCATCGAACCTTCTCTTCTTAATGCGGTTTTGGCCTCTTTCTGAGCATTCTCGCGCATAATGGCCCTTTTTCTGGCACTGGTAACACACAACTTCTTTCTTATCTTGGCTCTTTCTGGGGAACTTGTTTTTCTGGTTCTCCAATTCCTCGATTCTTCGTCTAAGCTCTTCGATGACCTTTCCGTCGTCGTTCTTGGCTTTCTCTCTAGGCTCAGAGCGACCTCTACTCAACCCACTTTTATTTGGCTTAGCCTCCTCGACTTTGTATGTCCACTCTTGTATGTCTTGCGAGCTTTCCTCCTCTTGAGCTTGGCGAACATGGTACCGCCCTCTCTTCTCATTCCTGCTAACGTTTCTTATCTGAATCAGATTCACGACGTGAAACACTGCCTCGTCGATATTATGAGGCTCTTTGTTGAACTCAACTTCGAGTCGCACATCCTCGTCATGTAAGCCATCTAAAAATCGCCTGACCAGATCCTCGTCCCTGGTTCTTCTATCCCGATAACCATGTGCTTTGTCGTACAGACGTTTTAGGTTGGCGGCATACTCTTCTGCTGTCTCGCCTGGCTTCTGGTTTCGTCTGCTAAACTTTGCCGCAAAGGATCTGGCAGTTTCTACAACTCTAAATCTGCTGTTCATCTCAGCTAAGAGGTCTCTGTAATTGCCTAGGGTGAAGGGGGATAACTGTGCAAATACAAAGTCTGCCGCTGTACTTTCTAACCTTGGGAGGAGCTGGTCTATTCTGTCCTCTTCTGACCAGTTGTAGCGAGCAGCTATTGCCTCAAATCTAGCAATCCAGGTTACCCAGTCCTCTTTTCCAGTGAATGAGGGGATCTTGACACTGCATCCACGTGTTTCACGTGCGACATGCAATGAGCGGTTCTGATTGGGTCTAACTACATGGTTGTTGCCATGGGAACCAGGACCACTCTGTCTTCTATGGGGTTGGCATTGTAGATCGTCCACATTCTCTGTTCGATAATGTGCCTCAGATTGGACGCTTGGTCTACATTGGCTGTAACTCTGGTCACCCTGGCCATTGTTAAAGTGGCCATATCTCTGTGGCTGGTTTTCACTGTTAGGCATACATGAAATACCTCTATGTTCAGCATTGTTTGTAAGATTTGGTGGACTCTGACCTTGATGGTAGTTTCTGGTTTCATTACTATTATACTGTAGATCATCTCCGTACCTATTATAACGGGACTGCATCTCGTTCTCATCGAAATTTGATGTACTCTGACCTAAAATGCGGGATCTGCGCATGCTATCTGTGCATGAACGAGCCTCCGCGGATCCCACGTCGTTTGGCGAAAATTGATCAAGATCAGTAGATCGTTCGTTAAATTGGACTCTCATACGTGGATCTAAAGAGTGGTGGTCTCTGTTTGAATTTGGCATCTGGTTTTGGGTGAAATTATCACTCATTTCGTGATGGGGGTATCTGGGTCTAAACCGTTGCGCACTGGTGTTATACCCATACGTCGTAGTTTGTCTGTCAGCTGGACCAAATTGGAAAGTTTCTTGAGAATTGCCGATAGCAGGGTTCTGGGGCCTATCATTTCTTGTTTCGCGAATTTCTTTGACTACGGTTTCTAAGACGCCGGTCATATTTGACAAAATTTCTTTCATAGATCCCTGAAAACTCATAACTCCCGCATCGGCGATGCTGTGTTGACTATGCTCTGGATCAGCGCGGCTGACCTGTAACTCTGGGTCTGCATTGGTGGCACTCTCAGTATGTCTTGGGTGAAAGCTTATTTCAGCATCTATCTGCAATGGGTCACTCATTTTCCCGTTAATAAACCCTTTTAAATGGACACCGCACGGCTTTCTAGACAATCAAAACGTAGAATAGGGACTACGTAAAACTTTACGGCGACTTCACAATTGGGTTGGATCTAGATATATCGGATATATTATCTAACTGTTGGCTAATGGATTCGGATCACTGGACTTGCTTTATTAAAGCAAATCCCACCGCTTGGCACCAAAGAATGTAACGGGCTCGGGTCTGGACTTCTCGGTGTAGAGGACCGGCTCGTACCTATGAACATGCGGAACGCCGAGCACCTGTGGTAGCGTAGCGCCGGTTCTGCATGTACGTTCGGTAGGCCTATTCGTATGGAAATAACAACCCGACGTCAGTCACCTTTAACGATTTAATATGTCTGTAGTCACAGACAGTTTAATATATAACCAAACAGTTAGTTATCAACAGATCTAATTATACATGTATAGAAACATAGGTGTCACTGCAGACGTATGCCTAATGGTAATGCTGTGTAACTAGGGCTGTACTCTATAGTCAAGGGAGGCTACTCGTGAAAGATGCTGAGTCACCCTGGAAATGGCGTGTCACAAAATAGTACAAGTTAAAAGTTCTGCCTAAAAGTGAGACGAGCGTAATTAAACTGGATATCAGGAATGGATATTTCGTGTAGAGGTACTGTTGTATTCTATAATGTGGTGACTACCTTGGTGACTTTGGAATTCTAATGGGACTTTGCGTAGATTCGTGCCTAAAGAATTCTGAATGTGTGCTCGCTCCCGAATGAAGGGAACGCAGGGTTTATATACCCAGTGTGGGTAGGATCACCACTGATGGTGTCATGATCACTAAAGAATGAGCATGATCACCACAAATGGATCACCATCACCCCAAATATGGATCACTGGCGATCCTCAAAACGTTCGAATTGAGTGATCACCATCGATCAAGAATTGGGTTGCCACAATACGTCATCAATAACTGTGCTCTTACGTTCGAATGAGTCATGGCGAAGTAGTAACTTATGAGCGCCATTGAATTCAAATGGACTTAGTTACACTACTAAATATAAAAGGACTATTACAATTATGAGGCGGGTGAGCGGCTATTCAAATACAGGAGATATGGATCAGGAGGTGAACAGTGTGTACTGGATCCTGGCAACGGTAAACTACCCAGAATTCAATACTCAAAATGGCCACTGTAAACACGGAAGCTAGAATTGAATGTAAACAATTGATCATTTTACATAGAATTACACATGTCTGCAGTGATCCTATAACACGACAATTGCATAAAACGCAATGTAGATAATCAAATAGATACAGATCTATTTGTAAATAATTAAAACACTGGGGTGTTACAATATGTTGCATGAATAGATGCAGGAAAATAACGTCGCTGGATGGTGTTAATCCTTTGAATACCATTTGCAAACAGTGTAGGTCAAGATCATAGGGGTTATAGCGGAGCAATCTGATCAGAGTCTTCACTGTTTGTTATTCAAAATCCTCTAGCAACTCTAAGCCTTTTATACTGAGTGTTTAAACAATGATGGACTATTCCACTCGAAAAATCAGCGATAGAAGGATTTTCATATTTTGCCAGCAGAGTGAATTGTCTCATTATTGATATCGCATTTGTAAATTTTGTTTTAAAAATTACGATCAAAGTGTCAGACAATATGCATGTAATTGCTTCTCAGGTTTATCAAGATAATTAGAATTCGCCCTTATCTTTCTATAGATTACCCTTTTACCTGTTCGATATTCATGTAAAAACAATGTTTATTAGCTGAATTTTGATAATGTAAACTTGTCAGTGAGTTTCTGCTTTTACAACAGCTGTAGAATCAGGTAAATGTCACGTAAAAAAGCAAATAGGACAGACCCTGGTCAGGCGGCTGCAATAAGAACCGTCTCGTCTGAGTCTACTCTGTTTGCAAATGCATGAAAAGGCGTTTGTATGAAGGAAAGGGTTAATACTTCTTGTGCTATCAAAAATGAAATCAGCTGAAAATTTCTTTACTGTCATTTTCAAAACGTTATCCAGTTGACTTAACCCTTTCGCTGCCAATGCCGGATCTGTGATTACCTATCCAAACTGTTTGTTACTGTTACTATGTTTTTGAAACAAAAATGAAGAAAATCAAAAGAATGAAAATTTGTAGCAGACGACAAAGTTAGCAGACGACAGAGTTTGGCAGCGAAAGGGTTAATGAATAAAAATTTAGTCACGCAGTGTCCGAACAGTTTGGATCCTTATGAGACGCCGAGTTACCCGGCGTCTCATCTGGATCCAAACTGTTTGCAAATGTTTTCACACAGAGCTACAGATAATGGTACGTACTCAAATACTAAGATCGCCATTTCTCGAGCAAACCCCATGTTGTGACCACTCTTTAGACACGCATCTTATCCTGACTTCTGCAGACAGCTGTACCTATAATAAATCGACCTTGCACAACATGCATGGCGGTGCATCATTTCATTTCACTAATTTCAATAAATGTTTATGCTTACTATTCATTAATTTCTACGCACACTTGCATACGTCTGATAATACCGTATTGAGACGCTTTATGAAATATTGAACGACAACAGAAAACTCAATCAAAAGGCGTAACCTCATACAGGAATCAATACTCGACTAATTGACGGGCTGCCCGTGTTTTTCCAGAGAAATAAAGGCCCGTAGGTACCTATCATTAACTAAGTTGACTGAAGTATAAACAGAAGTGAATATGTTTGTACTGACTTTACGGAAAACATGATGGATATTCTCTAGAGGTAAAGTGTATATCTCCATGTCTGTCTGTCTGTCCGTCTGTCTGTCTGTCTTCTGTCTGTCTGTCTGTCTGCCTCAATTTCTGTCTGTCTCTATTTTCTGTCTCTCTGGCTTTATATTTGCCTGTTTGTTTGTATGGCTGTTTAACTGTTTTATGTAGATCTGTATGTTTCTTTGTCTTTCCATATGTATGTGTGTCTGTCTATCTCCCTGTCTGTCTGTATCTCTTTCTGTCAGTCTCTCTGGCTTTCTTTTTGCGCGTTTGTTTGTATGGCTGTTTAAATGTTTGTCAGTCTGTTTGTCGGTATGTATCTGTACGTCTCTTTGTCTATCTGTATGTGTGTGTGTCTGTCTTTTTTTCTCGCTGTCTCTCTGGCTGTCTATTTGCCGGTTTGTTTGCATGGCTGTTTAATTGTTTGGCAATCAGTTTGTATGTCTATCTGTATGTATCTTTGTCTGTCAATTTGTATGTGTGTCTCTCTTACTGTCCGTCTCTCGTTAGCTATGTCTGTCCGCCTTTTAGTACGTCAATCCGTCCGTCTGGTCTGGTTTGGTCTGGACTTGGCCTGGCCTGGTCTGGTCTGGTCTGGCCTGGCCTGTTCTTGTTTGGTCCGGGCCGGTCCTGTCCGATCTGGTCCCGTCTCGTTCCGTCCGTCCGTCCGCCCGTCCGTCCATCTGTATGTATGTCTGTCCGTCCATCTGCTTCACTGTCTATGTTTATCTGTATGTCTATGTCTGCCTATGTCTGTATGCCTGTCTGTCTATGTCTGTATGTATGACTGTATGTATATGTCTGTCTGTATGTATGTGTCTGCCTGTCTGTGTATGTATGTCTATGTATGTATGTCTTTGTCTGCATGCCTGTGTGTATATGTCTGTCTTTATGTCTATGTATGTATGTTTTGTCGGTCTGTCTATGTCTGTCTATGTCTGTATTTCTATGTCTGTATATATGTACGTATGTCTATGATGTCTTTGTCTGTATTTCTATGTCTGTCTATGTCTGTATTTCTATGTCTGTATATATGTACGTATGTCTATGTATGCCTATGTCTGTATTTGTCTGTATGTCTTTGTCTGTCGATGTCTGTATTTCTATGTCTGTATATATGTACGTATGTCTATGTATGTATGTTTTGTCTGTCTGTCTATCTATGTCTGCATTTCTATGTCTGTATATATGTACGTATGTGTCTTTTTGTCTATGTATGTCTTTGTCTGTATATCTATGTCTATTTGAAAGTCTATGTATGTCTGGTGTATTCCACCTTTACTCCGATACGTCTTCTTATATTTGGACTAACCCTTACTCCTATGTGTCATATTTGGACTAACCCTTACTCCGATGTGCCTCCTTGTATTTGTACCAACCCTTACACTGATATGTCTTATGTTTGGACTAACCCTTACCCCGATGTGCCTTCTTATATTTATACTAGCCCTAACCCCGATGTGTCTTATATTTGGACTAACCCTTACCCCGATGTACCTCCTTATATTTTGACTAACCCTTATCCCGATGTGTCTCCTTATATTTGGACTAACCCTTACTCCGATGTGTCTTACATTTTGACTAACCCTTACTCTGATGTGTCTTATATTTGGACTAACCCTTACTCCTATGTGTCTTATATTTGGACTAACCCTTACCCCGATGTGTCTTCTTGTATTTGGACTAACCCTTACTCCTATGTGTCTTATATTTGGACTAACCCTTACCCCGATGTGTCTTCTTGTATTTGGACTAACCCATACTCGATGTGTATTATATTTGGTGTGTCTCCTTACATTTTGACTAACCCTTACCCCGATGCGTCTTATATTTGGACTAACCCTTACCCCGATGTGTCTTATATTTGTACTAACCCTTACCCCGACGTGTCTTATATTTGGACTAGCCCTTACTCCTATGTGTCTTATATTTGGACTAACCATTACCCCGATGTGTCTTCTTTTATTTGGACTAACCATACGCCGATGTGTCTTATATTTGGACTAACCCTTACCCCGATGTGCCTCCTTATATTTGTACTAACCCTTACCCCGATACGTCTTATATTTGGACTAACCCTTACCCCGATGTGTCTTATATTTGTACTAACCCTTACCCCGATGTGTCTTATATTTGGACTAACCCTTACCCCGATGTGTCTTCTTGTATTTGGACTAACCCATACTCCGATGTGTCTTATATTTGGACTAACCCTTACCCCGATGTGCCTCCTTATATTTGTACTAACCCTTACCCCGATGCGTCTTATATTTGGACTAACCCTTACCCCGATGTTTCTTATATTTGGACTAAACCTTACGCCGATGTTTCTCCTTTTATTTGGAATAACCCTTACCCCGATGTGTCTCCTTATTTTTGGACTAACCCTTACTCCGATGTGTCTTACATTTTGACTAACCCTTACTCCAATGTGTCTTACATTTTGACTAACCCTTACTCCGATGTTTCTCCTTATATTTGGACTAATCCTTACTCCGATGTGTCTCCTTATATTTGCAATAACCCTTACCCCGATGTGTCTCCTTATATTTGGACTAATCCTTACTCCGATGTGTCTTACATTTTGAGTAACCCTTACTCCGATGTGTCTTACATTTTGACTAACCCTTACTCTGATGTGTCTTATATTTGGACTAACCCTTACCCCGATGTGTTTTCTTGTATTTGGACTAACCCTTACTCCAATGTCTTCTCATATTCGGACTAACCCTTGCTCCGATGTGGTCTTATATTTGAACTGACCCTTACTCCGAAATGTTTTATATTTGGATTGACCCTTACTCTGATGTGTCTTCTTATAATTGGACTAACCCTTACTCCGATGTGTCCTGCTTTCGATTCGATCAAGCCTTTGAGAAACTATTAAACAGCTTAGATCCTCGATGAGACGCATATAGTGACTGGAAATATCATCAGGATCTAAGCTGTCTGCATGTCCGTGTGCATGTTAACCCTTCGCTTGCTATTCACGTCAATATACCTACATGTAAATAGTGAAGACCCAGATGAGACAGCTCCTGTTGGAGCTGTCTCATCAGGGTCTGCACTATTTACATGTTCATTGTGCAACCAGTGCACTCTACATCAGTGATTGCACAGCGAAATACGTGTACACAAATAATATATATGTAATTATACAACAGGGCATGGGTAAAGAAGGAGAAGTGTATTTTAAAATTCAGCAAGCGAAGGGTTAAATTAAACATGTATGTTATTGCCAATGATTGTCGAAATATGTACATAACTCCTCTAAACCGGACGTTAAATTTAGTATAAACAAAAGAGACAGATGGCAGCTTAATGCAAGGTGACAGTCATGCAGAAAGCTCCTCTAGGAACCATCTGATCTGGGTTTACTTTGTTTGAAATTACGTAAAAAGGCATATTTATTAAGGAAATGGATGGTTAAATTAACCTTATTCAACAGTTTTAAAGAAATAGTATGAGACACTGTGTTACTCGTATCATATGGAGTCAAACTGTTCATTCATATGTAGGCCCTTATCCCTTTCCCTGTTCTGTATTTAGGCCACAATTCAATACCTACTGAATATACATTAACAAAATAAATATGGAAGGTGGAATATTGTAGACATTTTAGAAAGCAAAGAAACAGATATATCAAATTATATTAGCAAACAGAGCGGACCTTGATCAGACTGCTCTAGGGGCCTCTGATCTGGGTCTACTCTGTTTGCAAATGCGTGAAAACACGTTTATATGAGGGAAAGGGTTATCAGACTTAGCGCAACCTGACTAACATTTGGCGACGGCTTTAACCCAGATGAAATGCCGAGTAACTCGGCATCATGACTTGATCCATGCCGTTGGATAGCCCTCTGACCAGGGTCTGCTCTGTCTGTCAATCAACATCCTCTAGCAAGTTTAACCCTTTCCCTCATAGGCTATTTTTAGATCGAACCTCTTTGAATAAATCTACCGAAAAGGGGCATTAACTAGAGAAACGGAAATGTTTAGATTTTTGTAATTTGAAACCATTGTGTGATAGAGCATTTGCACCTATATGAGCAAATGCTCTATTTATCACAATGGTTTCAACAGGTGACTTTTACAGAGGCGTAGAAATGCGTATTTATGGAGGAAAGGGTTAAGCCTTTCACACTGAGTGGACTATATTGTTAAACACTGATAGGCTATTCCGCTCTGACAACTCAGCGTTGAAAGAGCTAAAAAATGAACCCGAATCGCATGTATGTAAAGATCAGTCTTTTGGCAGACATAAATAGTCTACTATTGTTAGGGTTAACCCTTACCCTGTTGTATATTCATGTAAGAAGTAATGACATCATGAATATTAATAAGATTATTTTTTTATAATGGCATATGAACACAGGACATTTTTGCTTAGGCAGAAGTTGTATAATCAGATCTATTTAAAATACACCATATACAAACAGAGCAGACCCTGATCAGACGGCTCCTATAGGAGCCGTCTGAACTGGGTCTACTCTGTTTGCAGATGCGTAAAAATACGCTTACATAAGGGAACAGGTTAAACGATGTTTTTCCAATTGATTTTTATGTCCCGCCTTTAGGCGACGAGGGCATTAATTTTTACCCTTGTCCGTACGTCCGAAATTTTCGTCAAGGATTTCTTAGTTTGTGTAAGCTGGAATGATTTGATATTTGTTCTGTGGCATTATCAAAGTGAGTTGTACCGTGTCTCCTATTTTCAGGTATGTCATTCATCTACTTCCTGTTTGCCGACACTTTGATTGATTGTTTGTAATTGTTTAATGACAAGAATTTTCCTGAAATATTTCTTCGCTTGTTTAAGCTTGAATGATTTGATATTTGTTCTGAAGCATAATCATAGGGAGTTGTACCGTGTCTCCTTTTTCAGGCATGTCATTCATCTACTTCCTGTTTGCCGACACTTTGATTGATTGTTTGTAATTGTTCAATGACAAGAATTTTCCTGAAATATTTCTGTGCTTATATAAGCTGGAATGATTTGATATTTTGTCTGAAGCATAATCATAGGGAGTTGTACCCTCTCTCCCCTTTTCAGGTCTGTCATTCATCTACTTCCTTATGCCGACACTTTGATTGAAGTTTGGTGATTGTTTAATGACAAAATTTGTCGTGAAATATTTCTTCGTTTGTGTAACTACAAACTGGAATGATTTGATATGTGACCTGAAGCATAATCATAGTGAGTTGTACTGTGTCTCCCCTTTTCAGGTCTGTCATGCATCTACTTCCTGTTTGCCGACACTTTAATTGAATTTTGGTGATTGTTAAATGACAAAAAAATCGAGAAAGATTTCTTCGCTTGTGTCAGCTGGAATGATTTGATAATTGGTCTGAAGCGTAACCATAGTGAGTTATACTGTGTCTCCCCTTTTCAGGTCTGTCACTCACCTACTTCCTGTTTGCCAGCATATTCTCTCTGTTTTTCGAATTTTAGTGATTTGGTGATTGTTTGAAAATCATCTTCCTGTTTATGGTTATATTATTAGTATTTTGTAATTGTAGGATATACAGAATTATCAAAATATTAGCCTATAGTAAATTATTGCGTCGCCTGCGTTTCACAGAGGCAACCTATATTGATCACTATCCATCTTGCACCGCCGTCGTCTCCAAATAATTTCTGTCATATTTTTCTCAGGAACCGCACATGCCAGCTTTCTGATATTTGACACAGCGCAATAGTATGGAGAAACTTAATTTTTTAATAGAGATCATATCAATTGATAGAAATAAATATGCACGAGGCAAACATGCAAACCTTAAGTTGAAATCAATTTTAATGCAGTTTTGAAAAATACCTGGCGGGGGCATCCGTGTCCCATGGACACGTTTTCTTTTATTTCTGAATTCGTTGATCAAATGTATCACAAATTCGCTTTTAATGTGTTACAAGTATGTTTTAATAATTCGTCAACTATTTAGCTGCAACGTATTGTCGTCACTGTGCACTATGTTTTATCCCGCTAACTCTTTCACTGTCACGTAGTGTCGTCACAACTAGGCTTTATCTCGACAACAACTCCACAACACGATTCACTGTCCCAATGCCGTATAATGCAAGAAACACAGTCTCAAATGGCGTGTGATACACTATCCCAATATCACTGTCCTGAAGTCGTGTGATAGAAGATACACTGTACCAATATCGTGTTATACAGGATACATTGTCCTGGTGTCGTGTGATACACGATGCAATGTCACAATGACGTGTGATACAAGAAACACTGTCCCAATATCGTGTTATACAAGATACACTATCCTAGTATCGTATTATATAATGTAGACTACCCACTATTGTGTTATACAGGATACATTGTCCTGATGTCGTGTGATACTCGATACAATGTCACAATCGCATGTGATACAAGACACACTGTCCCAACATCGTGCTATACAAGATACACTGTCGAAGCATTGTGTTATACAATAGACTCTGTCCCAATATTGTGTTAAACAGGATACACTGTCCCCGACGTCGTGCGATACACGGTACAATGTCACAATAGCATGTGATACAAGACATACTATCACAATATCGCCCTATACAAGATACACGGTCCCAGTATCGTGTCATACAATATACACTTATTGTGTTATACAGGATACATTGTCTTGGTGTCGTGTGATACACGATACAGTGTGATTAAAGACACACTGTCCCAATATCGTGCCATACAACAGCTCCTATTTGCAACTTGACAGAGGACCATCTTAGCAGACGGCATGCCAAACATTCCTGTGTTCATATTCCATTATAAATATCAGCAATTAATATTCACGGTGTCATTATTTTTACATGAATGTCATGGGGTAAATAGTTCTGTAAAGGTCAGGACATGGATCCACAAGGTGTGTGTGTGTGGGGGGGGGGGGGCATTTCATGGAACTAGATGGTCTAAGAAGTCAAAAAAATGAGTGGGTCGATTTAGTGTTATATTATAACCCCCTCAAATAACGAACTACGAACTTGCAGCCAACATATTGCTTCCCAAATTGTCCAGTTTTCATAATAATGTCATTCTAAAAATCAACAAATTAATGATAATCATATTTGTTTTTTCTAACATGAATATGAATTGAGTAAAGGGTTATCGGAATACAGTAGAACCTGTCTTAAGCGGCCTTCAAAAGAAGTCTAATTATGGGACTATAAAGCAGATGATAGCTTAATGCAAGTCAAAAGTAATGCAGGAAGCTCCTATAGGAGCTTTCTTCATTACTTTTGTCCTGCATTAAGCAACCATCTGCCTTTCAAGATGTCCATGTTCAATAAATGAATGGCCGCTTAGGACAGATTCTTCTGTAATAAAAACTGATGATAATTAAAATTGGTGCCTACAGCAAAGTAAAGCAAAGCAAGCACCAATTTGAAACCGCTACGTCTAGATCTTCTGCGGCCATGCATTGTCGTCTGCAAAGTTTGTCGTCCGTTTCAGTTTGAATATTTGTTTCTTTTTCTTTAACAAAACATAATCACAGAATTAAATAATTTGGATACTGGTGAGACGTCGAGTTGATTGGCGACCCACTTGAGCCCGGACTGTTTGCAAAACCACATCCTTGCGAATGGCAGCAAAGTGAATACAAACGACTATAGCAAAACATACCTTTCAGACTCAGGTAATTGATGAAGCATCGTCCAGATGTGGCCAGACGTTATCTCATCAAATGATAAGTTATATCATTGTTTTTAATATCACTTAACACTTTCCCTGTTGAACATGCATGTAAAAATAATGACATCATGAATATTTATTATATCGAGGGTTTGGTGCAAAACTATTGTAACTCCTTCACAAAGTGAAGGAGTTGCAATAGTTTTGCACCAAGCCCTCGGTATGATCGTTATAATAGCACACGGACGCAGGATATATTGGTATTGGTAGAAACTGTAGAGTCAGATTTATTATAATTGCTTAAGCAAACAGAGCAGATCCTGATCAGACAGCTGCAACAGCAGCCATCTGATCTTGGTCTGCTCTGTCTGCAAATGTGATAATAAAGCGTTTATATAACCCCTTTCCCTCATACAAACTTTTCACGCTTTTGCAAACAGAGTTGACCCAGGTAGGAGATGTCTGACCAGGGTCCTGGTCCGTTCGCTTATGAGATCATATAGATCTAACTCTACAGTTTCTACCAATACCAAAAACTCATATGTACATATGTTATTATAAACCTTCAACTTATAAATATGCATGATGTCATTATTTTATACATGAATATTCAACAGGGAAAGGGTTAGATGAAGTATTATCGGAACACCAACTATTAACCGTTTACTCGCTGTATACGCCTTTCTACACCTTTGCAAACAGAGTAGACCCAGATCAGACGGCTCCTATGGGAGACGTCTGATCAGGTTCTTCTCTGGTTGCTTATAACAGGGTTGCCACGCGTCAGGGAAAAGTCAGGGATTTTTTTCAAGGTCAGGGAATTGTCGGGGAATTTGGAGGACTGTCAGGGACATTTGAAATTATCTAGGCAACTGTGAGGGAATTGTCAGGGACTTTTGAAAACATGAGAATGAAGCTGATATATTTTAAAAATTCCATAACGTATTACAGAAATACCAAATTTCGCGATGAAATGTGTCAGGGAAATTTAAAATTATGTCAGGGAAATGTCAGGGAATTGTCAGGGAATTTTGTTTCCTCTGGTTTGTGGCAACCCTGTATAATAATATAGTATAGATATTAGTCTACAGTTTCTGCCATGGTTTAAAATATCCTATATCCATGTGCCATTATAAAAGATTATCTAATTTATATTCATGATGTCTTTATTTCTTACATGAATATTCATATAGTTAAGGGTTAAGGGTTATGCGTGTTAGTTGTGTTTTACCTTCGTAAGTCTTCTCTTTGTATTGCCTGCTTCATTTTAACATTTTCTCTGTTGAATATTCATGTAAGATATGATGACGTAATGCATAAGTATGTATAAGCTTATTTTTTATAATGGCATATGTACACAGGAGGTTTAAGTGTCAAATTGGAACTGTCTTCAATTTCTTTTTAAAAACATAATTAGAGTGTCACACAGTTTAGAACCTGATGAGACGCCGAGTTTCTCGAGGATCAAACCTGTTTGCAAAGGCCATCGCGGTTTCGCCTTTAGCGGCTAAAGAGTTAACACTTTTTGTCCTGGGAATCTTTAAGTACCAACATCATTGCTTATTTCCCACTTCTAAAATGCCTAATTTCTTAACGTTCTTTACAGTGTCTATCAGTTTGAATCTTGATTAGACGTTGAGTTACTCGGTGTCACATCTGGATCCAAGCTGTTTGCAAATGTAAACATCAATTTGTAACCAGGATTGAATGGATTAATACATTAATGCAGACTTGATAAACTGCTATGGTTAGTAGGAATTTCCTGAAACTTTTAAAACCACAAACCAGGAAAATCTACGCGAACAAGGCGTGGCTGATATATAAAGATCGCTAGTCGTCGTGACTTTCCATTTCATGGAATTGCATTGCAACTAGCTTTTAACATGGTAATTGCGACAAAACTATCATTTCCAAACCGTTTGGATCCAAATGAGACGAGGAAAGCAGTGCCTCATCCGAATTCAGACTGTTAGCCACACCGCCAATAGTGTTCAAATAAAACCACGCAATGCAGACTATATTTAAATATGCTGCAGACGAGAGATTGAGCTGACGGAATTTTATACAAGATATATAAAGGGATAGAGGAAGTATGTAGAAAACATTAATCATTAACCCCTTCCCTGTTCTATGTTTATTCCAAATTTTAATACCTACTGGACAAAATAGTTACAACGAAATATGGAAGATGGAGCATTGTAGTCATTTTAGAAAGTAAAGGAACAGATTTATCATAGTCTATTAGCAAACAGAGCAGACCCTGGTCAGATGGCTCCTCAAGGAGCCATCTGATCTGGGTCTACTCTGTTTACAAATGCATGAAAACACGTTTATAGGAGGGAAAGGGTTCAGACACTATTAAACGGCAGTGATAAAAATGATGTCTTCTCATATAGGGATCAGGTGTAATTATGGGTTTTTCTGATTCGGCAAAACTTTTGATAAACGATTGACTGAGATACTTTGCATGTCACTTAGACTCAATCTGTTTTGAAAATAAATGTCACTCAGGGTCGCGAATAGCAGGGTCAAAATTAACATTTTCCCTGCCCAATATTCAAGAAAGAAATAACGACACAATGAATATTAATTATTATACCCCCGCAAACTTGTTTGAGGAGGTATACTGGAACCAGCCTGTCCGGCGGTCGGGCGGTCAGTTGGTTGGTATGTCGGTCGGTTGGTTATGCGGTCGGTCGGTCGGTTATGCGGTCGGTCGGTCCGTCCACATTTGAACATGGGTAATTGGTGTTGCAAACTTCTCATTCACTTTTAAAGTTATATAATTTATAATTGGTATACATAATAACCAAGAATGGTAGATTTGCAAGACCCAATTTTCACATGTTTACTCTTGGGCATTGCAGAATTATCTCCCCTTGAACTTAGAGTATTTTCTGTCATTTTGGCATGAAACATGTGGAGTTGGTGTCACAAATTCCTCCTTCAGTTTGAAAGTTATTAAGTGTATAATTAGTATACATAATAACCAAGAATGGTAGATTTGCAAGACCCAATTTTCACATGTTTACCCTTGCGCATTGCAGAATTATCTCCCCTTGAACTTAGAGCATTTTCTTTCATTTTGGTATGAAACATGGGGATTGGTGTCGCAAACTCCTGCTTTAATTTTAAAGTTATTCAGTTGATACTTAGGAGCAAATGCTCTATTTATCACAATGGTTTCAAAACTAAACAAATCTAAAAGTTTCCTTTTCTCTAATAAATGCTCCTTTTCGGTAGATTAATTCAAAGAGGTAGGATCTAAAATAGCCTATGAGGTAGTGGGTTAACAAAGTTGGTCATAGATTCGCGACAGACAGCGGACTAGTTAACCCTTTCCTTCATGTAAACGTGTTTTTCACGCACCTGCAAACAGAGTAGACCCAGATCAGACGGCTCCTATAGGAGATAGGACCGTCTGATCAGCGTCTGTTCTGTTTGCTAATTGAATTTGAAAGATCTGTGTCTTTAATTTCTAAAATGGCAACAGTTTTCCCATTTCCATCTTTCATTATAACTATTTGGTCCATCAATATTCAAATAGGTATTGAAATTTGGAATAAACATAGAACAGGGAAAGAGTTGACCCTTGACCTGGTAGACACGCCTTTTCACGACCTTGCCCAAAAACAAAAAAGACCCAGATAAGGATCTACTCTGTTTGCTTATAGAATTATACAAATCAGGTTCTACATGTAGTAAAGAGTTTACTCTTTTGCTACCGATGTGGCATCAGTGATTACCTATGCCAGAACCAGATGAGATGCCGAGTAACTCGGCTAACACGGCGTCCCATCAGGGTCCAACTGTTTGATGTTATGATAACCTTCTTCGAAAAAAGAACTTTCAAAAATAACAAAATGAGCAGACGACCAATTTTGCAGACGACAATAGTTGGCTCTAAAAGCGTTAAAACAATAAAACCTGGGCCTGCTCGATAAGGAGGCGGTGGGTTCAGATGGTTCAGGAATTGATGGATGTGTTTATCAACATAGTCTTGTTTTTCTTTACTGCACATGTCTAGCATTGTCTGTGGTAAAACAATAGAAAACCTTTAGCGTGCTGTTAAGTTGCTATTTTCATTGAGGTTCGTTCTCTTCATTTGCAAAATACCAGGCACAGTAAAAACCCTCTAAACCGGACGTTTAATTTGGTATAGATATCGGTCTTGGGGCAGCTTAATGCAGGATGAAAGTCACACAGAAAGCTCATCTAGGAGTTTTCTGTGTGACTTTCATCCTGCATTAAGAAGCCACCTGCCTAACAGTACGTAAATTATTCTTTTCTGGAATTTCGGTTTAGAGGGGATTTACTGAAAATTGAATATCTCTACAAAAACAGTCAGCTTTAACTCTTTCCCTGTTTCAAATATTCATGTTGCAAATAATTACATCATGAATATTTATTAGTTGAATAATGACATACATGTAGATCTACAAAGGATTTATGTTATGGTAGAAACCGTAAAATTCAGACCTATACAATTCAGACCTATACAATTCAGACCTATACAATTCCATAAGCAAATTGAGCAGACCCTGTTACTCGGCGTCTCATCTGGAACAAAGCTGTTTGAAAATGCGAGCCAATATCCGCTGAGCGTGAAAAGAGTTGATGATGTTTACTGATACATAAGGAACACTGTAGAGCCTGTCTTAACACATTACCTCATAGGCTATTTTTAGATCCAACCCCTTTGAATAAATCTTCCGAAAAGGAGCATTTATTAGAGAAAAGTTTTTTTTTTCAGAATTGTACAGTTTTGAACCCATTGTGATAATAGAGCATTTGCTCCTATGGTGCAAATGCTCTATTTATCACAATGGTTTCAAACGGTGACTTTTTACAGAGGCGTCAAAAGGCGTCAAGCGACATTATATTGGTTGGGCACAAGAATATTAAAAAAAAGCAGATGCTTGCTTCTTTAGGAGCTTTCTGCATTACTTGTGACCCGTATTAAGTAGGCTAAGTACTACCATATTAGACCTCTTTTCAATGGTAGCTGAAAACAGGTTCTACTGTACTTTCTGCAGTTCTCATTTCCGACCACAGCACCTGCGGATATAGACTGTGTGTTAGCCCATTTCCCTGATAGTCTGTGATGACAAATTGGTATTGTTTTATTCGGCTATGGTTTTAGTTTATGCTGGTTTTACACATGGCATTGAAAATGCAGTACTTGCCACGGATCATGTTTTAACCCTTTCCTCCATAAAGACGCCTTTCTACGCATCTGTAAAAGTCATCCATTGAAACCATTGTGATAGATAGAGCATTTGCTCCTATAGGAGCAAATGCTCCATTTATCACAATGGTTTCAAACTACAAAATTCTAAAATTCCTTTTCTCTAGTTAATGCTCCTTTTGGGTAGATTTATTCAAAGTGGTTGGATCTAAAATAGCCTATGGAGTAATGGGTTAATTCTTTCAAGCAGTGTTTAGTTATATAGAGTCTACTCCGTATGAAAGGTCTGAAGTTGCTAGAAAAGTTTGAATGGCAAACAGTGCAGACCTTGATCAGGGGGCTCCTCTAGGAGCCCTCTGATCTGGGTCTTCATTGTTTACAAGTGACAGTGCATGCGTGCCCCGGATGTAATTGTTAAATATATAAAACAATTATATGTTCACGTAATTTTTTTTATGAAAAGTTCATTGTTACTTTGGTGTTGTGTCAAAGAAATATGCGAGGATTGGTTCATACCGCACTTATATCAAATATATCAAAAGTTTTATCCAAAACCGCATAGATATATCGTTTTGATATCTTGGCAAAAATAGTGAACTCAGATCACTTGAGTCTGGTTTGTTTGCTTGTACATGTAGTATTTTAGCTGATTCTACAGTTTTCGCAATTGTCAATTATTCCTGTATTCAAATGTTATAAAAAAGATCAACTGCTATGTAGTAATGGAGTCATTGTTTATTTCACAATGTTATGTAGTATATAATACAGTAAAACCCCGCTAATGCGACCACTTAATAAACAACCATTGGTGTCGTTTAAAGCAGGTGGTTCTTAATGCAGGACAAAAGTAATGCAGAAAGCTCCTCTGGGAGCTTTCTGCATTACTTTTGTCCTGCATTAAGCTACCACCTGCATCTAGTACCCAGAATTATACCTCTTTTAGGTGGTCGCATTAGCGGGATTTTACTGTATATACTTATCAGGTAAACTTGATGAAATAGGTTAACATCATATTTCAAAATATACTAGATCCTCATAACATTCAATAGACATGAGCATTATATCAAAACCATTTCAGAAAATTGTGCAACGTGGTATGTTTTAATTAGTGAACTGGTCAACAGTCAATGCGTCCAGCCTCCATGACACTTCATGAGTTCACCCGATTTCATTCTTTTCTCTGTAGAAAAAGTAGTTAAATACATAGTATTTAACATATAATATTTTCGTGTTTTTTTTCTTCAGATTTGTTTCGTATGGAAAGACCTGGTACTGAGAACAAACATCATGGGAGAAGCCGCACGTGAGTATCGTGCATTTACACTATCTGGCTACTTGTTCGCCCTTTCCATGTTCTATGTTTATTCCAAATATTTCAATACCTATTGAATATTCTTAAATATTTATGAGTAAATATGGAAGTGTGGACCATTGTAACCATTTTAGAAAGTAAAGAAACAGATATATCAACTCCATAAGCAAACAGAGCAGACTCTGATCAGACGGCTCCTATAGGAGCCGTCTGATCTGGGTCTACCCCGTTTGTGAATGCGTGAAAAGCGTTTATATATGAAGGAAAATGTTCATCTTGATTTTGCTTCCGATGCTGTTCTATTCATGCTTGATAAACTTTCTCTCAGTTTCGTGCTAAATGTCTGCCCAAGGGAGTAACGGTGTAGTGATTAAAGACTGTTAGCTTTGTACTCGTGTGTGCTCAGTGGGTTGAAACAGATCAAGGAAACTTTAAACACGAACTCTTCATTAAATCTTCATTAAAAATACAGCAACGTAGAAAATTATCCTCGAATACATATATACACATCAGACAACACCACACCATATACTATAGATTGTCTACATATGCCATACTACACCACATAATATGCTATAAACCATATAATATACCATGTCTTACCACATCATAACTATACTATAAACCATATGTAAACCGGGGTCAGGAAGCAGGAACGCCCGATCAAGTTGTGTAGCTTTTATTGAAGGCGGTAATAAAAAGCCTGTAGAATAAATGAGATACTTAAAACTAAATTCTAACTATTGATGACTATGACAAAATTTGAATGTCAACAACACATAGCCGCAAAATACCGAAACATAATACATTCGCCATTAGACTAAATTCAATTAAAACACATACTTCGCTCAGTACTTACCATACACTTGGGATAAGTGTATATTAAAGTTATTGTCTTGGGACAACAAAATAAAACATACAGTAAAACCCCGCTAATGCAACCACTTAATAAACAACCATTGGTGTCTTTTAAAGCAGGTGGTTCTTAATGCAGGACAAAAGTAATGCAGAAAGCTCCTCTGGGAGCTTTCTGCATTACGTTTGTCCTGCATTAAGCTACCACCTGCATCTAGTACCCACGCCGCACAATATACTATACACCATATAAATACCACACCACACCATATACCACACACCCTATAAATACCACACCACACCATATACTATACACCGTATAAATACCACACCGCACCATATACTATACACCCTATAAAAATCACAACACACCATATACTATATACCCTATAATTACCACACCACAACATATACAATGGATTATATACATACTACTTCATACAACTACATATAGACTAAATAAATACCACATCATATATAATATTACATACCATATACATACAACACCACACCGCAACATATACTATAGACCTTATATGTATCATACCATGCCATACCACAGAATACGTTGTAGCCCGTATACCACACCACACCATATACTATAGACCATAAACATGCCATACAACATCTAGATCATATACATACCACACCACACCGTATAATATAGATTATATACAGACCACAGCACACCATATAATATAGACCATAAAGATCCCATACCGCACCAATTCTTATACTACATATCATATACACACCCCACCCCATCGTATAATATAGATCATATACATACCACACCACACAATATAATATAGACCATAAACATACCGTACCGCACCACATCATATACATACATGTACTACAGACCATATACATACCACTCCAAATCTAGATAAAATAAATACTATACATACTATACCATATAACACCACACCGCACCATATACTATGGACCACACCACGCCACAATCTATACTAAAGACCATATATTATAGACCATATACATAACACAGCACACCCCAACCACAACATATACTACAATTGTATACATACCACATCACACCATATACTATAGAACATATACATACCATGCCACAGCACACCACAACATAAACTACAGTTCATAAACATATCACACCACACCATATACTATAGACAATATACAATCCACATCACGCCACACCATATACTGTATATACACGTACCATGCCGCATTATACATTACAGACTGTACACATACCATACCACATATATCATAGACTATACACATACCATGCCACATCATATATCATAGACTATACACATACCATACCACATCATATATCATGGACTTTACACATACCATACCACATCATATATCATGGACTTTACACATACCATACCACAGTATATATCATAGACTATACACATACTACACCTCATCATATATCATAGATTATACACATACCACACCTCATCATATATCATAGATTATACACATACCACACCTCATCATATATCATAGATTATACACATGCCACACCTCATCATATATCATAGATTATACACATACCACACCTCATCATGTATCATAGATTATACACATATCACACCTCATCATATATCATGGATTATACACATACAACACCTCATCATATATCATAGATTATACACATACCACACCTCATCATATAGCATATATTATACACATACCACACCTCATCATAGATTATACACATACCACACCTCATCATATATAATAGATTATACAAATACCACACCTCATCATATATCATAGACTATACACATACCACACCACATCATATATCATAGACTATACACATACCACACCTCATCATATATCATAGACTATACACATACCACACCTCATCATGTATCATAGACTATACACATACCACACCTCATCATATATCATAGATTATACACATACCACACTCATCATATATCAAAGGTTATACACATACCACACCTCATCATATATCATAGATTATACACATACCACACCTCATCATATATCATAGATTATACACATACAACACCTCATCATATATCATAGACTATACACATACCACACCACATCATATATCATAGACTATACACATACCACACCTCATCATATATAATAGACTATACACGTACCACACCACATCATATATCATAAACTATACACATACCATACCACATCATATATCATAGACTGTACACATACCGCACCACATCATATACCATAAACTATGCACATACAGTACCATACCACACGGGACACCATATACTGTAGACTATACACATACCACACCTCATCATATATCATAGACTATACACATACCACACCTCATCATATATCATAGACTATGCACATACAGTACCATACCACACCATATACTGTAGACTATTCACACACCATACCACATCATATATCATAGACCATATACATACCATGCCACACCACTAAAGGGGCTCTATGAACAGGGTCTGCAAATTTCATACTGAGAGAACTCTGTTGTTAATAACTGATGGGCTATTCCACTCTGAAAAGGCAGTGTTTAACCATTTACTCATTATATACCGAGGGCTTGGTGCAAAACTATTCTAACTCCTTCACTTTGTGAAGGAGTTAGAATAGTTTTGCACCAAGCCCTCGATATATAAATGCCTTTTCAATTTTTTGCAAACAGAGTAGACCCATATCGGACGGCTCCGTTGGGACGAAGCTACGTGTTCTCATATGCTATTATAAATATTAATATAATTAATATTCATGATGTAATTTCTCTGAATATTCATGGATTGAAGGGTTAAAGGGTCAATTTCCCCTACAAATTGTAATAGTTGTTCACCGTGTTCTCTACCTGACTTTGTGTTGACAACTTATAGTCGCCTTGTAAAAATCCTTCAGGTATACTACGTAGCTTTTCAGTGTTTTATTCTGCGTATCAGGAAGCCATGTCTATAGCATTCATTATTTAATGCTTTCATTGTTTCATTTACCATGTCTCATTGCGTTTTGTCGTAAAGGAAATGTCAAAGGTAAACCGATGACTGGGTACAAAACTGTTGTAACTAGAAGTCCAGAAAAGATGCGTAAATGAGAACATGTTCAATAATAACGTATTTAGTTCTCCAACAATTCCTATGTTGTGGCCACACTATATACAGTAAAACCTCTTTATAACGGTCACTAATTTGTGTTAATTAGTTGGTATTTAGGGCATGTGGCTGCTTAAAGCAAGGTGTAAGTAAAATAGAACGCTCCTACAGGAGCGTTCTGTTTTACTTTTACCTTGCTTTAAGCAGCCACCTGCATTTAACACAAAATACTTTATGTAGTTTAGTGGCCGTTATAGAGAGGTTTTACTGTAATCGTCTCGAAGAGACCATTTTACAGTGTTCACAACATATGGCTTGGTGGAGAAAGGACGATTTTAGTATTTGCGTACACACCTTTATCTGTTCCTGTAACTGCATTCTTTAATATCTAAAAGCATTTTCAAAATTGTCCTCTTCTTTGTTTCATAAAACTGTTTTTTCGCCATTTTTTCCAAATTCACAATTGGTGTGTCAAACAATTTGGATCTTGATGAGAGATCTAGATCCAAACTGTTTGCAAAAAGGCTACCAGTGTTTCACCTCTTAGATGATTGTTACAATAGTTTTGCTTCCACCCATCCAAATGCTTTCAAATATTAAACAGCAGTCTGTTCAGAGAACCCATGCAGACCAGGTACCAGACAGCTTGGAATCTGACCAGACGCAGAATAACTCGGGGTCTTAATTTGGAGTCCAGCTCTTTCAAATTACAACCATCTCGCATTTAGCATAATAAGGGTCAAACGTGCATTGATTTCGGCTCACCAGGAAAGCCGGTTACCAGCGTCGGGGAAGAGCATTTCCGACCAAATCAATGGCAATTTACCTTCAGTATAAATACGGTGTTAGTGTCACCGATCTTGACACAAATCATAATCTAAATAAAATGCAATAGGCTTACAACTGTCAATCCCTTTGGTCGTCGGTGTAACAGTAGGAATGCTGAATATTCAAAATGGAATGGTCCACCGCTATTTGATGATATAGTCCATATGGAGATGCTAGGGTGTGTTGATGTAAAATCTTTCGCCCAATGGACGAATCCGAGATAACCTTTGCAAACAGTTTGAATCAAGAGGAACAGGTCAGGGTCTATACTATTTGCATATGTTGTTTAACCCTTTACTCCCTGAATACGCTTTTCTACGCCTTTGCAAACAGAGTAGACCCAGATCAGACGGCTTCTATAAGAACCGTCTGATCAGGGTCTGCTCTGTTTGCTTATGAAATAATATAGATCTGATTCTCTTATGCCATTTTAAAAAATAATCTAAATAATATGCATGACGTCATCATATCTTTCATGAATATTCGTATTCATGGAGTGAAGGGTTAACCCATTACCTCATAGGCTATTTTAGATCCAACCTCTTTGAATAAATCTACCGAAAAGGAGCATTAACTAGAGAAAAGGAAAACTTTAGAATTTTGTAGTTTGAAACCAGTGTGATAAATAGAGCATTTGCTCCTATAGGAGCAAATGCTCTATTTATCACAATGGTTTCACAAAGTGACTTCTACAGAGTCGTCAAAAGTCGTCAATGTTAGGGAATTGGTTAACCTATTCTTTCCATTCGAAGGATAAAAGAAATGGATAAATTAGATAGCTGCTTCAAAGTTTATAGAGTACAGTCTTGCTAATACGACCACTGAAAAGAAGTGCAGTGCTCCCTCTCTACAACGACACCCTTTGGGATACGAAGATTGTATGTGTTGTTCAGAGGGAGTTGTTATAGGGAGGGAAAATCAAACACAATTAGCTTGTTTGCAGATCCACAGATAAAGTGTATTTCGAGAACTAAACCGTTATGCCTCTATCAAACCCTATGTTGTGACCACTCTTTAGAATCGTCACAAAGTGACGATTCTAAAAAGTGGTCACAACATAGGGTTTGATGGAGGCATAAAGAAAATACGATGGAAAAAGTTGTTTCTGGATCCTTGTTGTTTCGGAAACAGTGACAAGCGTTGTTGTAAGGAGGGAATCGTTAATGAGAGGGCCGTTGTAGGGAGGGAGCACTGTGTAATTCTGATATTCTTAAATCAGGTGCTAGCTTAATGCAGGGCAAAAGTTATGCATAAAGCTCCTATAGAAGCTTTCTGCATTACTTTTGCCCTGCATTAAGCAACCACCTGTTTAACAGGTTCTTAAATGATAGCATTAGCGATGCGTTGCTGTTTTATCAATATTGCCACACGCAGCACCCACAAATTGACAAGATAATCCTTATGCCGATTTATGCCGTTAAAATTAAAAAAAAATAGTGTTGACATTAATTAGTTAGATTGTCGCTTCAGTATTAAAATCGCAATTAAAACACTAATTTGTCAGCTGAGCTGATACCTCTGCATTGAATATCAAAACAACCGTAGAAGCAGCTGAGAATCACACAGTGTTTTGCGGGGATTTCTCGTCTGCATGGGTCTATACTGTCTACAAACTCAGTGACACATTTTCTTCAACATTTTCTTTCATAAAAAGTCATGTTCACGTCTTTGTAAACAGAGTAGATCCAGACCAGACGGCTCCTGTCGGTGCGGCCTGATCAAGATCTGCTTCTGTTTGCTAATGTAATAGGTCTGACCATTCTACAGTTTCTGATTTGACCGATCCGATATTCAAATCCAGTGGATCTGGGTCTACTATGTTTGCAAAAGCATGAAAAGCGTGACTGTCAGGTAAGGTGCTAAGCAACCAGCTATTGGTTAAATCATTCCCCTGTTCTAGTTTTAGTCCAAATTGCTATACCTACTGAATATTTATGGGAAATATATTTATAATTAAAAATGGAAGGTGGAACATTGTTGCCATTTAAGAAGCCAAAGAAACAGATAGAAATACATGTATACAACTCCATTAGCAGACCCATTATACTCCAGACTCCATTAGCTCCTCCAGGAGCCGTCTGATCTGGTTTTTCTCTGTTTGCAAATGCGTGAAAAGGCGTTTATGTAAAGGAAAGGGTTAAACATTTGAATCATAAAATGCATGTCTTTACTTAACCCAATACCTGATTAAGACGCCCCTTTTCATGGAGTAGGTCCAGATTAATAGAATCAAGCATGGGTTTTGTTAAAACCGGGGTTTCTATATCCGAGGTTGGTCTGTTCCGACAGGAACATACCAACTGAGGGTATATAAACCCCCGGCTTTAAACAAAACCCATGCTTGATTATTTTTCTCGCTGAAATACGCCCTAAAACCAAGTAAATTAACGGATTTTGTGAAGTACTACTTTACATTGCGTAATACTACTTCCATATCTAATAGCAACAAACTGCAGCATAAAAGTGACACCAAATGACAATGTCATTTGTTATGACAACCACACACGTTACGTTTTGGTGTAAAATATAAATGACTGAGTGACTACAAAACAACTTAAACGTCTACGCTTAATTAAATTTTTAATTCATAAGGTTTTTGGCTATAGAAATATTGGTATAATTATGTAAGAGTTCCTTCCCTTGTATTGATTTTACCTAAGCCCGCGTATGAATACACCAGACAAGGGGTGTTCCAGATATAAAAGCTCGTTTTTTATCGTTTTAAAAAGACTCATTTAATAAATCCAATAATCAAGAACACTCATGTAAGATCCTATTTATAACATAACACACACACATGTTATTTGCAGCCAATATTTCAGCAGTAAAATTCTCCTTACATATAGAAATGATGAATGAAAGGTGTTATTAGGTTCGCT
Organism: Azorinus chamasolen; assembly: GCA_963576725.1. NCBI lineage: Eukaryota > Metazoa > Mollusca > Bivalvia > Cardiida > Solecurtidae > Azorinus > Azorinus chamasolen. Next base: position 66,062,213 of record OY755248.1, read on the forward strand.
AGGTAACTGGGACAAAGTAGGTCCAAATTTTCCAACTTTATTTTTTACTTACTGTCATATTAACCAGGATCTAATTCAGACCTCTCTGGTATTCAATTTAACTGTGATAGTTTATGATACAAAAACATACAGAAACACGTCAAAATAATTTTTGAGTTACAGTTTTGACATACATAGTTACAAACACGTCACATTATGACGTCATTGTACACAACATGTGTCTATGTAAAGCGCGCCATTTACATGAAGACCTACATACAATCGCCAACACGTCCGACACTCACTGTCAATGGGATTCGAAATGCGCCTTCGTTTTGGTACATTAAGCCCTTCATTAGTGTTGTATGTATACACATGGACATTTCCACCGAGAAAAAAATCTCGATTCAAGTTCAGTGAAAATAAAATGTTTGAAATGGACAAAAGATTCAGTACGAACTGCTGCATAAAATGTGTTGGAACAGGAGGAAGATTTTCACGATCAGCTGAGTTAGTGAGTATAGCATATTTGAAATATGTTTGTGCTGTGCTGGATTCAGATGACTATTGTTGTTGATTGATGAGATATTTGTATGAGTAGAAATCTGCATAAACAAAAGAACATGCGGTGAAGAAAATGCAAAGTTGAGGAGGCATTTTAAATGTAGAATGGATTGTATGGGTCAGAGTAGCTGGTAGGTCTTTTTGGCATACATTTTGTATATGATTCCTGACAGCGATTACAATTTGTATTATTTTATCGAAATTAAGGCGCAAGTGCCAACAATCCTTTGCCATCTATCGTGACTCGATCGTGGACAGGTAGGTCGACCACCGTCCGCCAGTTTGTTTGTTTTGACAGCGCGTATGAATCGTTCGAATGTCATTCGGTCGTTCGAATGTTATTCACTAGTGATTATATGCCCATGATTATCAAAAAATAAATGATAGTGTTACGTCACGCTGAAGCCACGTGTTATGTTATAAAAGGATTTCTAGTATGGCTATTTTTAGTAACTCAGCTTATCTAGCACGTCTGAGAAGCGAGAAAAGACGGCTCCTGTAGGAACCATCTGGTCAGGGTCTGCTGTTTACTTATGGAATAATGAAGATATAATTGTACAAAATGACTACGGACATCATATTCCTTTTATCACATAACTTATTTCGACTACAATGCCGTTTTGACAGGTCCTACATGTATATTTACACAATAGCGCGCCATGGAATATACAATAGCGAATATTTACATTCGCCCTGCAACGTCCTTATATAACCTTATTCTAAAAAGAAAGTTGCATTTTCCCATGAACGTTCATTTCAATACCGGTTTGAGTCGGTTCTCCTTTTCCCAGAATTCCGCTGGACAATTTACTGATTAAAATCTTGTATTCATTCTATATTTATAATATGTGTTTGGGACTATTTTTCATACCATATATAGAGATCCTTGTCTATATGGGACGGGAATAGATGATTGACACGTCTTCTTCTTTCACAATTTACTTCTCTCAATTCTCTCTTTGCGTACTACATTCAAACTCTATTAATCAACGTCTGTTCCCAAGCGACGTAACGTCACTTCCGTGTTATGTACACGTGACGTAAGGAGCGTTATCTCCAACAATCCTACTACGTTAGAAACGAACCTGGCAATGACCTAGATAGCGGCTATTACGTGACCGGTATATAATATTTAAAAAAAATCCGTTGAAATATAAGAAATACAATGGAATATAAATATAAGAAATAAATGACGTGATCCCGGTGTTCATGAGGTTATGCAACGCATAGCTTAAATTACGAGCAAAGAATCACGTGAAGCCCTTCGGGCTTCACTAACTTTGCTCGTAAAGCTATGCGTTGCATAACCTCATGAACACCGGGAGCACGTCATTCATTTCTTAAGTGGTGTTTCTACATGACGTCACAGCTTATAATATAGAGAAATGTCTCGAATACAGGGGAAGGGGTTGTGTGATAAGTTGTCATTTCTTACATGAAGTAATGGTTAATGAAGGATGGAATTAACCATTTCTTTCATACAAATGCCATGTTATACACCCGAAGGTAAATTTGGTCGTATTATGGTCTGCCCGTCCGTTGGTCACATCTTTGTTCGTTCAATAGCTTGACAACTATTTGGTGTGCTGTCTTCATACTTAGTAGGAAGGTTGTTCATGGCTATTAGATGACCCCTGTCGATTTTGAGGTCAGTCGGTTGATGTTCAAGGTCACAGTGACCTTCAACTAAAAACTCTTGTCCGCTCAATAACTTGATAAATATTAAGTATACTGTCTTCATACTCAGTGGGAAGGTTGGTCATGGGTATTAGATGAGCTCTATTGATTTTGAGGTCAGTCGGTCGAAGGTCAATGTCACACTGACATTCAACTCAAAAATATTGTCCGCTCACTAACTTGATAAGTATTAGATATGCTATCTTCATACTTAGTAGAAATGTTGGTCGTCATGACAAGTAGATGACCCCTATGGAATTCGAGATCAGTAAGTTAAAGGTCAAGGTCGCGGTGACCTTTCTAATAAAAATATTGTCCGCTCAATAACTTGATAAGTATTAGGTGTGCTGTCTTAGTAGGATGGTTGATCATGGCCAATAGATGACCTCTATAGATGTTGAAGTCAGTTTGTCAAAGGTCAAGGTCACAGTAACTTTCAACTAAAAAATATATTGTCCCCCCAATAACTTGATAACTATAAGGTGTGCTGTCTTCAAACGTAGTAAGGAGGCTCGTCATGGCAAGTAGATGACCCATTTTGATTTTTAGGTCAGTCGGTCAAAGGTCAAAGTCACAGTAACCACTCCAAAAAAATCATGTCCGCGTAATAACTTGATTAGGTGTGCTGTCTTCATACTTAGTAGGAAGGTTGGTCATCGCCAGTAGATGTCCCCTATGGAGTTTAAGATCATTGGGGTCAAAGGTCAAGGTTACAGTGACTTTCAACTCAAATTAATATTGTGCATGTTACGACAGCACATACTTCGGGTGTACAATGCTCCGACACACGGGGCTCTTGTTATGTCATTAGATAGACAGATAGACATTGCAAACAGAGTAAACGCAGATCAGACGGTTCCTACAGGAGCCGTCTGATCTAGGTTTGCACTGTTTGCTTATGAAAATATAGTATATCTGGGTCTACAGAGTCTGCCATTGTCAAAATATCAATTGTACATGCGCCATTATAAAAACATCCAGCAGTTTCGACCAATACTACACACTCCAGTATATATATAATAAGATCTCTGCTAATATATATTCATGATACCATTATTTCTTACATGAGAATTCAACAGGGAGATGACTTAACGGGATGGCAATTTCTTTGGGATAACTTTTGTCCTAAATCAAACTAGCACCTATCATATACACTGTGTTTGAAAGACGTCTGTAATTATTTTAGGAACATCAATACAGTATATTCCGAGTGTGAATAGTGGGTCTTAACCCTTACTGTGGTCCTTTGCAAACAATGTAGACCTAGATGAGAGGGCTCCTAGAGGAGCCCTCTCATCAGGGTCTGCACTGTTTGTAACAATACACTTTTCTTTAGAAAAATCCCTTAATATTCACCATAAGCTTGGCCTGTTTGAATTTTGAAAAGTCCATTTGGAAATGCAGGGTTGTAAGGGTTAATGTGCCCTGTATTTTTGCTCTTGAAATTTGCTGAACATTTTCACATCGGTTTTTACTCCGCGGTATAATCAATCAATAACCCTTATGAACGTCCGTACTCACATTTGCAATCAGCTTGGATCCAGATGATACGCCGTGTAACTCGGCGTCTGATCAGGATCCAATCTGTTTGACACTCGGTCAATAGTTTTTTAAAAAGATTGATCGAAGCTGATGTAATCAATATTGCGCCAATTTTTCATGCAAATTCGATCAGACATTGCTTTGTCACAGTCGGGAAATGGTTAAGGAGAATATTCAGTCAAGGAATAGGTTTTGTTTTGATATATTATACTAGCAGTAAAATCATTCCTTCTGAATCCATATAACATTCCTTTTTACTTGCAATGCTGAGATCATTTCTTTCTAACTAGTTTGTCCTTTCGCCTCCAATGTCGCCTGCTACGCTTGTCGTTTACTTCACGTTTCAATGTAGAGTTTTCGTCAATTTCTTTGTAAACATATTACATCGGTGTCAAGCAGTTTGGAGCCTGATGAGACCGAGTTACTCCGATTTCATCTGGATCAAAACTGTTTACCACGGTTACCATGGATATGCATATGGCGGCGAAAGAGTTAATCAAAATAAATGTCATTCGTCTATTAGATTATTCAGATACTTGTAACATCGATGCCGTAACTTTTTTGCTGCCAACGTTTGTCAACTTTGTCATCAGCTACAATTTTCTTTTCTATCTCATTGTTCTTCATTTCAGATCCATGCAATAGTCACAGTAACAGACAGTTTGGATCCTGATGAGACACCCAGTTACTCGGCGTCTCATCTGGATCTAAACTGTTTGCAAATGTTATAGGTTGGCAGCGAAAGGGAAAGTGATTGAAGAAATAAATGTATTTCAGATATTTCAAGATATGTTCAAATCATTCATCATGTGTTCAAATTCATCTCCCTCGAGATATTCGCTGTCACGGTGGTGTCCTATTGTCTTGTTAGTTTTTTAGCTTTTGTTTTTGCTTTTCCAACTTCACCGAAAGCGGGCATTTTCCTAGTTTAACCTTTAGCCTGCTTTGGGCGGATAAATCAGTACCTATACACACAGTTTGGATCCAGATGAGACGCCGAGTGACTCGGCGTCTCATCAGGATCCAAACAGTTTGACATCCTGGTTGCATTTTGGTAAATAAACTGATTATATATATGTTGAGTTTTGAAAATGTTGTAGGTGAAAAATTATGTAAAAATAATTTACTCAGCAGGCTAAAGGTTAATGTTTCCCGTGACGTCTCGTATACAGAAAGCGAGTTTGTTGCATTTTCACATAACCCATGATCACTGTGGTGCAAGCTGTACGGTCGCAAATGTTTAGACTTTTCTAAGATGGCGGACAAAACGGAGGCTGAAAGATAAGCATCACATTTTTACACTGCTTAAACTATGTAGATTTTTCTTTCAGTCATTTAATTGGTGCCATAACACAGTATTATAATGCCCGTCAACAGCGGCGTACCCCCTTATGGTTCATGTCTGTGTGTAAGGCTCAAAGTCTTCGGTAAACTTTGCAGAAACTGAAAGTTAGAAATCGAATCGAGAAGGAGGTCATATTTTGCCTCATTGTAAGCTTACCAACTACGATAAACATTTTCTAACACTGTGGGTATATGCATCTGAGCTCGATATTAACGTTGAAATACCTAGTTTGTGGCACAGACCTACATTTTGTCTTTTGGAGACGTTTGAAAATAATGTCGATTGTACGGTTTAGACATTAGAGGTAAAAGTGCACTGTACGGTTTAGACTCGATGTTTTTTGTACGGTTTAGCCACGATTTTCTTTCGAAAAACTGTACGGTTTAGACACAAAACAAATGCTACCATTTGAATCTGCGCCGTAAGTCTAGATAGTATAATCCCAACTATTTTCCTTCATGCAATGCATGTTCGCGATTATGACAGCATATCACAAACAATAAGGATCGAGATCAGAAGCACAGTATATAATTGGTTTAAACGTATTTTATTTTTAAATAGTTGCATGAATATTGTAATGATAACACAAAGGAAAAGAAAAGGATAGAAACGAAAACAAGACTGCTTATTGTGTTTCTCCCCCATCCCCGTAACAACTGCACTCGCTTTATGCAGAAATGACTGCCCGTTATTGTACTATATTAGTTGTACTGAAAAACTAATTAAATTAATTAAGCAGGATATATCAGTTAATACAAAAACTTTTTTGAGAAAGATACTTCAGAATAAAAGAATAAATAAATAAATAAAAGAAACAAAAAAGGAAACGAAGGTTGACACATATGTGTGGAGAGGTCTAGGATTCTGAGCAGTACAAGCACATTCGAAAGAAGGTGAGCGTTACCGAGTTTATTAGAATCGTTTTGAGGTTTGGATAAACCGATGTACAGCTTCGTCTATAGTGATGTTTGTATTATAATTTAAAAGAGGATCACCTAACAGAAAGACAGACAGGGACGGAGTAGTGAATCTGGCAACATCATCAAAAAGTTGTTTTCCTTCGTTGGTTTCCTTCGTTGGTATATTTGCAACAGCTTAAGAAGAAGTGCGATGCGTTCTCAACGAGACCAGGTGTACACAAGGCAGTGTCAGATATGTTCTTTGAGAATAGGTCATGGTTCAAGGAACTGCAGTTTGTACGAAGCCTCTTGTGCAGGAGCTGCTGTTTTCTGACACCGTAATAAAATGTTTGGGAACAGTTTGCAGATTGATATGCAAAGACGTTTTGAATGCGTTTAGAGTAGAAGATTGTTTTTCATTTTCAGGGAGGTTGTTCCATTCCTGTATTGTTGCAGGGAGGAAAGAGTTGCTATAATGGGTTGTGCGACAGGCCAGAGGTTGAATATCACCAGCGTTTCTTAATCTTAAATTGAATCGAGAAACACTTCCAGCCACTTCAAGTACCAGTTCTGTGAAATATTTTGGAGTTACATGAAACACCATTTTATAAAAGAGAATAAGTTTGTGTTTTACGTCTGGTTTCAAGGCGTTTCCATCCAACTTCATGCAATAATTTACCAACAGAAACCAATTTAGGTGTTCCCGTTACTATACGGGTAGCTTCATATTGATGTTTTCAAAACTGTTAGATTTTCTGGCATTACAGTTATCAAATATAGTATCAATGTATTCTAAAATAGGTATCACGAAATATACGTAGATTGTTTCAAGGGAATAACTGTCCGAAGTGAATTTGAGTTTTCGCATGACATTTAGTCTTGTCCATGCCTTAGTAGCGATATATTCGATATGACAATGCCATGTTAGATCACGTGAGAGATGAACGCCAATGTGCTTATGTGAATCTACTTCATGAATTTGATGGTCTTGCATATATACGGATGAGACATTTTTCTCGAGATTATTAACGACTCAGTCTTCTTAGGATTGAATTCAACTAGCCATTTCTCTTCCTTTTTAATATATTATTATTGATATGTGTTGCCATGTGTACGGGAGTAATACCTACACTAAACAAGCTAGTGTCGTAAGCAAACACACGAATGTTCCATCCAATGTCGCTAACAATATCATTTATAAAAACAAGAAATAACAATGGACCTAATACATATCCTTGTGGAACACCAGCTTCACAGTAGTCCAGCCAGAGAAGGCACCAGGTAAAATTACACGTTGCATTCTTTCAGTATGATAACTGGAAAACCAGAATAGAATTATGGGTAGAACATTACCTGGATATATACTGGTTATTAAACATTTAAGGACAATGTTTTACTTTAAAAATTGAAGTGAATTGATGTTTAAGTTTAACTAACATGTTTTTGACATGCCGGCAATTCATTTAGAGAACATAATGGTTAATCTGGATCATCTGTCAGAAAAAAGAACCTACCCTCGGATTATGTTTTACAGGCATTTAGTTGAGTTGATGTAAGTTAGCACTTGGTCGATATCTCGTCAGTTTCGCGATGAGGGATCTGGGCTGAGTCTGTATGGAATGTCTAAATTCCATTTCGTAGGGCATACATGCATTTTAAAGGTGACATAAAAATAAACGTGAAATACTTATATAACAGAAAAGGGTAACAAGTTAATGAAAAAAAACCCATATATGTATTGGACCAAATAAATTGCTAATTCTAAAATCTTCGTCAATGTCTTGAATTTCAATGGTTTTCATTTCACCATTTAGAATTATTTTGCTGGTTTATTTCAAAACGTCTGGTATTACATTAAAAGTTAATGTACGTTGCCCCGACTGTCCCGATATATACGACTTAGCTATTTTCCTCTAATTTTCATTAGATTTCTCGGATTGGCATCTACACAGTGGCTGATGGTTTCCTTTGTCTCGCAGTAGTAACAGGCAAATAATCTGAAAAGATATGTAAAATAATGTAAAGTAACAGTACAAAGTGCTTGACTTAATTTCAGACGCTCTGTATTTGCATTAGGACTGAAACGGGTAAAACGCTTTTACCCAAATACCCAATCAGTTAAACTTGAAAATCAATTCACTTCAAAACTTTTTAAGTATAACATTGTCTTCAAATGTTAACAAGTATAGATCCAGATAATATGCTATGCTTCTGTTCTCGATCCTAATTGTAATATACTGTCAAAATCGCAAATAGGCATTGTGTGAAGGAGGCATTGTGTGAAGGAATATCTACACTAATTAGTTGGGATTACACTATCTAGATCTACGACGCATATTCAAACGTTAGTATTTGTATGTGTCTAAACCGTACAGTTTTTCGAAAGAAAATCGTGGCTAAACCGTACAAAATAGACCGGGTCTAAACCGTACAGTGCACTTTTACCACTACGGGCTAAACCGTACACTCGACATTTTTTTCAACACTCTCAAAAAGACAAAATGTAGATTTGTGCTTCAAACTAATTAACTCAACGTTAATATCGGACTCAAATGCATATACCCACAGTGTTAGAAAAGGCTTAGCGTTGTTGGTAAGCTTACAATGAGGCAAAATATGACCTCCTTCTCGATTCGATTTCTGATTTTCGGTTTCTGCATTGTTTACGAAAGATTTTGAGCCTTACACACAGACATGAACCATTAGGAGGTAAACCGCTGTTGACGGGCGTTATAATTCTGTGTTATGACACCAACTAAAAGCCGGAAAGAAATATCTACATTGTTTAAAAAGTGTAAAAATGTGATGCTTACCTTTCAGCCTCCTGTTCGTCCGCCATCTTGGAAAAGTCTAAACATTCGCGACCGTACAGCTTGCACCACAGTGATGATGCAGTGTTATTTAGTGGTTAACCTTCGACCTGAGTCGAATTTGTAAATAGCCCGGATCCATTACTCAGCGTGACGTCAGGATTCCTGCTGTTTGACACTTGTTAGTGATTGTCCTACTTTTCCATCCAATCAACGAGCCGTATTCTTGACATTTTTCAGACTCAAATCCTCATAAATTTTATAAAATCGACTCTAACTTTCGAAGACAAACCTTCCAGTGCGCATGTGCAACAAAACTCCGCCCACTACTAGACAAAACGAGTTGCTATGTTATGACGTTATCGACACGCGAACGAGTGTACACACAAGTGCAAGTGTTCATGTGTGTAGACCGTGGAGATGAAGACTGTATGAAAACAACTGAGAGGCAGCATTATAGATCTAGTAATTGGGCTACCGTGGACTAAAAAAGACAAAATAAACCGAGAAATATCCCACCTATTGAAGCAGGATTGTTGAAAAAGGACTAATGTAAATAAGCAAATAAATCAGGAAATAAGAAAAACCTGTATATTCTATTTGAAACCGTAATCCCTTCCCTGTAATCTTTTAAATTTAAGCCTTCACCTGTTTATTCTTATTTCAGTAATAAATCTGCCCATAATGAATGCTTAATATTAATAAGCTGTGTTATATTGGGTTTCGGTAGCAGTGAAGATTTAAATCTGTGTAAACCGAGTAGACCCTGATCAGACAGCATATGAGCTTCTGATCTGGGTCTTCTCGGCTTGCAAAGTGGTCCACAGACGTCACTTACTATAGGGTAAAGGGTTATCAGTCTACTAGCTCGGTGCCAGATAGCAGGTCAAAAGACACATTGTTGTCAGCCATTATTATTTGGACTCCAGAACAATTATGTAAAACATGTTTTACACACAGATGGGGAATATTTGATTACGTGACAAAGCCAAATAAGGCAATGTTTACAAGAAAAAGGCGCGAAACCAGTTTAACTGTGTAGGATTTTCAAAACATAAGCACGTGAGCAAATTAAACAAAGACGACGTTTGTTTGATTGGTGGGTTTTCTGAGTATTTTGCATAAACGGATGTGGGTTTAGATGGATCATAATCACGTGACTATATATAAGTTTGTCATTGCTCAGTGGGCGGGTCTTATAAACTCGGCCTGTTGAAAAGTAGGGCAATCACTAAATCGGTTAGAGCTTATAAACTGCAGTCTTCGAAAATAAGACGGCCTAAAACGCTTCGCTTCGCTCGCGTTATCGGCCGTCTTATTTTCGAAGACAGCAGTTTATAAGCTCTAACCTATACGTCAATAGTTCCTCCAAAGCGTGTGTCGTGACATTTGCTCATTAGTGATTGCCCTACTTTTCCATCCAATCAACGAGCCGTATTCTTGACATTTTTTAGACTCAAATCCTCATAAATTTTATAAAATCGATTCTAACTTTCGAAGACAAACCTTCCAGTGCGCATGTGCAACAAAACTCCGCCCACTACTAGACAAAACGAGTTGCTATGTTATGACGTTATCGACACGCGAACGAGTGTACACACAAGTGCAAGTGTTCACGTGTGTAGACCGTGGAGAAGAAGACTATGAAAAGAACTGAGAGGCAGAATTATAGATCTAGTAGTTGGGCTACCGTGGACTAAAAAGACAAAATTAATCGAGAAATATCCCACCTATTGAAGCAGGATTGTTGAAAAAGGACTAATGTAAATAAGCAAATAAATCAGGAAATAAGAAAAAAAACTGTATTTGAAACCGTAATCCCTTCCCTGTAATCTTTTAAATTAAAGCCTTCACCTGTTTATTATATACTTATTTCAATAATAAATCTGCCCATAATGAATATTTTAATATTAATAAGCTGTATTATATGGGGTTTCGGTAGCAGTGAATATCTAAATCTGTGTAAACCCGAGTAGACCGTGATCAGACAACATAGGAGCTTCTGATTTGGGTCTTCTCGGCTTGCAAAGTGGTCCACAGACGTCACTTACGATAAGGTAAAGGGTTATCAGTCTGCTAGCTCGGTGCCAGATAGCAGGTCAAAAGACACATTGTTGTCAGCCATGACTCCAGAAAAATTATGTAAAAAATGTATTACACACAGATGGGGAATATTTGATTACGCGACAAAGCCAAATAAGGCAATGTTTACAAGAAAAAGGCGCGAAACCAGTTTCACTGTGTAGGATTTTCAAAACATAAACACGTGAGCAAATTAACAAAGAAGACGTTTGTTTGATTGGTGGGTTTTCTGAGTGTTTTGCATAAACGGATGTTAGTTTAGATGGACCATAATCACGTGACTATATATAAGTTTGTCATTGCTCGGTGGGCGGGGCTTATAAACTCGACCTGTAGAAAAGAAGGGCAATCACTAAATCGGTTAGAGCTTATAAACTGCAGTCTTCGAAAATAAGACGGCCTAAAACGCTTCGCTTCGCTCGCGTTATCGGCCGTCTTATTTTCGAAGACAGCAGTTTATAAGCTCTAACCTATACATAGTTTCTCAAAAGCTTGGTGGAATCGAAAGTGGGACAAAATTGCACTTGACACAATGTTTAGCAAATATTTATTTTTACAGTAGGGGGTGGATTAACCCTTACAACGCTGAGTTTTCAAATGGAATATTCCAATTTTTAAACAGGTCAAACTTATCGTGATTTTTAGGGATTTTTCTATACAATCGTGTAACATGACAAACAGTGCAGACCCTGGTAGGGAGCCCTCTCACCAGGGTCTTCACTGTCTGCAAATATTGTCGTCTGTTTTAATTGTCGTTATTTATTATTCTCGATTTGTTTGGTTTTTATACGCCCGTTGAAAAACGCGACGTATTATGGAATGGCGATGGCTGTCCGTCCGTCTGTCTGTATGTCAGTCTGTCCGTCTGTAACATCTCTTACTCAAGTTTTGCTTGGTGGATCCTTCTCAAATTTAACCACAATGTTTATCTGGACATGCTACAGTAGCATATCCAGTCCCGGTACGTATATCCAAGGTCAATGTCACACAATTTGACTTAGAATTTGCGTTTAGCATTTGCGTTAAGCAAAAATGTTAACCTCAATTTTATGGTGATTTTTGTATTCTTTGCGAAGCAAAGGTGGCGTTCCACAGCCAAACCATGGTACCCTCGTCGGCTAGACAAAATAGTGCAAATTACTGACCTGCATTCGATGGATACAAAGGGTGTTTAATAACATGGCATCCGGAACCAATCGTAGTATACTATATCTGCCATGAAAAAGTTTCGTAACATAAGCTTCGGCTTAGTATGTGCAAAAATCAACAAAACCAACAAAATATAGCAATGTGTAAGAAAGGCGCACGGATATACAAATATCAGTCACACGAAGAAATCACGTGATCATAACATGAATGAAAATACTCAATGAATAAAGAAGCGTGAGTCGGATGACCTTATGCCAGCGATTAGGTAATCACACCAACAACTGCGAGTGGTCAGTGTGATAATAAGCATAGTGGGAAACGGCTGAAGTGTCAGCTGCAACTGTATCATCAACTGGATAGAGTGTTAATGCCTTCCCTTATAGATGCGCAATTCCATGCCAAAGCGAACTTATTCGATATCAGATTGATACCATGCAAAGAATACTGCAGCGTCTACAACGCTTTGATTTAGAAGTCCAATTATTTACATAACCCATTTGAGATAAAGCTTTGAAACTTGGAACACTTGTTCACCATCACAACCTTCACCTGTAGGCAGGAGTATATAAATCTGTAAAGCATTTTGACAGACTTATGACCCTTTTTAACTTAGAATTTTTGCATAAATACTTGAATTGCTCAAGTATGTATGTATTATATTAATTCCCTTTTTGGAATAGTTTCTTCATTTAGAATGTTTGGTTAAGGTTTTTTGTTAAAGTCCACTTATTTACATAACCCTTTGAGATAAAGTATTGAAACTTGGAACACTTGTTCACCATCACACTCGTCATCTGAAGGTGAAAGTTATTAACTCTGTCAAGCATTTTGACAGACTTGTGGCCCTTTTTAATTTAGAATTTTTGGTTAAGGTCCACTATGTACATAACCCATTGAGATAAAGCATTGAAACTTGGAACAGTTGTCTAATAACACAAGCTTCATCGGGACGTTTTATGGAATGACACCGTCTGTATGTTTGTCTGTCTGTCTTTAACATCTCTAACTCAAATTCTGTTTGGTGGATCCTTCTCAAACTTCACCACAATATTTATCTTGGAATGCTACAGTAGCATGTGTGTGTCCCGGTAGGTATATCCAAGGTCAAGGTCGCACAATTGGACATTGAATTTGCGTTTAACAAATATTTATGTTAACCTCAGTTTATTGTGTCACCTGCCGAGAGGCAGTGTGTCACTTAGGGATCACTTTTCTGTCGTCTGTCTGTCCGTCTGTCTGTCCGTCACACTTTCTTTTTTTGGCTGTCATTTCTAAACTAATCATTATAGAACTTTCAAACTTCACAAATGGAACAAGCATGATGAGAGGAAGTGTCATGCACAAGGGCCACACCTCTTGCATCAATATTTTTTTAGTTATTCCCCTTCTTCATATTAACAATAAGTTTTTGTGTCAGCTGCGAGCAGGTGACACATTTGTTCCCCCTAACACTCTTGTGTTGAATAAGGCCTCGACGGGCGTATATTGTGCCCACTGGCACTCTAGTTTATTTTATTTTTAAAGAAAACATTACCACCGTAGCAAACAGTTTGGATCCTGATGAGACGCCGAGTTACTCTGTGCCTCATCTGGACCCAGACTGTTTGCATAGGTAATAAGTGATGCGACATTGGCAGCAAAAGAGTTAATGAATTGCATTCATGTCATGGTGCGCCTAGTAATATTATAGCATTACGCTTTCCAGAATAAATTCTATTATGAAATGAACGGTTTAATAATAGTATATATACACATGTACTACTATTTGACTATTTAACTCCATAAATATTCATGAAAGAAATGATGACATTATGATTATTAAATAGAATTTAAAATGGCATTTCTCCTTTTGCTTTCGAAGGATCTCCCACTTTCAGAAATTATGTACTTCACAACAGCAGTTGTTAAGTGCTTGTCGTACTTAAAAAAGTCTCCCCGTACTTCATTCTCAGTGTTGTTATATTTTCTGGTCCTTCGGGATCATTAGTTTCGATGTTATTAGTTTTGAGAATTGAATACTGCTTAAGCCGGTGCTAGGGGTGTGAGTAGTGCTGCATTTTTAATTACTACTCGTGAACATACCCAATAAAACCGAGTCTGCAATTTTCCCTTTTTAAATTGCTTTTTTGCTTTCGAAGGATCTCCCACTTTCAGAATGTATAATTATATCAACACAATTGTTTACCAATGCTAAAACTGTAGGATTCGATCTGTATTATTCCATAAGCAAACAGAGCAGATCCTGATCAGACGGTTCCTATAGGAGTCGTCTGATCTGGGTCTATTCTGATTGCAATCATGTAGAAAGGCGTATTGATCGAGTAAAGGTTTATTTTTTGTTTCGGACATATCAATTCAAGAGCGGGTGAATCTGGCTTGAAACTCCTAGCAGATTGTAGTGGAAATGAGCCGGTTTCGTGCCCGATTTTCCCGCCGTTGAAATTTCGACCGAGATAAAATATGAAAGAGTCAAAAATTGAAATGTGGATAATTGTAAAGTATTGCATATTATAACTATTTATAAAATGATGTTTTAGCATCGTTATGCGTGTCTGGAACATAATTTATTGAGTAATTGTGCAACATCAGAATCCGATATCTGTCGTTAACCCTTTCTGCTATGAATATTCATCTAAGAAATCATGACATCATGAACGATAATTAAATTATTTCTATAATGGTACATGAACACATGAGTATTTAGCCATGCCAGAAACTGTAGAATAATATCTTTTTTGTTTCATAAGCAAACAGAGCAGACCCTGATCAGAAGGAGCCGTCTGATCTGGATCTACCCTGTTTGCAACTGCGTGAAAAGGCGTTTATATAAAGGAAAGAATTAAGAGAACAACATTTTGCCAATTAAAGATTCAAATTGAATTAGAATCAAATCTCTCCCCTAATCACCCTCTTCATATTTTTCAAGCTACGAATAGTTTTAGGGGAGGAAAAAACGCAGACCTTAATTTTACACGGGCGTGTAAGAGATTTGATTTTCTTCAAAGGGATTAATAACACGTCGAAGCCAGTACGGTGAGATCATTACTAACCATTAGTAAGCCGGACAGAATTGTCGTCTGCACTAATTATCGTCTGCACTAATTGTCATCTGCTAAAATTGACCAAGTTTTATTTCCCATCTCTTTTTCAAGATCCTAGCTAATATTAAAGTTTGAAACCTGGCGAGACCTCGAGTTTCTCGGCGTTTCCTCCAGGTTATCATGCAACGTGCAAAAGATTTAGCAGAAATTAACCCTTCTCATGCTATTAGCGTACACATCTGTATTTGAAAATAGTGTAGACCCATATGAGACAGCTCCTCTAGGAGCTGTCTCATATGGGTCTACACTATTTGTCATTATAATTCAATGGCTTTAATTAATCCAAATTTTGAATGATCAAGCCAATTAATATTCATAGTGCATGGATTAACATTTGAATATTTGACACGATAACGGTTAACGAAATGTGATGTAAACCTGATTATACCGAAACACAACTGAGTAATAATCTGCCAGGTTAATTTGATAATAAAACACAACTAAGAAGCCATATAACGTATTTAACCCATAGCTTTCTGTGGGCGGATACGTGAATACCTCTGGAAACAGTTTGGAACCAAATAAAACTCCGGGTAATTTTGCGTCTCATCAGGATCCAAACTGTTTGACACTCTGATTTCATTTTTAGGTATAAATAATTTTTCCTTGAACCAGGAGCGGGGGAAGAATGATCGAAGAAATTTTGCTCAGGAGGCTATGGGTTAATTAAATAGAACATAACCTTTCTGGTTTATAGAGATGTAATGAGCGTGCAATGAAACCAGATATCAAACGTGCCATAAAGCAAGTTGTCGAAACTCTGTCATCTGTTAACCTTTAATCTGCTGAATAATTAAAACTGGCTCCTCCCTCTCTGAATATTAATTAAGCAGACAATTGTATCAAACTTGATCACTGAAGAAAACTATTTTTATGACAAAAATGAAGACACTGATCAAAGGGCTTCCTCGTGAGCCCTTTGATCTGGGTCTACATTGTGTGCAAAATCTTGAATTCTACAATCCGGTACATTAAGGGTTAATGCCAAAATATGTTTTAACCTATTCCCTCATATTGACGACGTTTGACGACTCTGTAAAAGTCTCTTTGTGAAACCATTGTGATAAATAGATCATGTGCTCCTATAGGAGCAAATGCTCTATTTATCACAATGGTTTCAAACTACAAAATTCTACTTTTCCTTTTCTCTAGTTAATGCTCCTTTTCGGTAGATTTATTCAAAGAGGTTGTATCTAAAAATAGCATATGGGGTAATGGGTTAAACATTACCCCGCTGTTAATAAATGTCTACTCAAATTTGGAGGAAAATTGACTACTTCCGTTTCGATTATGATTTTTAGAAAATATAGACAAAGTATCATGACACAATCATCTGGGAAACTATCGATCAAGTGTCATGACAAAAGCTTTAGAAACACTTTTGACCAAGTGTCAAACAGTTTGGGTCCTGATGAGACGCCGAGCTACTCGGCGTCTCATCTAAATCCAAGGTGTTTGCACATGCAACTCAGGATCCGCTTAGCGGCGTAGGATTAACCATTATCTCCTTAAATACGCCTTTCTACGTCTTTGCAAACAGAGTAGATCCAGATCAGACGACTCCTATAGGATCTGCTCAATTTGCATATGATACAATATATATATAGATATGCTTATACAGTTTTTGCCATGGCAAAAACATCCCGTGTTCATGCCATCATTATAACAATAAATCTAATTAATATTCACGATGTCATTATTCCTTACATGAATATTCATGGAGTAAAGGGTTAGGTAATTCTGTGTTATATACAGTATTATGATAGGGCTGTTAACGGATTTGTACAGAAATGTATTAGATTTAACCCTTTACCCCATGAATATGCGAATCTATGTGGTAATGGATTGACGATGTACTTCATACATGTGTGTATATTCGATGTCGCTTTAGATATATTTGACGCCGCTTTGAATATATTTGACGCACTTTAGATATATTTGACGCCACTTTAGATATATATGACGCCGCTTTAGATATATTTGACGCCACTTTAGATATATTTGACGCCGCTTTAGATATATTTGACGCGCTTTAGATATATTTGACGCCACTTTAGATATATTTGACGCACTTTATATATATTTGACGCCACTTTAGATATATTTGACGCCGCTTTAGATATATTTGACGCACTTTAGATATATTTGACGCCACTTTAGATATATTTGACGCCGCTTTAGATATATTTGACGCACTTTATATATATTTGACGCCGCTTTAGATATATTTGACGCACTTTAGATATATTTGACGCCACTTTAGATATATTTGACGCCGATTTAGATACATTTGACGTCACTTTAGATTATATTTTATACCGCTTTAGATATATTTAACGCCACTTAATATATATTTGACGTCGCTTTAAATATATTTGACGTCGCTTTGGGTATTGACGCCACTTTAGATATATTTGACGCCACTTTAGATATATTTGACATCGCTTTAGTTATATTTGACGCCACTTTAATTTGACGCCGCTTTAGATATATTCGACGCCGCTTTAGATATAGTTGACGCCACTTAAGATATATTTGACGTCGCTTTAGATATTTATCACATTACTTCCGGCCCGGCAGTGTTATAACTTGGGAACTATATTCGCGATATTGAAGGCTTGTTATACAACTCGTTGTATATTCTGACCTAACTTGTATTCATACGCGCTGTCAAAAAATCAAAACAAACATGTCAAACACGGGAAGCAACCCTCGAGATACATATGCGTTGTGAAAACCAAAAATGTCACTGTGGGTAAACTTGGACAATCCAAACAGGTGCTCAATAGCAGTATACAGAGAGCATGCCAAAAGACGTCACCCATGTCAAACACATGGTCCAGCGCTCCGGAATCTCTACTAACAAACACTTGTCCTACCACAGCCCTAGAAAATACATGATTCTAAAGATGGGTGACAACGATGTATCCGCGAACCATGCAGATAATGCAAATATCTGGTCACAGGAACATGGCTTATTTATGTTTTAACTGGAAACGCGCCTAGTTGCGGTATACAGTACGTAGCAATCACGCTGGCCTCTTTGCATGTACGCCGACAAGAAAGGTTTAGTACTCTATGAAGGCGACCTCTTAAATCCAGAAATGGAAGGAGAACGTCGGATATCTGTACTATTTCATTTTTGTCGTACCCTTTATTACTTTTCTACAGTTACTCTGTTTGCAGCTCAATCATTGAGTACACTAGCGATAGGTGGATACAGTATGTTCAATCAAATGTTTTTTTGTTATACATGCACTTTACCACTGTATTTGCTGTCGCGGTTGTTGTAGATTAGTCGGAGAGGGGATACGTTTATTTACACTGTTTGTCTTTTAGGATGGGGATGGAATAAGGGTGAGGTTGGGCGCCCATAAACCGGTTTAAACCCCCGGTGACTTTTGTCACTGACTGTTCCAAGGCGGTACTTCCATCTTCCTCCTATTGTATGTTTGTTTTGTCTTTGTGCGTCTCTTGTTGTTTTTTCTACCCATGTACATTTGCTGTTTCCTTGTGTTGCTGTTCGGGCGAGTGTTTGTTCTGTATGTGGTATTTCCTGCATGACTCATTTTTGTACTTTCAATCAACAACTATGTACAGTCGCATTAATCAGAATCAGCACAAAATGATCTTATCCATCCTCCACTCAACTGACAGCAATCATAACACCTCCCAAAACCAGTGTCCATGCTTATAAAGCTTTTAGTTGAGTCTGAGTTTCGTTCTCAGGCTTTTGATTGGTCAGATTTGAGTTCGCAAGCTTTTGATTGGTCAGATGCTTGAGAACGTTCTCAGACTCAACTAAAAGTTTTATAAGCACGGACCCAGGTCACAAGAGCATTCCAGTGCAGCAGAACTCTAGCTCTCTACACGCTGCATCATCGTCAAAATTTCCATGTCACTAGTGGTTTCCAAAGCATTTTCGTCGCCCCAATACATGGCGGAACCTTCCCTGTACATATCCACCAGAATGAAAATCCAGCAAAATCGAAAGTCCAACCAGAAAACGAATCTAGATTTACCGATAGTGACACATTGAAAAGTAGCCATTTATGGCGCTCAAAACTTACATGATTGTTGACCTACTTTTGTCGCGAGACGGTTGGCAAGAATGACGTCATCGCACTTGTAGGTGTTGCTTTATACGTTTCTGATGTACAAAAAGACGCTTGCTTATTTTCTAGCATGCTTGATTATATAACTAGGTGTTTTCAACCATGAAACACCAGTATCAATTTGTTGTGGACAAAATAAATGAAATTTGTTAGGATCTACTTTTTAGCTGGTTAGACCGAATCACACACAACTGTGATCAAAGCACCCAAAGTACTAATAGTCAACTGTATTTAGATCCAGTAAATGCGTTGTCTTTGAGGTAACGTGATAAATAGAATACAGCATCCGTGGTCATTGAATATTCCAAATATAAAAGAGTTGTCTAAAATGATATAATTCGAGGCTTTGCCGAGCATTATATCATTCTAGACAACGAGGCAAATGCTCCACATATTTATCAAAATGGTTTCAAACTACAAAATTCGAAAAATGTTACTTTTCTATAGTTAATGCTCCTTTTCGGTAGATTCATTCAAAGAGGTTGTATCTAAAAAATAGCCTATGGTCTAAAAATAGCATATTAGGTAATGGGTTAATATAGCTAACGAAACTCTGACCAGTCCACATTTGCTCATTATTGAATGTTTGAAATGGCGATAAATACGAGGAATTGTCCTCCAGTACACTACTTGCGAATTAGAAATAACATTTGCAAACAGTTTGGTTCCAGCTGAGACGCCGTGTAACTCGGTATCTCATCAGCAGGCGCGGATTTAGAGGGGCGGTGCCGGCGTACGCCCCCCCCCCCCACCACACACACAAAATTGCCCAAACAAGCTTTTTTGAATAATTTTATAAGATCTAGATCAAATAAAAATCAATAAAACAATGATTTAATCTTAGTTTTTTTTATTTCCCTTACCAGACTACGGTCTTTTTCAACATGTATTACAATTAAACTATAGTGATGTTATCAAACTTAAAAATCTACGTCGCCTCCCCCCCCCCCCCCTTCCAACAAAAATTCTAACCCCCCCCCCCCCCCAAAAAAAAAAAAAAAAAAAAAAAAAAAAACCACGAAAATCCTGCATCCGCACCTGATCAGGATCCAAAATGTTTGACACTCTTACTTGTTGCTGAAAAATGGAAGACAAATATAACTTTTAGATTTGAAGCAGACCACTTCATTTTGCAGACGGCATTAATTGCTCAATGTGCAGAGAGAAATCATGAAATAAAGTCCATCACTTTTACCAAAGGCCATTCACCGATGTAGAGCTTGGTATATTTGTGCAAGAGTTACCCGGCTGTTGACTATCCTTCGTAAAATACCAGTTAGACTTTTAATTGATCGCCATCAAGAAAGTCACGTGATTAGGTTGACAAAAGCGGACATTAGTGCCATCGATTTATCTACTTTTTGCGGGTTTTTCTGCCAATGAAAATAGGTAGGGTGCGAACCAAGGTACCTTGTCATGTAGGCCCAGGGCTGATGTTCATGTTACACTTAATGTCACAAAAGTTGTTTCGAAGACCAGTCTACTAGACGAGGAGTGTCGCGACATTTTCTGAGGTAGGAAAGGAGGGCTTCTTAATATGGACATTCGTCGGTTTCAGTAGAAATAAGGTAGGAGACATGGAATTCGTCGATAATTTAGGGAAACATTATTGTTGTTGTAATAAAATGTTATGATCGAAATAGCGTCATTTATTTTGCTTAAGTACTTTTCCATTTAATGGAAATTGAGAAGCAAATAATTAGAAATCGATTTCCGTTGCGAAGACAATCATTTTATCATCAGTTACTATGTCATAATACAGTTAAACCTTTCTCCAGCGACCACACGAAATAAGGCTAATTCAGGTGGGTTAAGACAGGTCTTGACTAATGCATGACGAACGTTATGTAGAAAGCTCCTCTAGGGGCTTTCTGCATTACTTTGTCCTGCGTAAAGCAACAACCTTCGTTTATAGTGCCCAATGTTTATACCTTATGAGGCCGCTATAGGCTGATTATATTGTATTGCACTACAAAGTCTATTGATTCCTCGGATGTGGTGTTGTATTCTTTAGCTTCTGATTATCATCAAACACTTGATGACATTGATTGAAGTGTTATGCTATGACAGTATTCCAGGCCCATATTGTGTGTCCAGTTTATTTTCTGTGTAAGGCTTGGCGATTACTATATTGTTTACGTAAGCCATGCTCGTTATTTTGTATGACAATCCAGGCGTGTACATTTGTCAGACGATTCAAAATACACCTTCACCATTGCAGCAGAACATTATACAGTAAACACCTTCTAAACATGAATTGTAATCAAGAACGATTTAGGTATTATTATAGGCAGGAACCTGTATAAAGCTGGCATCTGTCTTAAAGACCTGGGTCCATGCTTATAAAGCTTTTAGTTGAGCCTGAGTTTCGTTCTCAAGCTTTTGATTGGTCAGATTTGAGTTCTCAAGCTTTTGATTGGTCAGATTTGAGCCAAAGGCTCAAATCTGACCAATCAAAAACTTGAGAACGAACTCAGACTCAACTGAAAGTTTTATAAGCATGGACCCTGCACTGATGCTGATTTTAAGGTCCGACTGGAGAGGTTTTATTGTATAACATTCAATGAATCTGAAACACGGTAAAAGCTCGCTATCCCCAACATTCAAATACGTATCGCTATCCGTCTTTAAACCTTTCCTCCATGAATATTCATGTTTGAAATAATGACGTCATGAATATTAATTAGATTTTTGTTTTATAATAGCACATGGACACAGGAATTTTTGATCATGTAAAAAACTATAGAATCATGTCTATATTATATCATAAGCAAACAGAGCAGACCTTGATCAGACGGCTCCTATAGGACACGTCTGATCTGGTCTACTATGTTTGCAGAGGCGTAGAAAGGCGTATTTATGTAGTAAAGTGTTAACCCTTTCCCTTATATAAACGTCTTTTCACACATTTGCAAACAGAGTAGACCGAGATCAGATTGCTCATGTAGGATCCATCTGATCGGTGTGTGCTCTGTTTGCTTATGATATAATAATAATATAGACCCAATTCTACAGTTTTTGTCAAAACAACAAATTCACTTTAATAGTTTACTTTATAAATATTCAGATAATAATTATTCGTCATGTCATTATTTCTTATGTGAATATTGGACAGGGAAAGGGTTAAGAGAGGTTGGAGATACACGTCGTGCAGAAAGCTCATGAATCTGGTTGCAGCTAAATGCATAATGAAAGTGGTCCAAACGCTCCCATGGTTGCAGGTTAATGCAGGATGAGAAGCCATGCACAGAGTACTTCAGGTTGCAGCTTAATGCAGGATGAAAGTCGTGTATAAAATTTCTCTGATTACAGCTTAATGCAGATTGAAAGTCGTGCAGAAAGCTCCCCTGGGAGCTTTCTGCATATCATTCACGCTGCATTAAGCAGCCATCTGCTTAAAAATTCTTATTTTTTCTTTACTGAAGTAACTTTACAAGTTGATCTCCGCTAGCCCTCTGAAAGTAATAAATTAGTCCATTGACATTTGCAGACGGTGTAGACCCACTTCAGAACAAGGTCTGTCCTGTTTATAATTCAAATTGAATTGGGAAACTTAAACTTGTGCTTTTTCCACGCGGACTATATAACCGAACTATAATCAACTCTTCCATCTTAAATATTCAGTATATGAATCAGCTAAAAATTAGTATCAAACGAGAACCATCCCTAGGAAAAAATGTGAACGGTTCAATGACAGTTTTACAGGTACTGGTAGGTGTCATACATTGAAGGCACTATTTGCATACATGTATATTAGACATTACCTTATAGAGTGGGTCAAATTATATAATTCAGTTCATATGTGCAATATGGTGCATATATATAGTGTTTCCTTTATATAAACACATTTTCATGCTTTTGCAAACAGTAGACACAGATCAGACAGCTCCTATAGGAGCCGTCTGATCAGGAAGTGCACGCATTTGCAAACAGAGTAGACCCAGATCAGACAGCTCCTATAGGAACCGTCTGATCAGAGTCTGCTCTGTTTGCCTATTGAATTATGCGATTATACTTTACGTTTCTACTGTTTCTGCCAGAGCCAATCCATGGTGTCATTATTTCTAACATAAATGTTGAACAGCATATCTCTTTGGTCTCCTTGGATGCTGAATTTTCAGTTGAATACTCTATCAGTGTTTTAAGCCTTTCAGTACTGAATTTTCAAATGAACTATTCCAAAATTCAAACAGGTCAATGTTACCAGGACTGTTCAATGACTGTTTTAAAGTGTAACATGACAATATATGCGCCGTCTCATCAGGGTCTACACTGTTTGCAAAGGACATCAGTGACTAATTTCCGACACTGCAAGTGTTAATTATATTATCCATGTGACGAACAGTGCAGATTCGGTTCAGATGCCTCCTCTAAGAGTCATCTGATCTGGGTCTACAATGTTTGCAAATATCAGTGCATGCATTCGCTTCCCGCATTCAAAGTATTACGCTCACCGCTGTGCTTTGAATCCCGGTCTTGGCATTTCGAATTTTCATGTGAGAAACATTCCTGCTGGCTAGGTCGGTAGTTCTATCCTAATATTCTTCGGTGCACTAATGGAATGCGGGTCGGGACATGCCAATTGCTAATTTGCCAAATGCTAGTTGTTTTTTGCTAGTTGCTAAATGCCAGTTGCTAAGTTGCCAAATGCTATTTTTTTTGCCAGTTGATAATTGCCATTTATTCTAGTTTCTTTTCTCTGAAGAGTGCTTGCTGGTACCCGGCAAATTTGGTGATACGTTTAGTAGGTCAAGTACCGCCATCGCATTGCATTTTCGTGATCCAGATCGGCGGGTTTCATTCCACAATATGTTTTGTGTCCTTTATGAATTATATTTTTCAGACAGTTTAATGAAATAAGATCTTAGTATCCTCGTCTAAGGCCGGTGCGCCATGCTAAATGCGAAATGTTAAATGCGATTTGCGAAATGCAAAGTACGGAATGCTTAATGACAAATGCTAAATGACAAATGCCAATTGCTATTTGGAGACTTCTAAATACTAATTGCTAATCACATTGTAATGGATGGTTGAACTGAATATTGTAATGGATGGTTGAACTGGATACGTCAATTTGGAATGTGAGATCTGTATCTTTTTCCAATATACAAACAGTACTATATAGTTTTCTTATTCGTGCGTCTAAATAACATAAGCTGATATCATAATCTCTGTGAACCTCTCACCATGCAAACTGCGAAATGAAAAATTCTAAATGCGATTTGCTAAATGCAATTTGCTTAATGCCAAATGTTTGAAACCACTAAAAGATCACGTTTCACACAAGACTGTGCTTTGATTTACATAAGGTGGGATACAGATAGGTATACGTGAAGACAAATATTTGTTTGCATTAGTTTAAAGATTGGATTTTGATTAGATTCTATGTTTTTCCTAAAACACAGGTATTTCGCATTTAGCATTTAGCATTTCGCATTTAGCATGGCGCACCGGCCTTCCATACTCGTCGGTACCGTATGGAATGCGGATCGGGTCATGCCAATTACTAAATGCCAATTGCTAATTTGCCAGATGCTAAATGACAATTGCTAATTTACAAAATGTCAATAGCTAATATGCCAATTGCTAATTTACCAAATGCCAATTGCTAAATGTCAGTTGCTAATTGCCATATTATCATTAATTCTAGTTTCTTTTCTCTGAAGAGTGCTTGGCGGATCCAAGGATTAGACAGATCGGCGGACTTCATTCTACAGTGTGTTGTGTATCCTTATCAAAACAGTAATACATGTATGCCCTATTTATGTACATCTGTACGCGAGAAGAACACGTTTGTATTTTTTTCATTTTGCAAATGGCAGTTTAGCAAATGGCAAATGACATGTCCCGACCCGCATTCCATTAAACAGTGCAATTTGTTACGTGCACAGAAGAACCTACGAGTCTTCCTCTGCTTGTAATTAGCTGCATATAACTAAAATACTGTTAAAATGACGTTAACCCATTAAAAAAGTCAAAATAAAATTCAAAGTTTTACGACGAAAGTAATGTACATGTAGTTAGCTTTCTGTACATTGTTACCAAGCATAAGCAATCGCCTGATTTTATATTTCTTATGCAGAGCGACCTCGCCATTTGAGTGACGTCATCTCAAGCGTTTATGGGATGGACTTCGTGAACGCTAAAAAGGTGATTGACACCAAAATAAAACACCAGCAGCCAAACCCGGAAAACCTATCCCTCGCCGATAGAATCCGGCTCAACAGACGAAAGGTACGTTCACACTAACTGCGAGTGTTAACTCAACCTTCAGTTAACACTTTAGTCTATGAATATGCATGTACATGTAAGAAATAATGACACCATGCATATTAGTAGATTATTTCTTATAATGGCTAGTGAGCACAAAAGAGATTAGCCATGACATAAAGTATAGAATCAGATCTTTGTTATAAGGGATCTGCATTGAAAATGCAGGAGCCCTGTATAGGGATCACATTTTCTGTCTGTCCGTCCGTCCGTACGTCAACACTTTTGATGTGACGCGATAACTCAAACAGTACTTCACATATTGGTTTCATATTTAGGGCATTTGCTTAGTAACGTCATAGGAAGACGCCTATAGTTTTTAGGTTGAATCAGATTACTATGTCTAAAGTTATCTGTCCTTGATTACAGGGCACTCCGACTGAGTCAGTGTTCTAGTTCCATAAGCAAACAGAGCAGATTCTGGTCGGACAGCTCCAATAGGAGCCGTCTGATCTGGATCTACTCTGTTTGCAAATGCGTATTTATGGAGTAAAGATTAAACCCTTTCCATGTTCTGCGTTGAGGCCAAATTTCAATACCTACTGAATATTCATTAACAAAATAGTTATAAAGAAATATGGAATGTGTTACATTTTAGACATTTTAGAAAGCAAAGAAACAGATCCATCAAATTCTATTACCGAACAGAGCAGAACCTGATCTGGGTCTTCTCTGTTTGTAAATGCGTGAAAACACGTTTATATGAGGGAAAGGGTTAAACCCTTTTGCCGCAAATTACTTGATACACATTTGCAAACAATTTGGGTCCAGATCAGATGCCGAGTAACTCGGCGTGCCATCAGGATCCAAGCTATTTGACACTCGGGCAGTAGTGTCTCAAAAGCTCGAACAAATCGAAAGCAGTCAAAACATGGCCCATATTTGAGCAGATTTCTGTTGCATAGCGGGTCATAGATAACTTTTTCCCTCATGAATATATGTGGCTTTAATCCTTTACTCTATAAATACGCCTTTCTACGCCTTTACAAACAGAGTAGACCCAGATCAGACGGCTCTTGTAGGAGCCGTCTGATCAGGGTCTGCTCTGTTTGCTTATGATATAGATATGATTTTACAGTTCCTGTCATGGTCAGAAGGACCGGTTGCGTGTTTCAGTGGTTGAGCGTCCGCCTGTGGTACGGAAGGTCATGGATCTGATCCCGGGCCGCGACAGACCAAGTCGTTAAAAGTTGGTACTAGTAGCTCCCTTGTCTACGCTCGACATTAAAAGGGTGGTTCTAGGACTTGTCGGCAC
The DNA here is from genome assembly GCA_963576725.1 of Azorinus chamasolen. Classification (NCBI taxonomy): domain Eukaryota; kingdom Metazoa; phylum Mollusca; class Bivalvia; order Cardiida; family Solecurtidae; genus Azorinus; species Azorinus chamasolen. The sequence continues at coordinate 66,089,001 of OY755248.1, forward strand.
GGTGTCAGAATAATGTGACTGGATGGGGTGCCCTTGCCACGTGCCCGCGGCAGGGGCATTCCAGTGAGGCAGCATTATAACTTGTCTCAAGCGGGTGTCGTCTGCAAATAACTGAAATACTGTTGGTCAGAGGTAAAATCCAACTCACTCACTCAATCATGGCCAGAAATTCCTGTGTCCATGTCCATCATATTGAATTAATTTAATTAATATTCGTGACGTCATTATTTCTTACATGAAAATTCACGGAGGAAAGGGTTGACTGTTCATTAGCTGAACCCTTACGGTGGTCAAAGAACAATGGACTGTTTGATAATTTCAGAAACTATAAAATCAGATCTATATCATTCCATATGCAAACAGAATATACCCTGATCAGACGGCTCCTTCGGGGATCGTCAGATCTGGGCCTACTCTGTTTGCAAAGGCATAAAAGATGTTATATGAAGCAAACGGTTAACCCTTTACTTAATATAAACCCTTTTTACGTATACATGTATTTGCAAACAGAGTAAACCCAGATCAGCAGTGATTTTTTTACCTGCGAGTCCCGAGTCCTGTACTCACAAAAATCTCTGGGGATACAAAGTTTCAAAGTATGTGAGTCCCAATAATGCATTGCTCTAGTAATGCATTGAAATTTCTAACAAAATTTAATTTTGAAGTTTTATTATTATCTTAATTATAATCAATACCCAGTTTTTCACTATGATCAGCTATTAGTATAAAAAACAGTTTTACAAATACCTTTGACTGGGTGCCTTAATGAATTTTCGTGGAAACTTTGGACTCGTTCTTTCAATTTAGGCACTCGTCGATTTGCAGTTTATCCAGTCCCAGGACTCGTGCAAGAACATTTGTGAAAACATCACTAGATCAGACGGCTCTTATAGGAGCCATCTGATCACGGTGTGTTCTTTTTGCTTATGCTATTATAATTAATCTGACTACAGAACAAAACAATCCCGTGTTCATATATATTATAAAACAATCAGCCATTAAATATTCATGACGTCATTATTTCTTACATAGACAAAGGTCTAGCTAAGATGCGTAAATGTTCAAGAATAACTACTTTATTTTTCCACCAAACCCTATGTTGTGACCACTCGTTAGAATCATCTGGAAGACACGATTCTGGAAAGTGGTCACACCGTAGGGTTTGGTGGAGAACACAGGGGTCTAGACCGCTTCATGGGGGGTCTATATGTACTATATAATAATATTATATAGTACATATAGACCCCCATGAAGCGGTCCAGACCCCTGTGGTGGAGAAGTGACGCTTTTATTACTTGTGCACGTGTGCATGTTTATATGTTGTTCTGCATGGATATTGACAAGTTAACTCTTTCGGCGCAAATGTCGCCTGTTGGCACCATTGAAAACAGTGCAGTCCCTTTTCAAGGCGGCATCTGACCTGGGACTTCACTGTTTTCAGTATTAGTTTAGCCCAAGCATACCGATTTTTAAAACAAATGTATTATTTAGTTTAGCATTATATTTAATATGAAATTATTATTGCAGACGACACTTTTAAATTTGACGTAAACAGAGTTAAACGGTAAACCATGATGCTTGCATTACTCTCGCGAACGCTGACAACGACTCCTAACATACCAAGTTTCAACCTTTCTGATATAAATCTTTTTGAACCTATTGCCAACAGTTGCGAAGGTTGTTCTTTTGTAAACTGACTAGAACTAGATCAACCCGGGGTATGATCAGTATAATGTTTTGTTTTCTTGTCAGATTTGACAGTATATTTTCAACTGTCGATGCAAACAGACCATGCCCCTGATCAACATTGCGTTTCAACGAAAGAAGTTAATTAACTGCCCTTTAGGAATCACATTTTTTGTATGTCTGTCCGTCCGTCCGTCAACACTTTTGATGTGACGCGATATTTAAAACAGTACTTAACATATTAGTTCCGTAGCTTAGTTATAGTATCATCAGAGATAGACGTATATAGTGTTTGGGTTGAATCAGATCACTTTGTCTAGAGTTATATGTCATTGATTACAGGACCCTCTCTGACTGAGTCAGTGTATTAAGCAACCGCCTGTTTTTAAAGGGTCTTATATTTGTTCATAAAGTTGTCGCGTTAAAGAGATTTGACTGTAGTAATCGTTTTCATTTATCAGTCATTTCGCGAGAAAATGGCTCAGTAAAACCTCTCTATAATGGCCACTAAATTACATCAAGTATTTTCTGTTAAAGACAGGTGGCTGTTTAAAGCAAGGTGAAAGTAAAACAGAACGCTCCTATAGGAGCGTTCTGTTTTACTTTCGCATTGCTTTAAACAGCCACCTGCCCTAAATACCAACTAATTAACACAATTTAGTGGCCGTTATAGAGAGGTTTTACTGTATCTTTTATAAACGCCTTATTTTAGTCTACTCTGTTTTTGCAGACATGAAAAGCTGTCTGTAACAGGCAAAATATCATTGTGCTTAATATATAGCACATATTCTCGTTTGGGCTTTAACCAGTACCAAGTCACATTACCCTGGTTGCAGCTGAACCATTGCTAGCACTGCCACGATTGCTAACACGGGGAGACACCTTTATCACGGTCATAGTTGAAAGTACAATAGAATTTCGCTTAAGCGACCGAATAATTTAAAAGTCCCCGACCGGGGGAACTATAGATTTGTATTCCTCTGTTCGTCCTTCTGACCGTCCTTCTGTCCGTCCGTTGACAAAAGTCAGGGGCATTATGTTTTGCACATGTCCGTCCGTCCGTATGTATGTCTGTGTGCCACGCTTGTCTGCCAGTGTGTCACACGTGTACATGCAGTTGGTTGTCACAGTTTTTTCATTGTCAAGCACCACCACGGGGGCATCTCTGTGTCTTACAGACACAATTTTCTAATTAAAATTCATTTTGAAGTACAATCCATTTCCTTTAAATTGATACCAAATATGAGCATTTCATGTATATAATACCATGGGTAGATACATGACAATTATGACACATGTGAGTCTTAATGTAACGATGAACAAGTTGGGTAAGTACATTTTGTTATTTTCTTTCATATCAATAATAAACACAAGCAGTGTTATATACCAAAATGTTCAGCAAACATTGAAGTTTATTCTACAATATTTAGAAATGGGTCACATTTGGTTGAAAGTTCGAAAAACCATAGAAAATACATCTATAATGGGTTTTTTTTATTATTCCATTACATTTTTATAAGTTTGGTGAATGATCATTTATTTGGTTCTATGTGATACTACTATAAACAGGCTTTACTTTGGTATACATACCAATATTTGCAAAGGTCAATGTCAATGTCATTAGAGAGACCTTATTATATGACCAGACCGGGAACCAAACCCGCCAAATCTCTCCTCCAAAGTGAACGATAGAACAGAGGCGCTTGAATAGATAAGACCAATGCATTAGTCTCGTAAAATAACTTTTTAACCATTTGAAAATTAATTCAAGATGGTAGCAGTAGGTGTTTGAATAAAACTAATCGAGAAATTAAAAAAAAATCGAACTCAGCGGACGCAATGCCAGACATAAAGTATGCTATTCCCACTTCGAATCAACATGGCCACACCTGAATGGTTAAATGTGTTCATTGATCTCTCTATTAGGTTCCGATCTATTAAACCTAACTTGCCGATGTTTTCGATGGCTTCATATCCGTATTTATATTTAATATTGGTCGGTAGCCATTGGCAACACAACAATGCTGTTTAGTGGAACGCGCGTTAATGGCGAATCTGATATTTACATATGCAGGCAGGTTAGATGACTGAGTGCCTCGCGGAATTCAAACTTACCAGATACTATACAAACACTAAGTTGTTTTATTAAAACGGAAAGGAAATACTAAGATTACTGAAGCAGACGACCATAGTTTGCAGGCGGCAGTTGCTAAGCGTGCTAAGTGTTAACTCTTTCGCTGTCAAATAGTCTCGTCTGCAAAAATTGTCGTCTCCTACAATTTGCATTTGTTTATTTTTCTCCAATTTTCTTTAAGAAAACCTTACCACAGTAACGAACAGTCTGGGTACGTATGAGACGCCGAGTTGCTCGGCGTCTCATTTGGATCCAAACCGGTTGCATGCGTAATCATAGATGCGACATTGGCAGTGTGCGAGTTAAATAAAGTGCTTCCTCGTCATGCATTGATTAGTCGTACTGGAATTCCCTTTGACAAACAGGCTTGTCCCGTGTCCCACAGTGAAAAAAAACAATATCAGTTCAAATTGGATCTGGGTGCAATTTCGACTACTTCCGGATCGATCATGCTTTTGATGTATTACTGACCGAGTGTCAAACAGCTTGGATCCTGCCGAGACGCCGAGTACTCGGCATCTCATCTGGATCCAAGCTGTTTGCAAATGCGAGTCAATGGGGCATACATAGCGGTATAAGTATTGACCTTCCCAAGCTTTTCGCGCGAGAATCGGATATTTGCAAACAGATAGGGAACGAAATAAACAAAATGCTTTGAAACGTGTACATGTACTAGATGACATTCTTAAGGTTGAAGCTGTTGATAGCAGTAGTCGTTTGAATGGTTAGAAACGAGTGTACTGGTATTTGCTAAAGGAGCCTTCTGATCAGGGTCTGCACTGTTTGTTATTATAAAATCATCTCCCAAGTTTAACTCATTACCTCATAGGTTATTTTTAGATACAGCCTCTTTGAATAAATCTGCCGAATATGAACATTAACTAAAGGGAAAATTTTAGAAATTTGTGGTTTGAAACCATTGTGATAAGTAGAGCATTTGCTCCTATAGGAGCAAATGCTCTATTTATCATGTAATGGTTTCACAAAATGACTTTTACAGAGTCGTCAAAAGTCATCAATATGAGGGAATGGGTTAATAATTCATAACGAATGGACTCTATCATTATTTAAAGATGTGCAGTCATTCCAACTTGAAACTTAAGGATTCAAAGGATTGAGCTACTTGTTTCAAGTTACCTGGACTAGAGATACTATCTGTAATCCGGGTAACCTGAAAAAACCCAACCCTGTGGGCCTTTGGGTAATAACGTATCCTATCTGAGATAGGATATGCCTTTCCCTCATATTTATAAACGTAATTTCATGCATTTTCAAACAGAATATACCAAGATCAGACGGCTCCTATAGGTGCGGTCTGATCTGGGTCTGCTCTGTTTGCTGATGGAATTGGAAATATCTGTTTCTTTGCTTTCTTAAATGGCTATGATGTTCTACCATACATATTTCATTATAACTGTTTTCTCCATGAATATTCAGTAGGTACTGAAATTTGGAATAAATATAGAACAGGGAAAGGGCTATGTGATTACCCAATGCCCACAGGGGCTCCGTTGTCGGGGTTAGCTCAGCACCAGTCTACAGATGCTGAATTAATCAGGACAATGAATAGACCGGCCTCGGACTGTCTACGACACTTTCTGCAAGTAACCATTTACCTATTGGAAATTCATGTAAGAAATAATTGTTTTATGAATATTAATTAGCTGAATTTAATGATGGCATTAAGAGGAAGGTAATGTTTGGTCTATTCATACAGCAGAACCTGTCTTAAGCGGCCATTCATTTATTGAACATAGGAGTCTTAAAAAGCAGGTGATTGCTTAACGAATATCAAAAGCGAATTATGCAAAAAGCCCCTTTTGACCTGCATTAAGCTATCACTTGTCTAACAGACCCATAATTGGACCTCTTTTTGATAGCCGCTTTACATTTTCCCTCATATAAACGTGTTTTCACGTATTTGCAAACACAGTAACCCCAGATCAGACGGCTCCTATAGGAGCCGTCTGCTCAGGGTCTGCTCTGTTTGCTGATAGAACCCGATAGATATGTTTCTTGACTTTCTAAAATGGCTACACTGGCCCACCTTCCATATTTCATTATAACTATTGTGTCCATATATATTCAGTATGTATTGAAATTTGGAGTAAACATAGAACAGGGAAAGGGTTAAGACAGATTCTGCTTTAAACTGCAGTATATCACTTAATATGTCATTCCGTAAGTAAAACAGTACAGACACTGACCAGCGTCTGCTGGATATGTGTCTACTCAGTGTGCAAATGCGTAAATCTATATGCGTTTCTATCAAGTGAAAGGTTAACCCTTTACTCAATAAATACGCCTTTCTACGCCTTTGGAAACAGAGTAGACCCAGATCAGACGGCCCCTATAGGGGCCGTCTGATCAGGGTCTTCTCTGTTTGCTTATGATATAATATAGATGCAATTCTACAGTTTCTACCCTGGTCAAACATTCATGTGTCAATGTGCTGTTATATCAAAATAATTTCATTAATATTCATCACGTCATTATTTCTTATAGTTAGGTAGGCGTTGATGATCATTATTGGATAATTTTAGCAGATCAATTGCTGTCGACATAACTTCAACCCCTTATTCCATGATTATTCATGTATTTTCATGTAAGAAAAAATGTATGCATGACCATTAATGAGCTGTTCATAATGGCTTTTAAACAATATAGTTTTTGGCCGTGGCAAAAACTGTTGTGTCAGAGCTATATAATTCCATAAGCAAACTGAGTAGAACCTCATCAAACGGCTACTACAGACCGGTCTGATCTGGGTCTACTCTGTTTTCAAAGGCATTAATCCTTTCACCGCCAGTGTCGCAAAATGCACCACGACAAATAGTGCAGTCCCAGATTAGACGCCGCCTTTTCAAGGCGGCGTCTGATCAGGGATTTCACTTTTTGTCTCGAACTTTATTTCTATATCTGTGCTTTATTCCTTTGAAATTTGCATTTATTTATCTTATTTCCTTATTTTACCGAATGATTTGCAGACGACAATTAGAAATTTGGCACCGAAAGGGTTAAATTAAGAAGCGTCTCCATCAAGTAAATAGTTAACACGGTACGTGCTGGCAGATCGATATAAGTGAAGTCAATCCAGTGTAATCAATTAATTTATTTGTCAGTCATTGTCAATAGTTTGTTTATTATTAGACATAAGCATCAAACATTTACAAGAACGTTTTCAACCCGGGAAGCGCATGTTCCAGACAGTGTGCGCCCATATTAGAGGGCTGCTCTATATATACTGTCAGTTCCAGACAGTGTGCGCCCAGATTAGAGGGCTCCTCTATGTACTGTCAGATCCAGACAGTGTGCGCCCATATTAGAGGGCTGCTCTATATATACTGTCAGTTCCAGACAGTGTGCGCCCAGATTAGAGGGCTGTTCTATATATACTGTCAGTTCCAGACAGTGTGCGCCCAGATTAGAGGGCTCCTCTATGTACTGTCAGATCCAGACAGTGTGCGCCCAGATTGGAGGGCTCCTAGAGGAACCCTCTGATCAGTGTCTGCACTGTTGTTATTGTTTTTGTGGTTTGTTCCTGTCTGCGGCGTATTCATGCCCGAGTTTCGCCCGTCGCCCACAATCACATCCGCTGGTTCATCGCTATGCGTCGTACTCGTTCCTTGCCTCCGCGTACATGGTTACTCGTGCTTTTCGTCTCCACGGTTTTCTCTCCGATTTGTCGTTCCTAGTCATGCCTCCCCGAGTGCTTTCGCACTCATGTTCGGATAAACTACCTCTGCGTATGCTTGTGGAATCTACTCATCACTTATCGCACATACACAGCTCTTTTCCAATCGAGCTATGCTCTTTCGGACTCACAGTGACAAGCCGTGTCACAAGTCAACTGACTACTTTTCGGGCACTTCAAGCTTCACAGACAGTTTTTTATCAGACTCCGTGTAGGTGGGAGACACAGAAAAGCATCTCTGAAGTTTTCCGAGCGGATCGGGATTTGAACCCCGGACCTCCGGATTAGTAGTCAAGCGCGTTACCACTAGACCACCGCTCCACCACTGTTTGTCATTCAAAATGATCTAGGAAGTTTAAACCTTGCATGCTGATTGGACTATGTAGTTAAATCCTGACAGGCTCTTCCACTGGCGTTTGCAAACAGTGTAGACCCAGATTAGAGGGCCCCAGGAGGTGTCCTCTGATCAGGATCTGCACTGAATGTGTGATTCGAAATCAACTAGCAAGTTTAAACCTTTCATGCTGAGTGGACTCTATAGTTAAACATTGATGGGCTGTTCCGCAGGCATTTGCTAACAATGTAGACCCAGATCAGGGTCTGCACTGTTTGTCATTTAAAATCATCTAGCAAGTTCAAACCTTTCATGTTGAATGGACACTGATGGGCTATTCCACTCTCATAATATATTCAGGGTTGAACGGGCGCGGATTTTTTGTTTCTTGTAGAACCTGTAAACAGACGTGAAGACCCCAGTTAATTGTTTCACGTTCAAGCAGTGAAAACTGGGGGGTTTTCAGGTATAATCTGTGAAAAAGTGGTGACTCGTTGATTGTTTCATGTGCAATCTGAAAAAACTCTGATTAATTGCTTGATTTTAAACTGTAAAACCGTATAGCCCATGTTACTAGTTTTTGTACAACCTGTAAATGATGGAGACCCGGTTGCTTCTTGTTCACTCAAAACCCCGGAAAATAGTTTCCTGTACAGTCTATAAACAGTAGTCTAGATACCCCTGTTGTTTCTTGCTAAGTACAACCGGTAACAGTGTCAATCTGGTTAATTATTCCGTGTGCCAGCGAAACAGTGAAAATCCCGGTTAACAACCTGTAAAACAATAATACGCGATTAAAGTGTCCCTTGTATAACCTCTAAAACAGGATCGAGACGCCTCTTGAATTGTTTCTTGTACAATCTGACGCCGGTTTCATTACAATCTGTAACTCGGTTATGACGCTGATTTAAACGTTTCTTGCACAACCTGTAACACAAACACGAACCTGATTAAATGATTCTTGTGCAACCTGACGCCAGTAAATTGTTTCTTGTACAACCTGTAACAGTTACGACCTTTGGTCAATTGTTTCCTGTACAAATTAACACCGGTTAACTGAGTCTTGCACAGCCTGTAACATAGCGACGAAGCTGATTAATGTTTTCTTGTACAGCATAACGCCGGTTAATTGTTTGTTGTACAGCTGAACGCTGGTTGATTTGTTTCCTGTACAACCTGACCCCGGTTAATTGTCCCTTGTAAAGCCTGTAGAATAGTGACCACCGTCATTAATTAATTCTTGTTCAGCCTGACACCGGTTGCCTGTGTATTGTACAACCTGGCACCGGTTAATTATTTCTTGTACAACCTGGTACCGGTTAATTGTTTCTTGTACAGCCTGCAACACATTTACGACCCCGGTTAATTGTTTTACGTTCAGTCACCTGTCTTAAACCATTTCGTTCATATAAACGTGTTTCACACATCTGCACCCGTAGTAGACCCAAATCACACGGCTCCCTATAGGCGCCGTCTGATCAGGGTCTGCTCTGTTTGCTAATTGAATTTGAAATACCTGTTTCTTTACTTTCTAAAATGGCTACAATGTTCCACCTTTCATATTTCATAACTATTTTGTCCGTGAATATTCAGTAGGCATTGAACTTTGGAATAAATTTAGAACAGAGAAATGGTTAAAAGACCCTTATGTATTTGTTTTATTTATTGAAATTCCGGTGTATAGGGGTTCTACTGTATTCGGAAACCAAGTCCCCAGGTTATAAAACTTTTTGCTTGAGTCTGAGATCATTCTCAAGCATCTGATTGGTCAGATTCCGAGCAAACTCAGAATCTGACCTACCAGATACTCGTAGTAGTAAATGGTGAAGACATTGTTCCTTCAGGAGCAGTTTTATCTTGCTCTGCCCTTTTTTGCCCAAGGTTGTCCGAATATTTTTGGTATTAAGGGTAGATATAATTGAATATAATGTTCCCATTGTTGTTGATGTTCACATTGTTGAGTATGTTGACGCTTTTTTCATGGTACTTTTATTGATGTTAAAAGCAAAGTTGATATTGTTGTTGATGTTGACATTTGACGTTGATACAGTTATTGATGTTGACATTGTTATTGACGTTGCATTGATGTTGACGTTGACATTATTGTTGATGTTGACATCGTCGGTGATGTTGATTTGACGTTGATACTGTTATTTATGTTGACATTGTTGTTGACGTTGCATTGGTGTTGACGTTGACATTATTATTGATGTTGACATCGTCGGTGATGTTGATTTGACGTTGATACTGTTATTTATGTTGACATTGTTTTTGACGTTGCCATTGGTGTTGACGTTGACATTTGGTGTTGACCTTGTTGTTGATGTTGACATTGTTGTTGATGTTTACATAGTCGTTGATGTTGACAATGTTGCTGATGTTGACATTTTATGTTGATACTGCTATTGATGTTGACGTTGTCATTAGTGATGACGTAGTCATTAGTGTTGGGGGGTATACTGGAATCAGGTTGTCCGTCTGTCCGTCCGTCTTTCAATCCGTCCGTCTGTCCGTCCGTCCGTGGACACAATTTTGTCCGGCCTTCTTATTCTACAGTTTTGCTTCAATTTAGTTCATATATAGCTTTATGACCATATAAACCTGTGCACCGTATATTTCCATTATGATCAGACCACTACTTCATGAGTTATCTCCCCCTTTTAATCCCCTACCAATGTTTTCCGGTTTTCTGGACTTTTTATGGAAGTGTCTGGAGATATTAATTCTATATTAAGTACAAAACTAAATCAAGACAAGTAACAGCTTATGTTCCAATCTCAGTCCGGTTGAATAATTATTGGATGGGGATATTAATTTTATATTTGGCATAAAGCTAAATCTAAATGACTTACAACTTAATTTCGAATCTCAGTCTGGTTGAATATTTTTTGCCAGAGTTATGGCCCTTGAAATGTTTCTGGTCAAATTTTCAATTTTCCGGTCTTTCTTTGGAAGTGGTTGGAGATATTAACTTTATATTTAACATAAAGCTAAATCTAGATGAGTTACAGCTTAAGTTATAACACTTCTATGGATTTTAACAGACTTATCTCCCTTTTTGGACTTGACAATATTTGGTAAAAGTTGCATTTATGTTTGTGATTGATCTTGGATTGAATATTACATGTTAGAAGTGATATATTTGAATCAGTAAGTATGATATACAGGTTCTTGTATGAATGTGCAGCACATGAGTACTTTTCGTTAAATTGTGACAGAAGAGTTCAACTGGTTAGGGACCATGGCATTGCTTTCAATGCTCCCATAACTTATTACAAATGTACTTAGAATGTGAGAAAAATATGTTGTGTGGATAAAACCTCATGAAAGGGTCTTATTTCTCTGAATTCTGAATTATTCTTCATTTTTCTTTATTGCTGAACATCTTGTCATTTTTATTACATAAATTGGGTTCGGGTATGTATTGTTTTTAAATCTCTTCATGTTTCTGTATGTACATAATTATGTTCAGATTGATATATATGTTCTGACAGGCAGCCAGGTGGGGGTATTCGTTAGCCTTTGGCTTACAGTTCTAGTTGATGTTGACATTTGATGTTGACATTATTGTTGGTGTTGACATTTGATATTAACATTATTGTTGGTGTTGACATTTGATATTAACATTGTTGTTGGTGTTGACATTTGATGTTAACATTATTGTTGGTGTTGACATTTGATATTAACATTATTGTTGGTGTTGACATTTGATATTAACATTGTTGTTGATGTTGACATTTGATGTTAACATTGTTGTTGATGTTGACATTTGATGTTAACATTATTGTTGGTGTTGACATTTGATGTTAACATTATTGTTGGTGTTGACATTTGATGTTAACATTATTGTTGGTGTTGACAGTTGATGTTAACATTATTGTTGATGTTGACATTTGATGTTAACATTATTGTTGATGTTGACATTTGATGTTAACATTGTTGTTGATGTTGACATCTGACGTTGACGTTGACACTGTTGCGGATGTTGACAGTCTTGGAATTTTCACATTTTGTCTTTTGTTTTCTAATTGTTGTTTTTTTCTAATTGTTTAAGGGGGTTTAGGACATACACTATTCTGTTCAAACAAAAACACCCGTTAACCCTTAGCCTCATGAATATTAATGTAATGACTAATCGACATCATGAATATTATTTATTTTTTTATAATGACACATGAACACCGGTAACTTTTGCCATGGCAAAAACTGCGGAATCAAACCGAGCAGACACTAACTGCTCTTACTGGGTTCATCTGATCTGGGTCTACTTTATTTGCAAAAACATTGAAATGGCATCTCCACCTGCGTAAAGTATTAAGATATGTGTGAATACCTTCCTAAAATATTGTTTATGTCAGCAAACACCGTTAATTGTGACTGCTAATTTGATCTTATAACAACAGGCATTGTGTGATTTTCTAACTGGTTTAGTAACAAAACGAGTACGTCATTCTCAACCTTCTGTTAATACAGACGCGAAATTATAATTAAAATAACTCCTATCGTTTCTGGGCCATGTTTAGTTTACTAAATACATGTATCATACGATTGCTAACTACGGTCCAGAACCAATATGGAAAATAATATTTTAAGAATTACTTCTCACAGAACATTTATACAGTAGAGCCAGATGGCTGCTACATGAACTATCTGATCAGGGTCTACTCTAGAAATAATACAGATATCAGTCCTGAACTGTAGTCGTCGTTGTATACCAAATTCAACCCTGTAAAAACTTGTCTGCTCAAATTCCTATCTATTGCAGTTTATCTATCTGCAATTAAAACACTCTAAACCGGATTTAGAACAATTCAGAACAAATATCGGTCTTGGAGACAGATGGCAGCTTAATACAGGGTGAACGTCATGCAGAAAGCTCCTGTAGGAGCTTTCTGCATGACTTTCACCCTGCATTAGACAGCCACCTGCATAAAAGTATCTAAATTCTTCTCTACTAGAATTCCGATTTAGAAGGGTTTTACTGTAGTGTAAAAAATAATCAAAATTATCTAAAAGCTACTGATCGTTTGCAGAATCACGAAATGTTAGAACTCTTTTATACAGGATAGGTTTTTGAGCAAAGGGAAATGACATTTAACTTTCTGTATGACTGCCACCCTGCATTAAGCAACCAGCTGCCTAAAAGTATCGAAATTCTTCTCAACTAGAATTCCGGTTTAGAGAAGTTTAACTGTACTTTAATTCGACATAGCTTTTGAAAACTATTAACCGAGTGTCAAACAGCTTGGGTCTAGATGAGACGTCGAGCTCAGCTTATTATCTGGAACCAAGATGAATCAAAATGCGAGTCAGATAGAACCTGCTTAAGGTTAACCCTTCCCTCCATACATGTATAAACTCAAATTCACGCATTTGCAAACAAAGTAGACCCAGATCAGACGGCTCCTATAGGAGCCATCTGATCAGGGTCTGCTCTGTTTGCTTTTGACATAATATAGATCTAATTTTACAGTTTTTGTTAAAGCAAAAACTTCCCTTGAAAAGTTAACCTAAAAAGTCAGCTAATAAATATTCAGGATGTCAATATCTCTTTCATGAATATTGAACAGTGAAAGAGTGAAGTCTGCTGAATCATTAGTTCTCCAATAGTTATGGAAGAGAATTTATTCAACCATTTTTTTTCATTTGAATATATATTGACATTGAGCTAGGAAAATGTTGACTTTGGGTTGTTGCCAGCTTGGCGACAATGGGCAACACGATACATCGAAATACTTCACGTCCTTTAACGAACCATTTGCCGTTACTATGATTTCGCTTTAGTAATTTAGTGATTCGGTACCTTACATTGTTTCGTTGACTTATTTCTTTTAATTAAGGACGATGTTATGCATGAATTGACCTAGTGAGCCATTGAGATGGCTTAGCTCATTGATTAAACTAGCTAACTAGATGCCATAGGTTTTGGATTTGTAAAGGTTGCTGGGGCTTAAGGTTTACTTACGTCATATAACAACAAGACATCTATGGCGAAACTTCTCTATAGTGACCAATTAAAGAATGAATACAGGGTCTATACAAGCATGATATTGCTTAATGCAGAACGAAAATAATGCAGAAAACTCCACTCATAACTGTCGCTCTGCATTAAGCTACCAACTGTCTTTAAATACATAATATGATATCATTTAAGCGTCGTTGTAGAGAGATCGTATTGTATATATGTTTTGCTGTTGCCAATGACACAACTTGCTAGAGCAGTGGGGTGTGCGACCCTCAGGGATTCTTTGACGGACTCAGACTCTTTATCTGACACTGCAGGCTATATGTAAACAGCAATAGAATTGTGTGGCTAAAAATACAGGTTTGATATAAAACCATAACTATGAATAATACATTAGCAACGCTTGGGATGTTTGAATGGCGATGACGTATGAGCACTTAGGTAAACATTTCTCTTATATGTTTTCATAACTCTTTGCACGCGAAATAATTGTCGTCTGCAAAACAACAGTCGTCTGTTACAATCCTCACTTATATATCTTTGGGTCGAATTTTTACGTCTCTTCAAAAATATATACAGAGTAACAACCAGATTCTCTGCGTTTCACATGGATTCAAACTGATTGTATATGCAGTAAAACCTCTCTATATAGGAGCGTTGTTTTACTTTCACCTTGCTTTAAGCAGTCACCTGCGCTAATATACCAACTAGTTAGCACAATTTAGTGGCCGTTATAGAGAGGTTTTACTGTGTTGTCATGAGTTCCTCGCTTGTGCATAAAGAGTTATTATTATTTTGTTGTATGGGTTCTTTTCAAATTTACGAAAGAGGAACAATAGCTTATTAGTGGAAATGATCTCTCATTCTAATATACAGTAAAAATTCCTCTAAACCGGATGTTCAGATTGGAATCACTGCCGGTCTGTAAGGTGAGACAAGGTGGCAGCTTAATGCAGTATGAAAATTACACAGAAAGTTCCCGAATGAGCTTTCTGAATGACTTTCATCCCACATTAAGCAGCCGCCTGTCTACAATTATCTAAATTCCTCTTTACTAAAATTCCAGTTTACTGTAAAATAGTCTATAAAAATAAGTTCCGGTTTAGTGTGTGGGGTGGGGATGAAAAGGGGGGGGATAATTGTCCAGTAAAACCTCGCTAATCCGAAAGGCAATGTAAAAAAGCATTTAGAACTCTCTTTTTTTGCATATGACTGCTTGCAGTACTTCAAAGGAGCTTTCTGTGTGACTTTTGCCCTGCATTATGCTGTCACCTCGAGGGTTCAACGCAATAAGGGCGTAACTACATATTTTGTCAAAAATGCTTTTTTTTAATTTTTCACTTTCTTTTTCTGTTAGGCATAAACTGTGAAAATGGGAACAAAATGTTTTAGACATTTATATCATTTCTGTGATATTGCAATAAGGGCTTAACTCAGATAGATAAAAAAAATTACATGCAATATGGTAGTAAGTTGACTTACTACCATATTGCAGGCTAAACAGTGTCTGGTAGCCTTATTATTTTTCATGCAATACAGGCGTAAATAAACAAATAAATGTTCTGTGAGGTCATCCTGATGACATTATTATAATATTTATGATATTGACACAATTTATGAACTTAAGACAGCATAACACTGTCACATTTTATGACCTTCAAACTTTCGAAAAAGATTTGAAGAAGACTCAAAGGTACCGGTATGTTGTTTTTTTTCTTTTTGAATTTTTTAGTACCTTATTAAAGAAGCTTATTAAAACTTTAAATACAGTTAAAATTTATAATAATACCATGATTTTATACAAATACATACTGAATGACTTTTTTTACCAGAAATTTCATGACTGGTGGCTGCAAACCAAAAAAAAAAAATAACCCAGAAACCTAGCTTGATCCAACAATAAGATAATAAATATAATGGATGTCTATTTTCTTATTATGACGTTTCTTATTATAAAATCATTAATCTTAACTAATTTCATTATGTTTAATTGTGGTTTCCATTCTGGTGTTGAAGTGAAAAGGTTCACCAAAAATAATGTGAACAATATTAGTTTGAAAAAGATTCTTAATGTCTTTAGAAATTTCATGGTAAGTTTTTTTGTGATAGGTGCCATCAAGATGTTGCTTCAAATTAGTTTTACATCAAGGACACTCTCCCTTTAAAGAAAGACAGAAGCAGTGCTTAGCCAATTCTGCATGTGCTGTACATAAAAGTTTTATATCAGCACCAACAACATGGAACAAGTCTTAGACAATATTCTTAGTGAAGGTAAAAGACTGTACCTTAATATTTGTGAAGAGTACCTGACAATAGAGGATATACCCTGTCATGTTAGAAAAATGTCTGAATCCAGACCTTATGTACTTCACAACAGCAGGTGTTAAGTGCTTGTGTGGCGACTGTAAAAAGTCGCCCATACTTCATTCTCAGTGTTGTTATTTCTTCTAGTCTTTCGGGATCATTAGTTTCTGTTATTAGTTTTAAAAATTGAATACCACTTAAGCCAGTGCTTAAGGGGGCATGAGTAGTGTTGCACTTTTCATAACTGCTCATGAACAGACTCAATAAAACCGAGTCTGCAGTTTTCACTTTTCACATTGCTTATTTTGCTTTTGAAGGATCTCTTACTTTTAGAACTTATGTACTTTACAACAGCAGGTGTTAAGTGCTTGTGTGGCGGTCATTAAAAATCGCCTCATACTTCATCCTCAGTGTTATTATATTTTCTAGTCCTTTGGGATCATTAGTTTTGATGTTATTAGTTTTGAAAATTGAATATCGCTTAAGCTGGGGCCAGGGGGCGTGAGTAGTGTTGCAATTTTCATAACTGCTCATATTGAACAGACTCAATAAAACCGAGTCTGCAGTTTTCTGTTTTTGCATTGCTGATTTTGCTTTCGAATGATCTTCTTTCAGAACATATGTTCTTCACAACAGCAGGTGTTAAGTGTTTGTGTGGCGTCCGTAAAAAGTCATCCTGTACTTCATTCTCAGTGTTATATTTACTGTTCCTTCGGGATCATCAGTTTCGATTTTATTAGTTTGAAAAATGAATACCGCTTAAGCAAGTGCTTAAGGGGCGTAAATAGTGTTGCACTTTTCATAACTGCTCATGAACACTCAGACTGAGTCAGAAATTTTCTCTTTTTGCTTTAGAAGGATCTCCTAGTTTCAGAACTTATTTACATGGCACATTGTCACCTACTTGTAAAACTGGTCATGTGTTTATGATGGAGGATGCTCAGTTGGAGAAAATCACAGTGCAAGAATATGCTGGCTGAGCTCAAACGCAGGTCACTCTTGTGCAATTCTGAAGAATTCCACTAAACTTTACTTCTTTGACCCGTATAGCCATAATGAATGTGGAATGGTAGTTTGTAATGGCTTTGATACTCATAATAACCTGCCATAAGAATATTGGTGACCTTGGTTTGGTTATTATTTGTTATTAGATTCTTATAATTAGCTGTATCTTTGAAATTATCTTCTGATGTTCAGTTGGAAGTTGGAAGCCTAAAACTTCTAGGTGAATTTAATTTTCTTAACCCACGTTCTTCTGACATATATGGTGAACTTTCCAGTTTTGGTTCTGCCAGTGAAGTGTGATAGCGTGCAAACTTTACCTTGCCGAACATTTTTCTGATTCAAGTAGTGCAAGCTCATGTTCAAGTGTAACTTTGTCTGATGTCAGCACGTCTTCTGACAAAATTGATATCTTAGATGAAGCTGTATTGAATTTGGATAACAGTGCAACATGCTTGTCCTTAAACCTTGTTTGCAAGAACTGAAAATGTATTGCTATTAATTTGCTTGAAAACTCAGTACACAATCCTAGCAAAATCTCTGCACTATGTATAATATCCCACTCAATAAAAATTGAACACTTAAGATAATATTTAAATATTGATAATATGAATATTGATATCAAATGTCACAAGTCATAAGAAAGTTCTGAAATTATTATAATTATATGTAACAGTACATGTCGTCCATTGAAAATGCTGCATTTATTCATAGCTTCATGTGTAGAAAGACTAAAATTAATACTACATCAAATTTTGCTCATAGTCACTATTTTTCTTGATACTTTAGTAAATCACGGTATGTGACATAAATCATGCATACTTGTATAGCTTGCCTATAGGTATGTTAGTTTTCATCCATAGCTGTTCTACAGAAATAAGAAACTTGTTGCTATTGCTCCTGTCAAAGATTCTATCTGTAGAATAGCATATGACTTGAGGGCTGTGTAAGTACCATTTATAATTTTGATGGGATGAAATTTCATGATGAACATTTGAGCAGTAACCAAAATATTTGATAATGGTAGTTGTATAATTGCACATACATGTACATAGTAATTAATGTCATAGTTTCCAGCACTACAGTTCAATGTAAATGATACTTTTTCCGTATTAGGGGCATGAAAATTTGTCAGCATTGGTATATATAATATTATTATACACCCATAAACAAAGTTTAAGAGGGGGTATATAGGAGTCAGTGTATTGGTTGGTCTGTCTGTCTGTCTTGTTCATCCATACGTATGTGGCCCATGGTTGGTCTGTATGTCCGTGGCACAATCTTTTGATTTGCAATCAAGGCAATATTCCATCACCAGGCCTTTTAGTGATAGTTGTAGTTTTTATATCTGTTTGAATTCAGCAGTTATTGTTGTACTTTCTGATTTTGTCAATAATAATAATAATTATTATGTGCCTTATGAAATGATTGAAGCAAAAGAGGCTTTAGAGGTGACAGCATTTTTTTGTGAAATTGTTTCAGATTCCACTGTTCCAATATAAAGAAGTAGCTTATATTGTGTTACAGTGACCAGTAATTTAATGTATAGGTTAAGTTTAATTGTGAAAATTTAACAGATAATTTGTAATGGGACTGAACAAATTACTGTAAAAGCAATGATGGAATATTCAGTATTGCATTTAATTTATGTCTAAATAAATTATGCTGACAAAATAAAAAAATGTCCAGTGCTTTGTTATACATAATACCATTTTTAATAACAAATGACAAAATCCTCAAACTTCTTATCAGAGATCTTACTGTAGAAGAGCTTGTGGGATATTTATGCCCATCATGCATGTAAAAAAATCCTGAATAACATGAAACAAATCTTGCAATAAGGGCGCAAGTCAGATGTTTTTATATAATGTTGCAATTTTTTGATTTATCAGTCCTGTTCTTAAAAGTTTCATTGAAGGTTACATATTAAAGTCCAAAAATGTTTTACTTTAATGTACTTACTACCATGTTGCATTGCAAAACTTCACCAAATTCAAAAGAAATCTTCCTGCAATAGAGGCGTAAGTGCACTTACGCCCATCTTGCATATAACATTTCTTCAGAATCACTTGCAAAAGAGTGCAATAAAGGCGTAAGTCCAATATTTTAATATATACTGTTTCTTTCTTAGATTTAATTTACAGTGTTATATATTTCCTGTAACATGTCTAATTTTAAAGCTTTCACAATGGAACATTTGTATGTTTTTCAAAACAGAATAAAACTGTTTGGTTTTTTGGCTCTCCTGTAAAATTTTCAAAAATGTAGTTACGCCCTTATTGCGTTGAACCCTCGACCTGGCTTAACCCTTTCCTTCATATAAACGTTTGTTCGCGCATTTGCAAGCAGGGTAAACCCATATCAAGCGGGTTCTATAGGATTGTCTGATAAGGGTCAGTCCTGTTTTCTTATGACATGATATAGATCTGATTTTACAGTTTTTGTCAAAGCAAAAATTACCCCTAAAAACTTTGCATAAGAATTCAGCTATTTCAGTCATTATTTCTTACGTGAATATGCAACAGGGAAAGGGTTAACAGACACGGGTATTTATTTTAGTGCTATGTATTAGCTCTAACTGTAGAATGGACAATTTCGTTTGTAAAGTAAACCCTTATTAATCAGATTTTTTAAAACAGAACGCGGTAAAACCTATCTAATCCGGTATTCTAGTATAAAATGATTTACATAGGTTTAGGCAAGTGGCTGCTTTATACACGGTGAAAGTCATGCAGAAAGCTCCTAGAGCTTGACTTCCACCCTTCATTAAACTGATACCTGTCCCCAAGACCCATGTTTATACTGGGTATAACGTCCGGTTTAGAGGGGGTTTACTGTATTTGAGAACTTGGGGCAAGTGGCAGTGTAATGCAAGGTAAAATCGTTTTAATCACACACGGAAGGAACTGCTGACGACAAGTCGCAGAGCACATTTTAAACTCGATAACATGTAATCTTTTGTTGCAATTCTTTTTTTAAATAACACCAGACAAAGGATCTTTTTCCTGAAACTTTAAAGCATTAAATTTCTCAACTCTTTCGCTGCCAAATTTTGTCATCTGCAAACTGTGACACTTGCTACACTTTTCTTTTTCCTTTTTTCCCTGTTTTTTCCCAAAACAAATAACAGTAACAAACAGTTTGGATCCATATGAGACATCGAATTACTCGATTCCCTATCTGGATCCAAACTGTTTGCATAGGTAAGTCATAAATGCGACATTGGCAGCGAGAGAGTTCATGTGTGAGCGCATATTGTCGTTATTCTTGGCTTCCTTTTCCTGAACCGCTTTGTGATAATTATTGCAACCAGACAAGCCACAGAATGGCTTTATGTGACAAGATAATGTTTCTTGAAAAGAAATATCAGAACAAATGCACTTTTAGAATAGACGCATGTCACAATTGTTACAGACGAAAGTTATTTAACCCTTCTCTTGCTGAATTTTAAAATACATTTCTCCTTCTTTACCCATGTCCTGTTGTATAATTACATTATCTTCACTGTGTACAAGTAT
Organism: Azorinus chamasolen; assembly: GCA_963576725.1. Lineage (NCBI taxonomy): Eukaryota > Metazoa > Mollusca > Bivalvia > Cardiida > Solecurtidae > Azorinus > Azorinus chamasolen. Next base: position 66,109,638 of record OY755248.1, read on the forward strand.
TTCACTGTGCAATCAGTGCTGTGGAGTGCACTGGTTGCACAATCAACTTGTAAATTATATTATCTTGTCTTATCTAGGTCTTCACTTTTTACAGGTAGGTATATTGATGTGAAGCGAAGGGTTAATATTGAAAGGATGAATACTTTCGATGCCGATGGTGAAAATGGTACCCCCTATGCGAGTAGTTTGGATCAAGATGAGACGAGGAGTAATTCAGCGTCTCATCAGGATCTAAACTGTTTGGTGCTGTGATTATGTTTCTTCGGAGAAAATGGAAGAAATGAAAATTGTATCAGGGTCCATGCTTATAAAACTTTTTAGTTGAGTCTGAGTTCGTTCTCAAGTTTTTGATTGGTCAGATTTGAGCCTTTGGCCTTTAGCGAAAAGGTTGATAAACTCAGAGGCCCAGACAAGATGCGTAAATTAAAACATTTTCAAGAATAACTTCTTTATTTCTCCACCAAACCCTATGTTGTAACCACTCTTTAGAATCGTCTCGAAGAGACGATTCTAAAGAGTGGTCACAAAATGGGGCTTGGTGGGAAACTGACGAATTTAGTATTTGTGCACACACCTTTATATGATGCTAGTCTTAAGACTTCATCTAAGCAGTTAGATACATTGCAGCTGAATAATGCATTCATGTTAACGGCAACAATGGGCATATCAGCTGGTATAGAACGTATGCCTACGTCTCTCCCAGTATATCGAGATTTGTTTTTGTTGAAATCAAGGATTAAACGTTTGACATTTCTGAAATACTTATCATGTTTCTCAAAGAACTATTTCATCTTCTTACAGGGAGGAAAACCACCTGAACAAAAACACCCTGATTCAACGACAGGGAGTGTCGACATCTCAGACTTGACCAACCAGAATGACGATAAAAGAACTCCCACTCCAGAACCCACAATGTCAAACAACCGCAAATCACCGGTAACTTTGTCGTGCCATTCTTCCACAGACATGCTATTCTCGTCTGTCGCAAATCTACATGACATTGACCTTGATAATTACACACTTGAAAAATCTGTGGCGCCAAAATTACAGCCTGGTTATCCAGAGTCGCCATTTCTACTTTTAGAAGAGGCAAACAGACCATACATGCATGCAAAAGAAATAGATTCTCCTGTACTGACAAGATCTAATCCGCCGGTCGGTTACCATGACAACAAGTCCGATTCGGAGGAAATGCGTCGAACTAATTCCGGGCATCGGTGTAAACGTCTGCGAAAAAAGAGAAGCCATAACAACCCCAATGATATTTCCCTTGCTCAAAAACTAATGCTGTATAAAAGAGTTATGGCCTTTCGAGATTCTGCAAACGATCAATAATTTTTGGATATTTTTGTTTAAGTTTACACTAGTGTATGTTACTGTATGGTGGAAAATGGAGGAACAAGAAGTAACTGGTCAAAGCCTAGTGTGGGATGACAATTGCCAAATGTTGATCAGACTTGTTGTCATATCGACCACGTGACCGGCGGAGGTTTTACATTTCCTTTGCATGTATGTTGTTTGCTGAAAGTATTACACAATATAGATTTGAATTTGGCATGCTATACGGCAGATTTAAAGAATTCTGACTTCCGTATATAGTAAGAACGTTCTAAAGCCGCTCACCTAAATGAGACATAATTCTGTCTTAAAAGCATGTGGAGTCTTAATGATCTCTGCATTACTTTCGTCCTGTATTAAACAGCCACATACTTATAACACATTCCCCCATATGCTGGTTTTAGACCCAAACTCTTCGAAAAAATGTACTGTAAACAGCATTTACTACAAAAAGGAAACTTTTAGAATTGTGTAGTTTTGAAACCATTGTGAAAAAAATAGAGCATTTGCTCCCGAGGAGTAAATGCTTTATTTATCGCAATGGTTTTAAAAAAGTGACTTTTACAGGCGTCAAACGGCATCAATATGAGAGAATGGGTTAAAGCGAACGATGTCTCTTCAGTCAGTGGTCATCTTAGATCGTTTCTACTGTATAGAATTCTAACACTAGTTTAACAAGCGCATCAGTGCTCGGTATGGCACAAGTCTGAACATTAAGTTTACAATTCGTTATATACTTGTAGAAATCAAGTTTAAATTAGAGCTCAATGCTTTATTTCGTGAATATTTACTAAATAATAATGATATCTTCAATACAGTTGAACTTCGAGGGACGATACAAATTAGTTCGAGATAACAGAGGTTCAAGTCATCAGATTTATAATCTGATCTATTGCCCAAGTTCACAGCTTAAAGTCTAAAGTAATGCTGAAAGCTCATGTAGGAGCTTTAAGCATTACTTTCGATCTGCATTAAGCTGTCCGGCGTGTTTCTAGATATGCGTAGCAATTGATAGATTCTAGAATAATTGTAAATTAAAGTGTACTGTAAATTTTGGAAGGACCGAACTTTTACTTCGAGTTATCTGAGTTCGACACATCGAAGTACAACTGTATTTGTAATTGCTTATCGAGGGCTTGGTGCAAAACTATTCTAACTCCTTCACAAAGTGAAGGAGTTAGAATAGTTTTACACCAAACCCTCGATATGGACACAGGAGTATTTGTCCAAGACAGAAACTGTAGACTTAGATCTACACGACGACATAAGCAAGTATAGCAAATCCTGATGAGATTGCTCTTTCAGGAGCAGTCTGGGTCTGCTCGGTTTGCCAAAGAGTAAAAGTGTATATTTATGGAGTAAAAGATTAACGTTGTTGACAAAAACCTAGCTTAGTTAACTAATTCACTCAAGCTGAAGCCTTTTGATGCCTCTGTAAAAGTCTCTTCTTGAAACCATTGTGATAAATAGAGCAAAACTACACAATTCTGAAAACATTCTTTTTTGTAGTATATGTTCCTTTTCAGTAGATTTATTCCAAAAGGCTGGGTTTAAAAATTTAACCTATTTTGGGAATTGGTAAAAATACTTCTTTCCCCGAAACTCGTTGATACCTGTACCATTCTGTCAAGTAGGATGGTAAAGCACGTTACTACCTTTGTACAGCTACCATACACAAGAGGGTCAACCGACCAAAATTGTTAAACCCTTTCACCGCCAATGTCGCATAAATGCACCACGACAAATAGTGCAGTCCCTGATCAGACGCCGCCTTTTCGAGACGGCGTCTGATCAGGGACTTCACTTTTTGTCTCAAACTCAATTTCTATATACGTGCTTTATTCCTTTGGAATTTGCAGTTATTTATCCTATTTCCTTATATTGCGGAATGATTTAACAAGATTGGATTGCAGACGACAATTAGAAATTTGGCACCGAAAGGGTTAAACCACTGTATTTCATTGAAACCACGAGCTGTTGATTCTGCAAAGAAGGTTTTAAATTGTTTAGTTTATGTAATACACTTTTGAGCGTAGGAGCCGTCTGATCAGTGTCTGCTCAAAGTTGCTCAAAAGGCGTCTTTCCCATGTGAAGAGGTAAATAGCCCCACGTAACCCATGTATGAAAATGGACCTATCCGGATGGGTATTTTGAGTATATTTTCAATACATGTATTTTGGTAGATTCATTAAGTATTTTGCGTAGAAACTATTAAGCAAATAGTAAAGACCTTCATCAGCGGTTCTGCAGGAGACTCCCAGATCTGGGTCTACACTGTTTGCAAATGTCCCTATTGAGAGACACTGGGCGCATGTGGCTTCGTTAATTGAATACTGCTGTACTAGAAATAAATAGTTGATGTGTGGGAAAGGACTTTTCTTATCCACAAGAAAAATATTTTAATTTTATTGCGAAATATGTATGATTAAAGTTAAAAAAAACTTGACTGGTTGCCATATATCTTAAAATTGTTGCTTGGGTTTTTTTCTCAACAAATGTTATATACATACAAAACATTGACATTCTGTATGTGATCTTCTATTAACCCTTAGCCTGATATGAAAAAGGGATCTGCTTAAGATCTGACCTGTTGCCGTTGTCACTTACTTCTAATTCGTTCAAGCTTTTGAGATACAACTGTCAACAGACTGTCAAACAGTTTGGATCCTGATGAGACTCCGAGTTACTCGGCGTCTCATCTGGATCCAATCTGTTGAAAATCTCAGTGAGGTCGCGCTTGGCAGGCTAAGGGTTAATTGCGTACAGTAAATCACTCTCACCATATGATTTTTCATTAAAAAAAATGTATAACATGTCAGTATCCCTGATCTGCCTGTGAAAAAAAAGAAAATGGATCTTGTGACTATTTCCGATTTGATCAAGCATTTGAAAAACTATTGGCCGAGTGTCAAACAGTTTGCATCCTGGTGAGAAGCCGAGCTGCTCGGCATCTTATCTGGACCCAAGCTGTTTGCAAAAAGGCGAGTTGGGTCACGGATAGCGGGTTAAGGGTTAATAGCCTCTGTGGTCAGACACTTAGAAATGAATGGCATAAAAATATTGACAGAAAACATGGACAACAAGTAAATCAGTCTACAGAATCTAATATACATGTACAATTATTTAGCTGTAACTCTTTACGTTTGCACTGGCGTCTCGAAGAATTTGCTTTGGCTCTTTCGCCCCCAGTGGGGCGTAGCTAGCGATATGCACTTGTGCACGTGCGTACATGTAACATCAGTGGAAACGTTAAAATGGCAAAAATGGAATAAAAATTCGAGGGCTAAGTGTGTAGGCTTTAACAGACGTTCTGTCTTGTCATGTAAGCTTTAACCCATTCCCTCATATTGACGTCTCTGTAAAAGTCACCTTTTGAAACCATTGTGATAAATAGAGCATTTGATCCTATATGAGCAAATGCTCTATTTGTTACAACGGTTTCAAAACTACACAGTTCTAATTTTTCTCGGGGGAGCATGTCCCCTGACCCCTATAGCCATGGTGTGTACATTACATTTGGATCCTGGCCGCCATAGGGGAATCCGTGATAACCTTTGCAAACAGTTTGGGTCGAGAGGAGACGCCGAGTAACTCGGCCTCTCCCCCAGGATCCAACCTGTTTGACTATGATTATATTATTTATAAATACATTGGAGAAAGCGCCACCTTGCCAACAGATGCAGACTATAATCTTAGCGGATTAAATTTATATTTGCCGCTTGATTGTTAGCTTATTTGATTGCTGTAACTAACTTGGGTAAGCCTACTTCACGTAGTACCAGGTAGTGACATCGTCTGACGACTTTGTAAACAGAGTAGACCCAGATCGTACGGCTCATATAGGAACCTTCTGATCAGGATCTGCCCTTTTTACATTTTAGAAAATATAAATATAGTAAAAACCTCTCAATTATGTTAATTAGTTGGTATTTAGCGCAGGTGGCTGCTTAAAGCAAGGTGAAAGTAAAACAGAACGCTCCTATAGGAGCGTTCTGTTTTACTTTGACCATTGCTTTAAGCAACTACCTGCCTTTAACACAACATACTTGACGAAATTTAGTGACCGTTATAGAGAGGGTTTACTGTATGATTATACAGTTTCTGCAATGCAAAAAAAATCCCATTGTCATATACAATTATTATTAAAAAAGATTAATTAATATCCGTGCAGTAATCATTTCTTATACATGTATGAACATCCATCAAGTAAAGGAATAAATAAAAAATCAATCAATCAATCACTGCGTATATAGAATCTAATCTAATGTGAATAATAATAAAACGTATATATATATCAGTGAATGGTATTAATCATTTCCATCATTAAAACGCCTCTTCATGCCTTTGCAAACAGAGTAGAATAAGATCAAACTACTGCTACAGGTGGCATCTGATCCGGGTCTGCTCTGTTTGCTTATGGTATAATGTAGATCTCATTCTACAGATTCTTTCAGAGATAAAACGCCATGTGTTAATATTAGCCAATAAATATCCATGATGACCTTATTTCTAACATGAATATTTAACGTGGACAGTGTTAAAATTAGAACGTAACCATAGTAACAGAATGTCTACTTTATGCACACTTCGTACAGACTGACGAACGCACATTCAAGGGTATTTTTATATACAAGCGGACAAGTTTATCGCTAGTTTTCCATTTTCTGCTAGAAATGTTACGGTGTCTCATCTGGGCCAAAACTGTTTGCAAAGTTTATCAAAACTCCGCCAGTATCATGTTAGATATTGAATCTGTATATACCGACTACATGTATTAGAGATACAAATAAGTGCGTAGTGCGTACCCAAATACTAAATCGTCATTTCTCCACCAAACACTATAGTGTGACCATTCTTTAGAATCGTCTCTTTGAGACGATTCTAAAGAGTGGTCACAGTATAAGGTTTGGTGGAGAAATAAAGAAGTTGAAAACGTTTTAATTTATCAGAGCTACAGATAATGGTGCGTACCAAAATACTGAAACCGTCATTTCTCCCCCAAACCTTATACTAAAGAGTGGGTCACAGTAAAGGATTGGTGGAGAAATAAAGAAGATATTTTTGAAATTATTTTAATATACGACTCTTACCTGAACCTCTTGATTATGGAACATTCCATGGTTGCTCGTTTAAATGCTGTTTTTTCTATGGATCTGATAAAACATTATTTCCCATGATTCTGTCATTTTTATAGACACATACACCTGTCTCCATAGATTGAATAGAATAAATATAGCCGTAGAAAGAACAATAAAACCATGTATAGCGGCCAATACATGAATAAACATTGGTGTCTTTAAAAGCAGGTGGGAGCCAAATGCAGGACGAAAGCTCTGGAGAAAGCTCCTACAGGAACTTTCTGCATAGCTTTTGTCCTGCGTTAAGCAATATCCCGTCTAAACCCTTCAGTTCATAAATACGTATTTAAACTCCTTTGCTAACAGAGTAGATCCAGATCAGACAGTCCCTGTAGGGGCATTCTGGCCAGGGTACTTTCTTGCACGAATAGTCATGGAGTAGATGGTTTAAAAAACATAGCAGGAGTTTTTGCATACCTTTCGTCCTATGAGCTACGATCTAAAACCTGCCCTTAAGATCCAGAATAAGCCATCTTTTTGGCGATCACTTTAGAGGGGTTTTGACCAGAACTCCAGATAAGATGCGAAAATTTAAACATGTTCCTTTATTTCTCCATCAAACCCTATTCTGTGACCACACTTTAGAATCGTTTCGAAGAGATGATTCTAAAGAGTGGTCACAGTATAGGGTTTGGTGGAGAAATGACGATTTTAGTATTCGGGTACACAGCGTTATCTGGAGCTCTGTTGAGGGTGGTATATAACACATTGAAGCAGGCGGATAATACCTAATAGCCCTTTACTCCATGATGATAAATACACCGTTCTGCTCCTATGCAAACAGAGCAGACTCAGATCAGACTGTTCCTGAAGGAGCCGTCTGCTCAGGATCTGCTCTGTTCGCTTATGAACTATTAAAGATATGATTATACAGTTTCTGCCATGGCCAAACATCAATGCGTTCATATGTCATTATACAATATGAATTTGATCAATATGCATTTCATTATTCATTTGATAATGTAAAGGATTAGGTTTTTTTTTTTTATATAAAAGGAGGACAAGTTGCGTGAATAGAATGTTGATAACGGAAGTTTCTTCCACATTATTTTTTTCAGCTAAAGCGACAAGAAACAAAACAAAGCATAGCTTCTGAACAACCAGGTCCATCCCATAGAAAATCAGCTACCCCACCACTGCCACCGATAAAAACCGCCAGTCCCAGGCCCGAAAGCAAAAAGAGAACACCGGTACCAGTACATGCGCGGCAAAATAAGGTAGAGTCCAGGCGAGAAACCCCAATACTTCCGCCAATCGCCAGAAATGAACCTAGGAGGGATGAACCTAGGAGGGAGTCTCCAAAGTACGACAGCGGAGATGAAATACAGCCACCAAAAGACATGCGAGAATTTGATCCTGACATAGGCATTGGTGAAGAAACCGTTGCAAATAGAAGTCCAACACCACCACGTGATGAAACACCAAAATCCCAAAGGCAGGCTTATGCCGCCCCTCAAGAGAACAAAGCTGAAATGAAAGAGCAAAGTCCAAAAAAGAAAACCCCAGAGCCGGTCAGAGAGAAAACACCAAAGACACAGCAAACCCCACCACCTCCACCGCCTAAACAAAAAACACCACCCCCACCTGAGCAACCAACTATTAACAATACCGAGACAACGGTTGTACCAGTAGTAGCGCCATTAGTTGCTGCAGCAGCAAGCGAAAGACATAGGTCTCGCAGTCGATCACGATCGAGAGACCGAGATAGATCACGGTCTAGGTCGAGATCTCGTTCAAAGAAAAGATCAAGAAGGAAATCCAGAAACCGGAGTCGTTCCAGGTCCAATTCAAGACGAAGGAGAAGGTCAAGAAGACGCTATACGTCATCGTCCTCATATAATTCTAGCTACTCACCAAGAAGACGGCGAAGGCATTCTTATTCGCCAGGCAGACATCGACATCGAAGCAGGGGAAGATCACGTTCACGAAGACGAAGTTTTGATTATGACTTTGAGAGAGCCAAATCAATTGTAAGGAGCATATCAAGAATGGGGTCGTTTTCACGTGCAAGGCATAGGTCACCATCCGTTGAATATATTTTAGGTGGTAATCCTAGTTATTGGCCACCAGTGCGACACGAATCACCAAGACGAAAGAAAAAGATAATAATTGTACAAAATGGGGGATTACCGCATTCTGATAAACACAGGGATCGAGGTTCATCAGGGTCTGAGGTCAATATTGTTGTCGCAAATCCACCGTCAAAGTCCAAAAAGAAGAAGCATAAGAAAAGCAGGGTGAAGTACGTGAAAAAAGTGGTATCATCTGATACAGAAGAAAGCAGTGAATCGTCTGATTCAGAGGTGGAGATAGTCAAAAAAGACAGGAAGAAAAAGACAAATATAAAACAGAAGAGTAATAGAAATAAAAAGAATAAATATAATTCGGACGAATCGGAGGAGGAAACTAAGAAGAAAAATATTCGTTTTAATCTTAAAGGCACTGGGCCTGAAAAGTCAAAGAAATCAAGAAAGAAATCAACAATATCTAGTGATGAAAATGAACCGATAAAAGCTCAGGTCTATGAAAAACAGAATCATATAGCTCCTGTCGTTGAAAGCATAAGTGATGTTCAATCTGGTGTGACCAATCACAAGCAACCACCTCGGAAAACACAAACGCCACTGGTTCCTAAATCACCCAACACTGCATGGAATACACCGAGACAATCGCCTATGACTAAATCACCTTCAGGAAATAATCCAGTGAAAAGGAAGAACAATAAGAATGATGAGAATGAACTACTGGAAACATTGAACCAGCTCGATAAAAGATCTGACTTTGAAATTGAGCAGTTAAAAGGTGGAAACCAGAGAAAGATGCCACCTGATGTTAACACTGAGATGAAAAAGAAAATATTCAGTAAAGAGTTCCAGCGCAGTATAGACAACTTTCTCGAATCCTAAATTCCTGCCTGAAAGACATATTGTATTACATTATGATATTGTTTGTGTGTACATACGTTATGCAATGACCACGTTGTTATAATTTGAATGCTAGCAATAGGCAAATCACTATGCATGTGCATAAGCGGGGACGTCTTTCAATGATACAACTAGTTATAGACCTAAAACCAAGGACCCGAGGTAATAAAACTTCTGAGTCATTCTCAAGTGTATGATTGGTCAGATTTTGAGCTTGCTCAAAATCTGACCAATCATATGGGTGAGAATGATATCAGACTCAAGTTTATTATGTTTGCCTTTCCTGTTCCAATGTTGATCTGCTGCACATTTTACTGACTTCGATTCTTTCAAGCCTTCGAGAAACTACTGACTGCGTGCCAAACAATTTGGATCCTGATGAGACGCCGAGTTCCTGCACGTTCTGGACGGACAGTCAGGTCGCGCTTAAGCGTGACAAGAATTAACCCTTTCCTTCTTATAAACGCATTTTAACGCATTAGCAAACATAGTAGACCCGGATCAGACTGCTCCTAGAGGAGCCGCTGATCAGGGTCTGTTCTGTTTGCAAACGGGATTTGATATATCTGTTTCTTTAGGTTTCATTAATGGATACAATGTTCCATTTTCCACGTTTCATTATAACTATTTTCCATGAATATACAGTAGGTATTGAAATTTAGAATAAACACAGAACAGGGAAAGGGTTAAATGTGTTTTAAGAATCATTTCTTAGATTAGTGTTGCACAATCATCAACGAATGCCGAAATAACATTTTATAGTCGGTATTTTATTTTATTTTTATTTTATTTATTTTTTAATCTCATAACCATTAAACTGATGCTGTTTATACCGTTTTATGAAGGTTTTCCTGAACAACTTATGCCATAAAGCGCGTTTGAGTTTTATTTACATCGATATTCTTAAGGTTTGTTCTATAACAAAATGTTATTGGTTGAAGCGGAAGCCGCAGTTACGCTTTGACAGAAATTCAAAATGACCATGATTTACTGCGAGACTAGTTTCTAGATTTACACTCCAGAACAATACAGCTGCAGTATTTTTCACTGCACTCACTTAGCCGCACTAATGCCCAAGAACTTTTTGATGTTTTATTTGTTGTTAACAGTAGGCAGGTCATTTGCAACTCATTTGCCGTCCAGCATAATGGACTCCAAATACCTTCTGAACTCTGAGCAATTAATGTCTAGACATATTGTCGTCTGTTTCTTCCATATATTTTCAAAAACAAATTTCAAAGTGAAAAACAGTTTAAACCTTCATGAGGTCCCCAGATTGTTTGCAGTTGTTATTATAAATGCAATTTAAAAACCAATGCAATAGCAGCTGGAACAAAACACATAACTGTTTAGAGAAACAGTTGCTTATTTCAGAAGTCAGTTAATCGTCTTTGGTCAGAACTTGGTGTGTCCTTGTATAACATTTCTTATAAAAATGTAGATCAAATTTACTAAATAATATTGCTCTGTTTTATCTTCTGTTCTGCTTAAACACGTTTTAGCAGCCATTTTACACTTGCGTAAAATCTCGCTTGTTGTTATTGTGATACGGAACCATTCGTAACATCTCGCAGAGCCAATCGAATTTCCGCCGGGTAGTTACGGAAATGAAGCGCACACATTTGTCTTGAACGCGGGCTAATAACATTGGTACTTCAACACCAAATGTTCGCAGTGTGAATAGAGTGTTCAAATGATATTTGAAATAAGAATCTGCCAATAGCGACCATATTATGAATAAACATTGGATCTATAAGAGCAGGTGGCTGCTTAATGCTGGAGGAAAGTAATGCAGAAAGCTTCTTTCGTCGTGCATTAACTACCACTTGTCTTGGCTATTCACACGATAAATTTAACCAATTCCCACATAGGCTATTTTAGACCCAACCTCTTTTAACAGATCTACCAAAAAGGAGTATTTACTAGAGAAAAGCAACATTTTAGAATTGTTTAGTATAGAAACCAATGTGATAAATAGAGCATTTGCTCCTATGGAGCAAATGCTCTATTTATCACAATGGTTTCAAAAAGTGTCTTTTACAGAGGCGTAGAAAGGCGTATTTATGGAAGAAAGTATTAACGTCTTGCAAACAGAGTAGACTCGGATCAGACGACTCCTGAAGGAACCGTCTGATCAGGTTCTTCTCTGTTTGCTTATGAAGTAATATACATGATTCTACAATTTCTCCCATGGCCAAAATTTATGTTCATTTACCATTTAAAAAATAATCATAGTCTGTTCTTTTTGAATGATCCTCAGTTTGGGTCACAATAAAAAGGTCAGCTAGTGGTCAGCGTGCCATTAACATTTTCTGTGAAATGATAATAATGTCAATATTTTGGTCTGAATATTCACATTTGTCTTGAACGCGGGCTAATAACATTGGTACTTCAACACCAAATGTTCGCAGTTTGAATAGAGTGTTCAAATGATATTTGAAATAAGAATCTGCCAATAGCGACCATATTATGAATAAACATTGGATCTATAAGAGCAGGTGGCTGCTTAATGCTGGAGGAAAGTAATGCAGAAAGCTTCTTTCGTCGTGCATTAACTACCACTTGTCTTGGCTATTCACACGATAAATTTAACCATCCAATTCCCACATAGGCTATTTTTAGACCCAATCTCTTTTAACAAATCTACCAAAAAGGAGTATTTACTAGAGAAAAGCAACATTTTAGAATTGTTTAGTATAGAAACCAATGTGATAAATAGAGCATTTGCTCCTATGGAGCAAGTGCTCTATTTATCACAATGGTTTTAAAAGTGACTTTTACAGAGGCGTAGAAAGGCGTATTTATGGAAGAAAGTGTTAACGTCTTGCAAACAGAGTAGACTCAGATCAGACGACTCCTGAAGGAACCGTCTGATCAGGTTCTTCTCTGTTTGCGTATGAAGTAATATACATGATTCTACAATTTCTCCCATGGCCAAAGTTTATGTTCATTTACCATTTAAAACATAATCATAGTCTGTTCTTTTTGCTTTTGGTATTATTTAGAATGATCCTCAGTTTGTGTCACAATAAAAAGGTCAGCTAGTGGTCAGCGTGACATTAAAATGTTCTGTGAAATGATAATGATGTCAATACTTTGATCTGAATATTCACATTTGTCTTGAACGCGGGCTAATAACATTGGTACTTCAAAACCAAATGTTCGCAGTTTGAATAGAGTGTTCAAATGATATTTGAAATAAGAATCTGCCAATAGCGACCATATTATGAATAAACATTGGATCTATAAGAGCAGGTGGCTGCTTGATGCTGGATGAAAGTAATGCAGAAAGCTTCTTTCGTCGTGCATTAACTACCACTTGTCTTGGCTATTCACACGATAAATTTAACCAATCCCCACATATGATATTTTTAGACCCAACCTCTTTTAACAAATCTACCAAAAAGGAGTATTTACTAGAGAAAAGCAACATTTTAGAATTGTTTAGTATAGAAACCAACGTAATAAATAGAGCATTTGCTCCTATGGAGCAAATGCTCTATTTATCACAATGGTTTTAAAAAGTGACTTTTACAGAGGCGTAGAAAGGCGTATTTATGGAGGAAAGCGTTAGGCCTAACGTCTTGCAAACAGAGTAGACTCAGATCAGACGACTCCTGAAGGAACCGTCTGATCAGGTTCTTCTCTGTTTGCTTATGAAGTAATATACATGATTCTACAATTTCTCCCATGGCCAAAATTTCTGTTCATTTACCATTAAAAAATAATCAGAGTCTGTTCATTTTGCTTTTGGTATAATTTAGAATGATCCTCAGTTTGTGTCACAATAAAAAGGTCAGCTAGTGGTCAGTGTGCCATTAAAATTTTCTGTGAAATGATAATGATGTCAATAATTTGTGTCTGAATATTCACGGAATAAAGGGTTTAAACCCATTCCCTCATATTGACTACTTTTGACGACTCTATAACAGTCACTTTGTGAAACCATTGTGATAAATAGAGAATTTGCTCCTATAGGAGCAAATGCTCTATTTATGACAATGGTTTCAAACTACAAAATTCTAAATGTTTCCTTTTCTCTAATTAATGCTCCTTTTCGGTAGATTAATTCAAAGTGGTTGTATCTAAAAATAGCCTATGGAGTAATAGGTTAAGCTGATTATAACTTATAAGACTATCAGTGTCTCTTTAACCCTTTCCTCTATGAATATTCATATAAGAATAATGACGTCATGAATATTAATGAGATTAATTTGTAACAATAGCACATGGACGCATGAATGTTTTGCCATGACAGAAACTGTAGAATCTTATCTATATTATAGCATAAGCAAACAGAGCAGACCCTGATCGGACGGTTCCTATAGCAGCCGTCTGATATGGGTCTGTTCTGTTTGTAAGGGCGTAGAAAGGCGTATTTATGGAGGAAAGGTGTCAATTTTTATCTCGACCAAATGTTCAAGGGAGTGAAAATTTGGCGCGAAAGTAACTGATGTTCTATGTGGTCAGTTGAGAGATGACCGCAAACGTTGTCTGCTTCAAATACATTATTCCCATTTCATTAAACTTTCCCCCATATTTATGCATGGATTGATCAATTCATAAATATTCATTAATTTAATTTTATACGCTAAAATTTCGAATGGGAGTTGTTGGCTGTCGGATCAGGTTCTACTCTGTTTGATTACGGGATAATATAAATCTGCATAATTGAATTAGGATACAGAGCAGACCCTGATTAAATGCCTCTTAGTCGAGCCGCCTGATCTGGATCTACTATTTTTGCTACTGTGTGAGAAGGCATTTGTATGAGCGACAGGGTTAACCCTTAACTCCATAAATGTGCCTTTTCTATACGCCTTTCTATACGCCTTTCTATACGCCTTTGCAAACAGAGAAGACCCAGGTCAGACAGCTCCTGTAGGAACTGTCTCATCAGGGTATGTCTACAGATCTGACTCTGCATTTTCTGCTTTAGCAAAAACATCATGTGTTAATATACCATTTCAAAACGCATAACACATCAAAGTAACAAACAGTTTGGATCCAAATAAGACACATAGTTACTTAGTGTTTTATCTGGATCCATATGTACCCACAAATTCTGCATGAACAGTGAACTAGTTGAAACATCACAGTTTCGCATGTATATGGCGAGAAAATATTGGTTTGTTTTATATTGGTGCAATCATGTTTATTGTTGATATTTTCATAGACTTAACCAGAATTTAGAAATAAAAAGTACAATAAAGATTAATGTTTGTGTTCGAGTCGGTGCGCTCCCAAACGATACTAAACTGTATTGTTTCGTTTCTTGCTAGCATTTCCAACAGCCAAGCTGACATTGGGAGCTTTCAGCATTACTTTCGACCTGCATTAAGCTGTGAACTTGATATATTGGTCAGAGTATGTATACAATTTGTATGGTCCCTTGAAGTTCGAGATATCGAAGTTCAACTGTAGTTGAAACGTCACAGTTTCGCTTGTATACATGAGTGAGAAAATATTTGTTTGTTTTACATTGGTGCAATCATATACTTATTGTTGATATTTTCACAGACTTAACCAGAATTAAGAAATAAAAAAGTACAATAAAGATTAATGTTTGTGTTCGAGTCGGTGCGCTCCCAAACGATACTAAACTGTATTGTTTCGTTTCTTGCTAGCATTTCCAACAGCCATGCTGACAGTGTTACTCTGTACATTGATAAAAAAAAAACCACACAGTTGAACGTCGATATCTCGAACTCGGATAACTCGAATTTCGTGATAACTCGAACTAAAAGTTCGGTCCTTCCTAAATTTGCGACGAATAATTGTTCTAAAATGTATCATTAAATATATCTAGAAACACATGCGACAGCTTGATGCAGGTCGAAAGTAATGCTGAAAGCTCCTGCAGGAGCTTTCAGCACTACTTTTGACATGCATTAAGCTGTGAGCTTGAAAAGTTATTCATGTTAGAAATCGGATGACTCGAACCTCTGTTATCTCGAACAATTTTTTATAGTCACTTGAAGTTCGAGGCATCGAAGTTCAACTGTACTTAGTTAATCCTGTTTTCAACATTTTACCTAATGAAATCGCTTTTCACACCTTTGTGAAGATAGTAGATCCATATTAGACGGCTCCTGTATGCGCCCTGTGATCAGGGTATGCGCTGTTTGTCATTCAAAATACTCTCACAATTGTTACCCGTATATACTGTATGAATTATACTAAGAAACTACATGTATGAAAAGGTTATAATAATTCAGTAATCTGTGTTAACCAAAGTTGAATGCCTTTTCTACCAGTCATCCGATTTAGTTCTATGATGATAACATATTAAAATGTTTTAACGACATTTAACAGATCAATAGCATTTACGAGTACTTTAACAGTGTTTTGCTGTCTAATGAGTGTTGACCCATATGGCGTTCTATTAACCCTTTCGGTGCCAAATTTACAATTGTCGTCTGCAATCCATTTTTTGTTAAATCATTCGGCACAATAAGGAGATGAGACAAATAAATGCAAATTTCAAAGGAATAAAGCACATGTATATAAATAGAGATTGAGACAAAAGATGAAGTCCCTGATCGCCTTGAAAAGTGCATTTATATGCGACATTGGTGGTGAAAGTGTTAACCGATCTAACTATAGTTTATACAGGTCGACAACCGTTCGACAACACGACGCTATGAGAGCAAAGGGTTTATTGATCTAAAGATAGTGGTTGTAATGTATGTAATAATTCATTATGTTCCAAGCACGATCTGGAATCGCTTCATGCTACCACCCGTTTCCAATGACGCAAAACCACGCGTCATCTACGAACAGTATGACACTTAACTCACTTCCACCTCGTTTTCATAAAAGTACCTGCTCAAGTACAGTATAACATGTTTTAAGCGGCCTTCAAAAACAGGTCAAATTTGGGGTCTGTAAGGTATGTGTCAGGTGGTAACTTAATGCAGGTCAAAAGCAATGCAGAAAACTCCCGTAGGAACTTTCTGCAATACTTTTGCCCTACATTAAGCATCCATCTGCTTTTTAAGACTCGTATATTCTATAAATAAATGACCGCTTAACCCCAAAGGTGTTCGACGCATGCTTGGTCTCATCCATGGAAACAACACCCCCCCCCCCCCCCCCCCCCCCACCCCAAAAAAAAAAAAAAAAAAAAAAAAATTGTGATCGAAGTATGTTAAACTAGCCTAAAACTATCTATTTTAACCATAAACTACTCCGAAAAACAAGAAAAACACGACCCGGAAAAAATTTCCTATCGGGTCTATATATGTATTGAAAGGTATCTAACTTCGACAGATCAGGTGCGGAAAATACAACAGTCATGTTTTTCAAAGTCTTACAGCAAAGCCAATTGAACACCGATTTTAATCATTTTGGTCTTGATCCGTTCCAAATTCCATATGCTAAGCGGCACAGTTAGTGCTTTTCTTAAATATTGCCCCGTCTTGTCGCTGCAAGACCGCGAATTTGAAAATACGCTTGAGCGAAACGATGTGACTCCCGCCAGGATGCATAGAAGTATATAGGGGGATCTGTATTCTTTAAACTTTTCAGCAAAAACGCGAATTATGCTGAAACACATTCGAAAAACATTCAACTTACCGCAGTTAAAACGGTGCTGGCTATGTGTAGTCTGCTATGAGACGCCAGTTTTCTTTCTCCTACTTTCGTTTTGAACGGACGTGGCCAAATCGCTGTGGCCCGGAAGTAGTAGTCAATTTGCATATCGAATAGGTTATGAGCCGGGTCACAGCAAAATGGTCGCATCCGTTCAAAAGGAAAGTTGGAGAAAGAAAACTGGCGCCTCGTAGCTGACTAGAAATAGTAAGCACCGTTTTAATTGCGGCGAGTTTAATGTTTTTAGATAGTGTTTAACCATAATTCGCGTTTTTGTTGAAAAGATTAACGAATACAGATTCCCCTATATACGTCTATGCATCCTGGCGGGAGTCACATCGTTTCGCTCTAGCGTTTTTTCAAATTCGCGGTCTTGCAGCGACAAGACGGAGCAATGTTTAAGGAAAGCACTAATTGTGCCGCTTAGCATATGGAATTTGGAACGGATCAAGACCAAACTGATTGAAATCGGTGTTGAATTGGCTTTGCTGTAAGACTTTGAAAAACATGACTGTTGTATTTTCCGCAGCTGATCTGTCGTAGTTAGATACCTTTCAATACATATATATATAGACCCGATAGGAAATTTTTTCCGGGTCGTGTTTTTCTTGTTTTTCGGAGTGGTTTAAGGTTCAAATAGATAGTTTTAGGCCAGTTGAACATACTTCGATCACAATTTTTTTTTATTTTTTTTTTTTTATTTTTTTTTTTGGGGGGGGGGGGGGGGGGGGGGGGTTTCCATGGATGAGGCCAAGCATGCGTCGGACACCTTTGCTTAACCCTTTCCCTGTTCTATGTTTATTACGAATGTCAATACCTACTGAATATTCATGGACAAAATAGTTAAAATGAAATATGGAAGGTTTAACATTGTAGCCATTTTAGAAAGTAAAGACACAAATATTTTGAATTCTATTGGCAAACAGGGTAGACCCTGTTTAGACGGCTCCTCTAGGAGCCGCCTGATCTGGGTCTACTCTGTTTGCAAATGCGTGAAAACACATTTATATGAGGGAAAGGGGAGTCAGTTCTATATTATTTCATAAGAAAACAGAGCAGACCCTGATCAGACAACTCCTATAGGAGCCGTCTGATCTGGGCAAGCTCTGTTTTCAAATGCGTGAACAAGCGTTTGTATGAATGAAAATAATAAATAGTCAAATGTAACCACCGAATATGCCTATGGCATTACTCGGGAGAGATTGTGGTACATGTATTACAAAAGTGATCACTTAGCGGGCAGCCATGTATTGTGTAAATAACACTTCATTACCTGTGTTTACCTTGATCTCGTCTATCCTTATTGTTAGTTTGATTTGTTCTTAGAGTGTATCAAAACTACAGAAAATCTAAATACAGACAACATATGACAATGGAAATACCTCTTGGTTGACATGTTATCCAAAAACAAGAATGTGTCGCAGTAGGTGACAATTGTCCCCAAAGCAAAGCATTGGCATTGAAATGTCCTTTGTAAGCAGGCTTTCATAATTATGCCATTGCTAAATGAAACTAAAAGATTGCACAGTATGACCTTAATTTGAACTCAAACAAGAATCGACCAAACACCCATTTTTTTTTACTGAAGGTGTGAAGATATTTCTATCATTGAGGTCAAAGGTCAAGGTCACAGTGACCAGAAAATAGTATACGATACTATGCCATCCCAAGATGTACTAATACGCTCATATAGGAAATATTCTCCGGACAAGGTTTTTTATAGCTGAGGTCACAGATCAAGGTAAAACAGTATGTGACACTCCGTCATCTCAAGATGTACTCAATCACCAAATTTGGAATTCCTTCCTTAAGCAAAGTAGATTTGCTCCCGACAAGGCTTTTCTGTAGCTGAGGTCAGGGGTCAGGGTCACAATTGCCTGAAAACGATACGCAGCCAAAGATATACTAAGATACACTAAAATTGGCATTCCTACCTCAAGAAGTATTGGATATATGCTAAGAATCAAGTTTTTTCTATAGCTAAGGTCAATATGATCTGAAACTGGTTACTCCAACATCAAAAGAAGCACTCCCATACTAAATTTGGCATTCCTATCTCAAGTAATACAGGCGAAGTGCTCCAGACAAGTTGTCCTTTAGCCGAGGTAAGAGGTCAAGATCAAGGTCATAGCGATCTGAAAACGGCACATCCCAAGATGTATTCACACGCCAAATTTTGCATTCTTGCCTCAAATAGTATAAGAGATAGACAATGTTTCCTTTAGCCAGGTTCAGAAATCAAAGTCAAGGTCACAGTGATCTGAAAACAGTATGCGACACTCCACCATCCCAAGATGTACGCACATACCAAATTTGTCATTCCTAGCTCAAGTAATAAGGTTTTCCTTTAGTCAATGTCGGAGATCAAGGTCAAGGTCACAATAGTTCAAAAACCGTATGCGACACTCTATCATCCTAAGATGTACCTACACACCAAATTTTCCATTCCCATCTCAAGTAATATAGGAGATATGCTCAGGGTAATGTCTTCTTTTAGTCAATGTCAAGGTCACCGTGACCTCAGAACGTTACGCGACATTACGCTATCCCAAGATGCAACCATATACATTTAGTAATATAGTAGATACGTTCCGGACATTGTGTTCATGGATACACAGACACACGCGGAAATTTTGCTGTGCCTGTGTGGATGATGCATGTTTCATTGGAAATTTCAGTGATAATACGCAAATACTAATCAACACAGAGGAAACGTTTGTAAAGAAATATAGATGGTTGTTGCAACCAAAAAATGGCAGATACAAACTGGAAACTGAAACTGGAATTCTTATGAAGAGCTCGATCTATGATCTTTCAGTTGGACGAAAAACAACTATACTGAAAGGGAGGAATCGCTGCACTTGGAGATAAAGACGACTTGTTCTCGGGTGTGATTAATATAGAAATCCACCTCATGGACATAATGGTCTTGACCATTATAGTCGACCCCGTGCTTTGTACGGTCTATATGGACTGTAAATAAATCATTCTACGCTACTAGTAGTGTAAGCAGCATTTAGCTAAATGACTTTTTAATGTAGAAATGTCTTTTATGAAGAAACAAGTGATGGGTGATTCATTCTCTTGTGTTTGCTATACTTCAGGCAGTTGGTTCATTTTATGTTGGTGTAATGAAAAACTGCCCCAAGTCGCGGGTGTGTATCTTGGACCTTTTGTGCTTTGATTTCTGACTACTAAGGGAGACAACAAGCTCAAGACGACACCGGTCGAAGAATAGGAGTGAAATGTCTTTGTTGCGGTGCAGCTTCTAGAAAGCCGGTATGTATGTTCCTTTGAAAGATATTCTATTAATTAGATCCAATTTCCTTTAAATTATACAATATTCACCGTGGACATCATTCATCGATGTAGCTATTTCTTTTTCATTGAGAAACAAAAACCGGTGTTACTGTACGTACATACTCATTTAAATATTCCGCAATTAGTCATCGGTCACACACAATATATAATATGACAATATCTTTTGCAGGAGAATATTGTATAATTTAAAGAATTTGAAAAACAAATTGACGTCTTTTATCCTGTTAGAATTCTGATGATACAATTTTTTTACCATTTTCTTCTGACTAGAAGTGTCTAGATTTAGAAATCAGATCAACTATAATTATGTTATTCCCTTCATAAGCTAAGAATACAGACCCTGATCTGATAGCATCTACAGGGGTCATCTGATCTGTGCCTCCTTTGTTGGCAAAGGTGTCAGGATGTGTTTCTATGGAGTAAAGACTTAATTAAGTAAAGGAATAACCAATTATGTTGATCAGCCAAGATTGAATGGATGATCTAGATTTCAGTTACACTTAATTGTTTCATTGAGTGACTGTGATGATTTAAGATTGACGACAATTGCTTTTTATGTAGATCTACCTATAGTCATAATAGTTATTTCAAAGGCCAAATTGGTACATTCTTTTGCTGTGTTGGTACAGTAAACTCTAGTCTCATTAATGACCCGTAAGACAGCATGCTAATTTTGTGACAGGTGCCGTCTGCCGGGATATCGTTAAAACCGAAAGTAGCTCGATATTTAGAGTACACAGATGTGAACTAAGTAAACTCGTACTCGTAGTAAAAATAGATTATAAAGTCGGGTAGGATAAAATCCGATATTTGGAAATAACACACACCAGTGCACAGCAGCATCAGAAGCATAGAACTGTGCCTTACCTGTTGCACATCGATATCATCAGGGCACTGGCACTTTTTTAGGCAGTTGGCTCCTTAATGCACAATGAAAGTCATGACTTTCAACCTGCATTAACTCTTTCCCTGTTCTATATTTAGTCCACATTTCAATACATATACTGACAATTCATGGACAAAATAGTTATACATGTAATGAAACATGAAAGATGGAACATTTTAGAAACTAAAGAAACAGATATATCAAATTTCATTAGCAAACAGCAGACCCTGATCAGATAGCTCCTTTGGTCTTCTCTATTTGCAAATGCGTGAAAAATCATTTATATGAGGGAAAGGGTTAAGCTGCTACCTGTTTAATTGATAGTATAATTTTAATGTCTAGTATAGAGTGTTTTACTGCATATTGATGATAATAGCCTTTCATGACCCCAATGTTATTTCTTCAGCTAAATGTCACTTAACCCATTCTCTCATAGGCTATTTTTAGATCCTACCTCTTTGAATAAATCTACTGATAAGGAGCATTAATTAGAGAAAAGGAAAATTTCAGAATTGGGTAGATTGAAAACCATTATATAGAGCAAATGCTCTATTTATCACGAATCCGGGTCAAGTCGGCCTCGGGTCAACTCGGGCTGGGTCAAGTCGGCCGGGTCAACTCGGCCTGTTTTGGGGGTGGGTCAACTCGGCCCGTTTTAGTCGGGTCAACTCGGCCTTTTCTTGACCGTGTCAATTAAAGTTTATGAACCACAGCAAACAGTGAAGATCCTGATAGTTGGGTTCCGTGAAGAATTAAGACAATTGTTTGCACATATTTGTGTCAGTAAAAAAACATTAAAATAAGCGGACATGAACAAAGTAATAAAGGTAATAAGTATGTTGCACAAGATTAACGCATAAAAGAGGTGACATTAAGTGATCAACCTAATTAGATCAAACTGAGAAGTCAAACAACTAGGTGTGAAAATGAGCGGCATCAATATTTTTGAAGTGAAATTAAGTAAAACGAAATGTTTATCTAATTGGGTTTTTTTTTATTGTTTTTGATTACCTTGTTAAATTCTTCTGTTTTGTAAATAAGAACAATTAAGTGGATGAATGTTATAGGCAATTAGATTTGTTAAAGGTCTAAGCCTATGATGGAACTAAAAAGTTGATTAATTTTGATTGGATGATGGGACAATGTAAGAGGCATTAAAATAGGTGATTTTCGGTTATTTTGTCATAAATACTATCGTCTTAACTATAGTATTTTCGCACGGAAAAACAACCCAAAAGTATAACTTATATAAGTATTGACACAATTATATTAATATATCTGATATCATATAAGTGGGCCGACTTGACCCAGGCTGAGTTGACCCGGCCGACTTGACCCGAGGCCGACTTGACTCAGGGGCCGAGTTGTCAAGAGGCCGAGTTGACCCGGGACCTTTATCACAATGGTTTCATAAAGTGACTATTACAGAGGCATAGAAAGGCGTATTTAAGGAGAAAAGGGTTAATTAGTATATGGCTTAACCCTTCCCCTCATTAAAATGTGTTTTCGTGCATTTGCAAACAGAGTAGACCCAGATCAGACGACTCCTATAGGGGCCGTCTGATCAGGGTCTGCTATGTTTGCTAATGGAATTTAATAGACCTTTTTCTTTACTTTCCAAAATGGCTACAATGTTCCACCTTCCATATTTCATTATAACTATTTTGTTCATGAATATTCAGTAGCCACTAGGTATTGAAATTTGAAGTAAACATAGAACAGGGAATGGGGTAAAGTTTTTGTTGTGAAGTTAACTCTTTACTCCAAGAATACTTATGTAAAACATAGTGACATCATGAATATTAATTTTAAAAATGAATTTTTGAATTACAAAATGAACATGTCACTGTTGGTAGTTTTCACCATGGCAAAAGCTGTAGAGTCAGATCTATATTATTTCATAAGCAAAAAGGGCAGAGAGTAGACCCTGATCAGATAGCTCTTACAGTAGCTATCTGATCTGGGTCTGCTCTGTTGGTTAAGGTGACTTTATGAAGTAGATGGTTAACCCTTTCCCTGTTCTATGTTTATTCCAAATTTTAATACCTACTTAATATGCATGGACAAAATAGTTATAATTAAGTATGGAAGGTGGAACATTGTAGCCATTTTAGAAAGTAAAGAAACAGATCTATCAAGTTCTATTAGCAAACAGAACAGACCCTGATCAGACGGCTCCTTTAGGAGCCATCTGATCTGGGTCTACTCTGTTTGCAGATGCGTGAAAACACGTTTGTATGAGGGGAAAGGGTTGAGCAAATAACTGAGCAGTTACAGACTAGATGGGTAAAATCTGTGACTAGTTCTCATAGAGACTGCAAGTTTGACTTCAAACACTTATGTTTAATTTAATTGAAGATACATAATTATGTCATTGCAAAGCTGTAAGGAACTTACCGTATTATCTCTAATAAACTGTTCTAGGGGTATTTACAATTTTTTAAGTGACTCCCTGCATTTAGTACACAGCTGGTTGCTTAATGCAATATGAAATAAGTGTTAGTTTTTCCTCCGGAATCGATTCTACGGCGACAATTTTCCACTGTGCATGTGTCCATCAACGTTGAAGAGAATTGATCACCCAAGTGTATATACATCACACATGGTACCTAGAAGTTAGTGGGCATTATTACAGTTTATTAGGGAGAATACGGTATGATTACTGTTTTACACATGTGACATAAGATATATTTTACTGTTACTGTGTTTCAATTACTTTTACTAATACCTATCTTTATATTACATAGGTGTTCAAAATATCGAATCTCAGTTGCATTTTTAGTTTAATAGTTACGTACATGTACAGACAGGATTTTAACCTTTTACTTCATTTCACTCCTTTGCAAACAGGTCACAATGTGGGGGCATAAAGAGTTGCTCTTGTCAGTAAGTATGTATGTACGTCTGTCTGTACACACATCTAGAAACACTTTACGGGCTCTTTCTTAGAAAGTATTTGTCCAATCCACACCAAACTTTACACACATGTTTGTGGCCATTATATCTTGCATAAATACTTAAACTGCTCTGATCTAATATTTCGACCACTAAGGGCCTTTGTCAAAGATTATCATGTCAAAATACACGTCACATTTTTGTTACATGCATTCAGCCATAAAATCAAAGAGAATAATGTTGATCCAGCAACGTCATGGTGACATTGGGTTGTTTTTCAAAATGTCATGACGTCATCAAAATGACGTCATCAAATGACGTCATGGGTGCAACGACGTCATGCATGCATTAGCGCATTATCCTCTTTGATGTTACAGCCAAATGGCCTGTACGTTCTCAGCCTCCATATCCAATCAGTTTCATGAATCTGTCATGAATCTGTCTTTCAGTTCTACATGCATGGAACATCCGTTTCAAAACTACAAATCTCACATCATCACTGCTATGACCACCAATTCCAAAATGTCTGTTTATTGGCTTCTCTCTCTCATGCCTCACATCACTCAAATGTTCTTTCATTCTCTCCAGAATTTCTCTCTCAGTTTCACCGACATACACCATTATATCGCATTTACTGCATTTAATTGCATATACTACATTTCTCTCTCTACAGTTAATATTAGTAGACACATTGTAAACTGATTGCCTATTTGTATTCTTGAAATGTCAAGTATAAGTGACACAAATAGGCAACCAGTTTACAATGTGTCTACTAATATTAACAAAAAATCTGAAGTGGGGGCATCGGTGTCCTATGGACACATTTCTAGTTACTACAATAGTTAACCCTTTCCTCCATAGGCTATTTTTAGACTCTTTTTAGTCTCTTTGAATGAATCTACCCAAAAGGAGCATGTACTAGAGAAAAGTAAAATTTTAGAATTTTGTAGTTTGAAACCATTGTGATAAATAGAGCATTTGCTCCTATAGGAGCTAATGCTCTATTTATCACAATGGTTTCAAGAAGTGGTTATAGCAGAGGCGTAGAAAGGCGTATTTATGGAGGAAAGGGTTAAAGCCCTTTCCCTGTTCAATATTCATGTAAGAAATACATGTAATGACATAATGAATAATTATTAGCTGAATTTTTATCATGTAAACTTTTCAAGGAATATTTTTGCTATGACAAATACTATAGAAACAGATCTATATCATGTCAAAAGCAGACAGAGCAGACCCTGATCAGACAGCTCCTATAGGAGTCGTCTGATCTAGGTACACTGAAATGAAAAGGCATTTATATGAAGGAAAGGGTTGTCTTGCATGAATATTCATGGAATAGAGAGTTAAACCATTAGTTTTGTTTATTCCAGGATTCTGTGAAGGGCTCAAATGGAAATTTCCCAGTGATGACCAAAGTGAAAAGAAATTGACGCAGAAACATTTGCCAGAATAATAGTGGAATTGTCAGCACATATATTTTATATGTGTATGCTGGTAGATAGAGACAAAATATCATGTGAAGTTAATTTCCTTTACATTGTTTTATATGAGGAAAGATGGCGACTTGCAGCATTGAAGAGTCGCCAGAAGAAATAGCAACTGAAACAAGTCTTCTGTCTCAGACAGGACATGAGGGGGAGTCCTCACTGTCCCGCAGGGCGAGGTTTAATGAGCAGCCAGTTGAGAAGTCAGGCTGGGTGGAGGTCTGTCAGTCTGAACCACAAGTGGTGACCTTGACTGGTGTCGTAACCACAGGTCACACCCCAGGACAACAAGTCAAAGTTCAGCTGGAGATGACAGAGGAAGAACTATGTAAACTCAATCAGAAGGAGAAACCAACACCCAGCAAATGTGTATTTGGTAAAGAGGAAGGCCCTCACATATTTGTACTTACAATATTGTTCATGCCTTTTTCTTTCATTTCATCATTTTGTATTTCCTTTTACTTGGGCACCTTAACTTGGTATAATGCTATTGTGTATTTCAGTGAAGAAAGAACAATTTGGCATAAGCTTTTTCTGTGCCCTGTGCTCATTTTGACGTTCCCTTTTACAATTGCGGGATCAGCATTTGTCCTGGCTGTTTATGGCTCCATTATCCAGCTGTCATGGTTCATGCATCATTGGTGCAGGGAGATTCGAGATTTTGAGAAAGGCTTCTATGGGTGGATTTGCAATAAACTGGATGTGTCACAGTGTTCTCCATATGATATCGTAGTCCTCAATGAATGTGGAGAAATACAGGCTGGCAGATGAGCAGGAAGAAGACTGGCTGTATATTTCAGGTTTTTAATTAAGTTTGTCTCATAAATGTAAGCAACCTGGTTACTTGTTTGTTTCAGTCATATGATATCGTATTCATCAATGAATGTGGAGAAATACAGGCTGGCAGATGAGCAGGAAGAAGACTGTCTGTATATTTCAGGTTTTAATTACGTTTGTCTCATAAATGTAAGCAATCTGGTCATTTGTTTGTTTCAGTCAAATGAGCGTCATCATTGGCACGCAACTCTTACATCACAAACATTGTAGAACTGCAACTGCAGTGGCGGTGCAGTGTTTGATCAAGGTCTGCTGTGTTTAGGACAATAGTGGATAACATATTTAATCCTTTACCTCATGAATATTCATGTAAAAATTACTAAAAAACATCATCATGAATATTTGTTACCTGAATTTTTATACTGGCATATGAACACATCATTAGAATCAGATCTATAATTTCATATGCAGGCTGAGCAGACCCTGATCAGACGGCTCCTACAGGAGAAATCTGATCTGGGTCTACTCTGTTTGCTAATGTGTGAAAAGAGAATGAGATAAGGAGTTAAACTAGAGCATAGACTCTGGTCAGATTGTGAGACGACACAATGGAAATACATTTGCTAACCTGTGTCATTGCTTTTTACAAAGTTAACAATGTTGTCACTGCTTCAATCTGTATTACCCATTATTTCAAGAATATTCGTGTAAGACATAATGACTTCATGAATATGAATTAAATTTATTTTTACAAGGGCACAAGTATTTCTGGCCATGAAAGTATATATATTATTTCATAAGCAAACAGAGCAGCCCCTGATCAGATGGTTCAGGAGCTGCCTGATCTGGGCCTACTCTGTTTGCAAAGGCACAAAAAGGCATATTTATGGAGTAAAGGTTTAATGCAGGTACATCAGCCTAATAGTTTACATGTATGTAGATAGTAAAATTGTATTTCCTTTTCAATGAGCTCAGCTGATATTGCACAAACTATCATTATAAAGTACAGAGAACTTCTATATCTCTAACTCAGATAACTCGAACTTCGGGATAACTCGAACTAAAAGTTCATTCCTTCCAAAACTTGCAATACAGAATTGCTCTAATATGTATAACTATGCATATCTAAAAGCAAGTTTGACAGCTTAAAGCAGTTCTAAAGTAATGCTGAAAGCTCCAATAGGAGCTTTCAGCATTACTTTAGACCTGCATTAAGCTGTGAACTTAAGAAAGTGTCCAGATCAGAAATCTGATATCATAACTCGAACTTCTGTTATCTTGAACTAATTTGTATGGTCCCTGAAGTTCGAGATATCGAAGTTCAACTGTATATAACTGACAATCTGCTTTTCTGCTATGTATAGGCAGTTAGAGAAGGCAGCAATCTAGTATTGTAGTACTGGGCACTGTTTTATGAAAGTATCGTCTGAAATTGTCGTAAGTTCTAACATACGTCGATCGCAACTTCCAGTCATATGCAAATTACAACAAACGCTGTTGTACAAAGTTAGCCTAACATTTTGTATTCACGATGTGTGATATTTTCGGCTTTGTGTATATGTATGACTGTCGAACATACGGTATATTAGGACTTGTAACACATTTAGTCATAGGATATTTCGTAAAACGGGACCTTGTAGTTTTACAGCATCTTCAGCATTATCTTTGGCCAAAAACGTTTTTCAGGGACTTGCACAACTGTAGTTCATCACGCTGAAAATGGAATCAGAATTTTGTGTACACAATTACACATCAGAGGTCCAGATAAGATGCATAAATTAAATAATTTTCAAGAATAACTTGTTTATTTCTCCACCAAATCCTATGTTGTCACTACTCTTTAGAATCGTCTCTTCGAGACAATTTTAAAGAGCAGTCACAACATAGGGTTTGGTGGAGAAATGATGATTTTAGTATTTGAGTACGCATCTTTATCTGTTACTCTGGCTACACATCATGTGCAGGTATCCCAAGTTGTTTTGGTCATTAGCTTTCTTGGCAATAGAAGCCATGGCAAGCAATTTAGGATTTTTTTCCATTGCTAGTCATTTTGCTGCATTAAAAGAATTGTTGTATGTTGAGCGATGATAGTCTACAAAGACTTATTGTTTAAAAAAAGGCCTGCTGTAAGTACATGTATGCGACAGGCCTGCTGACAAGTACATATATGTGACTGACCTGATAAGTAAATGTATGTGGCAGAAATGCTAGGTTCATGTTTGTGGCAGGCCTGATAAGTATGTGTATGTGACTGGTCTGCTGATAAGTACATGTATGTAGCAGACCTACTGATAAGTACATGTATGTGCCCGGCCTGATAAGTACAGGCATGTTGCAGGCCTTTTCACCTGTACATGTAGCAGGCCTGCTATATGTACCTAATGTTGTAGGCCTACTGATAAGTACATGTATGTAACGGGCCTGCTAACTGTATACATGTAGCTGTAGAATTTTAGATAAAAATAGCCTAGGGTAGAAATACTTTATTTGTTCTTAACATTTCACATGTAAATTTCAGGGAAAGACAGACACAAAGATATTTACAAACATTATAGACACAGATCAGTTACAAGTTTTATAATGTTTTTCTGTCAGCAAAAAACAGCAAACAGCATTGTAACCTTTACCATATGAAGTACAGTAGAACCCCTCTAATGCGACCACTTAATGAATAAACATGGTTGTCTTTATTAGCAGGTGGTTGCTTAATGCAGGACAAAAGTAATGCAGAAAGCTCTGCATTACTGTTGTCCTGAATTAAGCTACCACCTGCCTCTAGCACCCAGAAGTATACCTCTTTTAGGTGGTCGCATTAGTGGGGTTTTACTGTAGTACAGACCTCAATAAGGTGGTCATTTAACCATTTTCTCCATGAATATTTATGTAAGCTATGTCATCATGAATATTAATTAGATTAATTTGTATAATGGCATATGAATACAAGAATATTCGGCCATGGCAGAAACTGTAGAATCATATCTATAATTATTTCATAATCAAACAGAGCAGACTCTGATCAGACATCCTACAGGAGCTGTCTGACCTGGATCTACTCTGTTTGCAAAGGCGTAGAAAGGCATATTTATGGAGTAAAGGGTATTAGTGTAGGTGCTCATTTATAGTGTAACTGTTGATCTGGGTCTATACCGTGTACAAATCTTCAAGTGCCCCTTTCCCATTACGCTTGCTATGTATGATATTTGCTGACATGTTCAAAGTGGCATTCATAATTTGATGCAAACCCTACTGAGCTTTCATTGTTGTGTCTTTTAATCATTCAACCTGTTCTCTTTTGAATATTAATGTAAGAAATGATGACATCATGAATTTAAACATTTTCAAGAATAACTTCTTTATTTCTCCACCAAACCGTATGTTGTGACCACTCTTTAGTATCGTCTTTAAAAGATCATTCTAAAGAGTGGTCACAGCATAGGGTTTGGTGGAGAAATGATGATTTTAGTACTTGAGTACACATCTGTTGATCTGATTGCACAAGTTTAACTGGTATTTGAACGATTTTGCCAGTTTACTGGCATTGGAGCGATTATACCACTTTTTGCAGTTGTTTTACTGTAAAGGTGAAAAAAGGCCCTTTTCAGGCAATATTGGGAAAAATTCGTTTTGATAATTGGGGATTTCTCTGTGCTATAACTCATGATTTAGAAAGCTTTTTGGTCCCATTTTAACTTGCAATTTTTTCAGTATTTTAATCAAAGTTTGGTCTCTTTTGGGATTTTTACCGGTATTCAAACCTGGGATTTTTTTTACATTTAGTGCATTGGGAATGGGTCTTTCTAATGAACCAGCGTAGACAGGAGAAAAAGGCCTGCCACTGCACGACTTCTACTGGTATGTAAGGCATGGCTTAAGAATTAGACTTAGTGTAAACCTAGACAATACCACAGTTACTGATGACTGTAACTGACCAGGCTCTTGACTTTTTAACCCATTACCTCATAGGCTATTTTTTAGATCCAACCTCTTTAAATAAATCTACTGAAAAGGAGCATTAACTAGAGAAAAGGATTTTGTTTTAGAATTTTGTAATTCTGAAACCATTGTGATAAATAGAGCATTTGTTCCTTAGGAGCAAATGCTCTATTTATCACAATGGTTTCAAAATGTGACTTTTACAGAGGCGTAGAAATGCGCATATATGGAGGAAAGGGTTAATGAAGTTTCTA
This sequence comes from Azorinus chamasolen, assembly GCA_963576725.1. Taxonomy (NCBI): domain Eukaryota; kingdom Metazoa; phylum Mollusca; class Bivalvia; order Cardiida; family Solecurtidae; genus Azorinus; species Azorinus chamasolen. The sequence continues at coordinate 66,140,184 of OY755248.1, forward strand.
AAATTGTTTTGTGTCAAACAGTGTTGACCTTGGATGTCTGATGCAAGAGCTTGTCTTGATCTGTAGTGTTTGCAAGGGGGAGAAAACACTAAAACTAAAATCATGAATATTCATGAGATTAAGGGTGAACAAAGCTTCACCAAGCTGGGTTGCATCAAAAACATTAATAGCTCATTAGAGGCATGATGCATGGTATATGTCTACACAGTTTGTAAAGCCCCAAAGATGCAGTTTAGCTGGTTAGGGTCCACAGTTTGCAAACCCCCAAAGGTGCAGTTTAGCTTGTCTAGGTCTGCACAGATTGCAAAGCTTTTTAAAGTAACATATTAGCTGACCAGGGTCTGCAAAGTCACAAAGGTACATTTTAGCAGGTCTGGGTCTGCTAACTTTGCAAAGCCCCAAAGATACATGTTAGCTCATCTGGGTCTACACAGTTTCCAAGGAGACAAAGATATATTTCCTTATCCCTTTCCCTCATTTAAACGTGTTTTCACACCTTTGCAAACAGAGAAGACCCAGATCAGACAGCTCCTATAGGAGCTGTCTGATCTATGGTCTACTTATAGAGTTAAGGGGTTAAAACATAATGAATAGTACTACTGGTATTATTTAGCTCAACAGGGGTGGGGGGTGGGGGGGGACATACTGTTTTGCCCTGTCTGTCTGTCTGTCTATTTGTTTGAGGACAACTTTAATGTTGGCAATAAGCCATTGCACATACATACTTCAAACTTGGCATGCATGTGTAACTTATGGAGGCGTACATTTTAAGGGATGACTTATTAAGGTCAAGGTCATATTCAAAGTCAAAGGTCAAAATACGGGTCAAATTTATATTGGCAATAATGGGGGGCATAGTGTTTCACAGACACACCTTGATTATAATGGCATCATGATCTAAGGACGTTTTTGCCATGCAACAAATTGTAGAATCGGATCTGCAACATTTCATCAGGAAACGGCAGACCCTGAACAGACAGGATTTGTCTGATCAGGGTCTACACTTTTTCAAAGGTGTTAAAAGCTGCATCTTAGATGTAAATGGTTAAGTGTTAGGACTCATTGATTGTCATGGGTGTATATTATACATATGCTGTGGTTTTTGTATGCACAGGTTTGTGTATGATTTATTACATGTAGTTACACTTCATAAACATTATATCAAAAGCCGTTTGACCTTTTCTATCATATAAATGCTTCTTCACACCTTTGCAAACAGAGTAGGCTCTGATCAGATGGCTCCTATAGGAGCCATCTGATCAGTGCCTGCTCTGTTTGCTATTGAAATTATATATTAAATTAAAATTATATCGATCTGATCTGATCCTACATTTTTTCTCATAGTCATTAAGTCCCTTTTAAATTTTTCCTCATAAAAATTCAGTTTATGAACATTCATGAAGTCATAACTATGTGTATACATGTTCATTAGAGAAAGGTATAATTCACCATTTACAGTTTTAAGCTCTATATTTCAGTGTGAAGGATGTTTTATATATATAAAAAATGAAATAGATCTATTTTACTTTATTATTTTTTTGCATATATTTTATTTCTTGCATTCTGTAAGGAGACCAGTTTTGTTTATGTCTTTTTATTTTTTCATATGCAGAAGAACTTCTCTATAACAGCCACTAAATTGTGTTAAATAGTTGGTATTTAGGGCAGGTGGCTGCTTAAAGCAATGTGAAAGTAAAACAGAACACTCCTATAGGAGCGTTATGTTTTATTTTAACCTTGCTTTAAGCAGTCACCTGCCTTTAGCACAAAATACATGATGTAATTTAGTGGCCGTTATAGAGAGGTTTTACTGTAGTTATGTTTGACATTATGTTTGTTGATATGGATATAAATGTACATTTAACCCTTACCTCCTTACAGACACATTTTAATGCCTTTGCAAACAGTGTAGATCCAGATCAGGCCGCTTCTGTAGCAGCTTTCTCATCAGGGTCTGCTCTGTTTGCTTATGAAATAATATAGATCTGGTATGACAAGTTCTGCAATGGCCAAAACAAAGCGTGTTCATTACATCCTGTGTACTCCTGGATCCCAACTGTCTGCAAAGGTTATAACGAATTCACCTCTGGAGTGCAAACTCTTTACTCTAACTACATGAATATTCATGTCAGATATGACTACATGAATATTATTTAGCTGAATTTTTATAGTGGCATCATCTAGAGAATATTTACCATGGTAGAACTTGTAGAAATACATCATATTATTTCATAAGCAAACAGAGCAGACCTTGGTCAGAAGGAGCCTGTAGGAGCCATCTGATGAGGGAATTCTCTGACATGGTGAAAAAAGAATCTCTATGGAGTAAAGGGTTAAATTTTGGAGACTGAGAATGTGCACAAAACAATAAAACAAAGATTTTTATACCCCTGCAAACTTGTTTGAGGGGGTATACTGGAATCACCCTGTCCGGCGGTCGGTCGATTGGTTTGGCGGTCGGTCGGTCCGCTGCATTTGAACATGGGTAGTTGGTGTCGCGAACTCCTCTTTCAGTTTTAAAGATTTGGTATACATGATAACCACGAATGGCAGATGTGCAAGACTCAATTTTCATGTTTTTACTGCTGGCCATTGCAGAATTATCTCCCCCGGAACTTTTTTTTGGTCATTTTTTCATGAAACCTGGGTAGTTGGTGTCACGAACTCCTCCTTCAATCTGAAAGTTTAATTACTTTATATTTGGTATACATAAGAACCATGAATTGTAGATGTGCATGACACAATTTTCATGTGTTTACCGCTGAGCATTGCAGAATTATCTCCCCTTGAACTTTGAATTTTTTTTGTCTTTTTTGCATAAAACATGTGGAGTTGGTGTCGCAAACTTCCCATTCAGTTTTAAAGTTATTTAATTTATGTATGATACACATTATAACCACGAATGGCAGATGAGCAAGATACAATTTTCTTGTGTTTATCGATGGTCAATGCAGAATTATTTCCCCCTGAACTTTGAATATTTTTTGTCATATTGGCATGAAACATTGGGAGTTGGTGTCGCAAACTCCTCCTTCAATTTGAAATTTATTTAATTGATACTTACCATACACACTTAACACGAATAGTACATGTGCAAGACATAATTTTCCTGTGTTTAGTGACAGCCATTACAGTATTATCTCCACTTAAACTTTTGACTATTTTTGTCATTTGGTCCTGTTACATGGGTAGTTGGTGTCACAAATTTGGATTTGCAATCAAGGCTGCCGTGTGGGGGTATTCATCACCTTTAGTGATAGTTCTAGTTTTAATTTTTTCCGGTAAAAGTTGATTGATGGTGATGTAAAAACAAAACATGACACTTCCAATCATTAGCAGTGCTGCATGGAATGAAAAAACTAAAATCCAATCATGTTTTAGTTTCATGGCAGTCTAGTTAACACTTTTTTTGGTACAAAGGAATTTTCATGCCTTTGCAAACAGAGTAGACCCAGATCTGATGGCTCCTATAGGTCAGGGTCTGCTCTGTTTGCTTATGAAATTACAATAGATCTACAGATTCTACCAACACAAAAAAAAACATTAAAAAAATTCAGCTAAGTAAATCTTTGCAAGCAGTTTGGATCCAGATTGGATGCCAATTGACTCTACATCTCATTTAACCCTTTCTCTGTTGAATATTCATGTAATAAATAATGTCATCTTGAATATTTATTAGTTGAATTTTTACAATGGCATATGAACACGGGATATTTTGGTACTGGTAGAACTGTTGAGTCAGATCTAATCTAATTTCATAACCAAACAGATCAAATCAAGGTCCTACAGGAGCCATCTGATATGAGTCTACTGTTTACTCTAGTCTGTAGAGGCATCTGTATGACGGGAAAAGTTAAGATGTAACTTATTTGACAATCCAATCACATAGGTTCAGATAAGATGCGTAAATTAAGATATTTTCAACAACAGCTCCTTTATTTCTCCACCAAACCCTATACTGTGACCACTCTTTAGAATCGTCTCTTCAAGACGATTCTAAAGAGTGGTCGCAGTATAGGGTTTGGTGGAGAAATGACGATTTTAGTATTAGGATATGCACCTTTATCTGTAGCTCTGCAATCATGATGTTTCAATAGAAATAAAGAAATACAGACTTTTTCAGGAAGACATTTTGTCAAAGGTTGAATAATGTTGTTATGCGCGTATATGCGTAAAGCTCGCGATGGATATCCTGTCAACGGGAAAAATGTGTTATAGTAAATAGTATGTCCAATATTTATGTTAACCCTTTACTGGATAAATACACCTTTCTGCTCCTTCACAAGCAGAGTAGACACAGATCAGACCTGTCTGATCAGATTCTGCTCTGTTTGCTTATGAAATAATATACATGTAGATCTGATTCTTCAGTACTGCTTTGCTATTTTAAAAATTAAACTAATTACTTTTCATGATGCCATCATTTCCTTCATGAATATTCATGGAGTAAACGGTCAAATATGTTTAATGTAGGGTAGCATTACAAATAATACACTTTACTTTTATACTGTAGCTTTTTTACATTAAAAATATATTTATTCATCCCAATGTTTCGCCAAGGCCTGTAGAATACCCGAAACCTTTTACTCCATGAATATTCATGGTAGACACCACTTATTATGAATATTAATGCATGATTTGATATTGTTATTTAACAGAGGTCCAGATAAATTCTAACATTTTCAGCAATAGCTCCTTTATTACTTCACCAAACCCTATACTGTGACCACTCTTTAGAATCGTATCAAAGAGACGATTCTAAAGAGTGGTCACAGTATAGGGTTTGGTGGAGAAATGACAATTTTAGTATTTGGATACACACATTTATCTGTAGCTCTGTATTTAAAATGAGTGAATACATGTACATAGCTATGCCAAATATCATAGAACCAAATCTAAGTTATTCCACAAGCAAATATAACAGACCCTAATCAGACGACTCCTACAGGATTCATCTGATCTTGGTTTACTCTGTTATCTATGCCTTTGCAAACAGAGTAGACCCTTATCAGACAGCTCCTATATGAGCCATCTGATCAGCGTCTGCTCCATTTGCTTTAATATGTGATATAGATAATTATGATTCTACAGCTTCTGCCATGGCCAAAAATTTGTGAAACTATGAGCTATTATAGCAATCTAATTAATATTCATGATATCATTTATTTCTTACATGAACATTCATGGAGTAAAGGGTTACACTATACATGTAGTTATATTGGTTGTGCTTGCATTTATATTTTACAATCTACAATTTGTAATAGTATGGTTTTTGTACTGTTGCAATAGTCATTATAATTTGCTAACCTTTATTTATTAAAGAAATGTATACTAAATCTGTGGCCTTTTTTTGTCTATCCATTTCCCTGTTAAATATTCATGTAACAAAGGCAGTAAAACCTCTCTATAACAGCCACTAAATTACATCAGGTATTTTGTGTTAAAGACATGTGGTTGCTTAAAGTAAGGTGTACGTAAAACAACGCTCCTAAGTGAGATAATAAAGATGTGATCTGTTTTCTACAACTCTTCCTCCTTGACCCTTTCCTCCATAAACACGCCTTTCTACGCCTCTGTAAAAGTCACTTTTTGAAACCATTGTGATAAATAGAGCATTTGCTCCTTAGGAGCAAATGCTCTATTTATCACAATGGTTTCAGAGCTACAAGATTCTAAATTTTCCTTTTCTCTAGTTAATGCTCCTTTTCGGTAGATTTATTCAAAGAGTTTAGATCTAAAAATAGTCTATGAGGTAATGGGTTAACCCTTACACTGTCATAAAAAAATCTGCTCAAACTCCCAATTTTTCGTTTACCTCTGATTCCTAGGAGCCGTCTGATCTGGGTCTACTCTGTTTGCAAATCCATAGTGACAAATAGCTTGGATCCTGGTGAGCCTCTTGAGTTACTTGGCATCTCATCTGGATCAAAGCTGTTTATTTATAATTATAACCTTTAAAGCTATCGCTTCATATGTCCTATTTTTCACTTCATTAACACATTAAGCAAACAGAGCAGACGCTGATCAGATGGCTCCAATTATGACCAATAGGAGCCGTCTGATCTGGGTCTACTCTGCAAAGGTGTATTTATGGAGTAAAAGGTTAAAGAATATTAAAATAAGAGGGCCATGATGGCCCTAAATCGCTCACCTGGCCTTACGGTTTCAGAGAAGAAGATTTTTAACGATATTTCTATGAAAAACTGATAAGCTCTGGGGCGGGCCATATTTGGTCCAGGGGTCATAATTTAAACAATCTTTGTAGAGGACCATTAGATAATGCTACATACCAAATATCAATGGTCTAGGCCTTACAGTTTCAGAGAAGAAGATTTTTAAAGATTTTCCTATGAAAAGCTGATAAGCCCCAGGGCTGGGCCATTTTTGGTCCTGGGGTCATAATTTGAACAATCTTTCTAGAGGACCATTAGATGATGCTACATACTAAATACCAAAGGTCTAGGCCTTACGGTTTCAGAGAAGAAGATTTTTAAAGATTTTCCTATGAGAAACTGATAAGCCCTGGGGCGGGGCCATTTTTGGTCCAGTGGTCATAATTTGAACAATCTTTGTAGAGGACAATTAGATAATGCTACATACCAAATATCAAAGGTCTAGGCCTTACGGTTTCAGAGGAGAAGATTTTTAAAGATTTTCCTAAGAAAAACTGATAAGCCCCGGGGCGGGGCCATTTTTGGTCAGGGGGACATAATTTGAACAATCTATATAGAGGACCATTAGATAATGCTACATACTAAATATCAAATGCCTAGGCCTAACGGTTTCAGAGAAGAAGATTTGTAAAGATTTTTCTATGAAAAACTGATAAGCCCCGGGACGGGGCCATTTTTGGCCTGGGGGTCATAATTTGAACAATCTTTGTAGAGGACCATAAGATGATGCTACATACTAAATACCAAATTTCTAGGCCTTACGGTTTCAGAGAAGAAGATTTTTAAAGATTTTCCTATGAGAAACTGATAAGCCCTGGGGCGGGGCCATTTTTGGCCAGGGGTCATAATTTGAATAATCTTTGTAGAGGACCGTTAGATGATGCTACATACCAAATATCAAAGGTCTAGGCCTTACGGTTTCAGAGGAGAAGGTTTTTAAAGATTTTCCTAAAAAAAACTGATAAGCCCCAGGGCGGGGCCATTTTTGGTCCGGGGGACATAATTTGAACAATCTTTGTAGAGGACCATTAGATAATGCTACATATCAAATATCAAATGTCTAGGCCTTACGGTTTCAGAGAAGAAGATTTTTAAAGATTTTCCTATGAGAAACTGATAAGCCCTTGGGCGGGGCCATTTTTGGCCCGGGGTCATAATTTGAACAATCTTTGTAGAGGACCATTAGATGATGCTACATACTAAATACCAAAGGTCTAGGCCTTACAGTTTCAGAGAAGAAGATTTTTAAAAAATTTCCTATGAAAAACTGATAAGCCCCGGGGCGGGGCCATTTTTGGTCCGGGGGTCATAATTTGAACAATCTTTGTAGAGGAACATTAGATGATGCTACATACCAAATATCAAAGGTCTAGGCCTTACGGTTTCAGAAAAGAAGATTTTTAAAGATTTTCCTAAGAAAAACTGATAAGCCCCAGGGCGGGGCCATTTTTGGTCCAGGGGACATAATTTGAACAATCTTTGTAGAGGACCATTAGATGATTCTACATACCAAATATCAAAGCTCTAGGCTTTGTGGTTTCAGAGAAGAAGATGTTTAAGTAAATTGTTGACGACGCACGACGCACACCGCACGACGCACATACGCACGACGCCGGACGCCGGACACTGCCCCCTCACAATACCTCACCTGGCACTTTGTGCCAGGTGAGCTAAAAACTAAGGAAGTTTGTCCTTAGGAGCATTATAAATACTGGTCCTTGTCTTTAGTTAACCCTTTCCCTCTTGAATATATTCATGTAAGAAATAATGACATCATGAATATTTATAAGCTGAACTTTTACATTGGCATATGTACACTGGATGTTTTGGTATTAGTAGAAGCTGATCAGAGGTGTGAAATAGTGTTTGTATGAGGGAAATGGTTAAAAAGAGTATTTACCCTTTCCCTGTTCTGTGTTTATTCCAAATTTCAATACCTACTCGATATTCATGGAGAAAATCATTATAATGAAATACGGAAGGTGGAACATTGTGTCCATTTTAGAAAGTAAAGATACTGATCTTGTCAAATTCCACTAGCAAACAGAGCAGATCCTGATCAGATGGCTCTTATAGGAGCTGTCTGACAGTCTAATCTGGGTCTACTCTGTTTGCAAATGCTTGAAAACACGATTATATGAAGTAAAGGGTTAACATGATAGACCAGTTCTCGTAACAGCTGATGAAGGTCTAGTGACTGGACCAAAATATTCATGTAAAACAAAATTGTTCCAGGTTATGGATATTCAACAATATAGATCACCCAAATTAAATACCAAACTATTTAGGTTCATGATACAATTAAGGAAATTACAGAGAAAATACATCCAAATGTTTTGATATTTATTACAATGAAATATTCATACATATTGAAATAGATGTACAATATTTTAATATTTTATAACAAGAATCTATAGAAGCAAATAAATACTTGAAAAGTAACAATAATTATACAGTCTATAAATGAGTATATTTCTGGCTCTACATGGTCCTGCTATTTGAAATAACATCTGACTCCCATTTTGGACATTTTAATGCATTCCCTCATAGGCTATTTTTAGATCTAACCTCTTTGCATCAATCTACTGAAAATTAGCATTTACTTTAAAAAAAGAAATTCTTAGAACTTTGAAACAATTGTTGTAAATAAAATATTTGCTCTGTTTATCACAATGGTTTTAAAAAGTGGTGTCAAAAGGTGTCAATATGACGGAATGGGTTACAGAATATTTTTGTGCAGTTGTTTACTTAAAGGGGAAGTCCCTACATTTGACACTTTTTCAAAAAACACCTGATATATACAAAACTGATTTGTTTATATGCTGAAAAGTAGTATATCGCAAGAAAACCCATTAAATTACCGTTTATAATGACAAAACATCCATGTGTTTGATATCACCGATCCCCATTTTACTACCCGATGTTTCAGATTTATTTGGGTTGGGTTTTAGTTTCGTAACTGTTCGTCCTATTCACGTTTCTCTGACCACTTCAAAGAAAAGCTATTAGGTAAGCAATGGAGGGATCGGGTGATCATAGGCATAACGCGGAAGATTTTAACGGAAAAGGACGATAATCTTGTGTTGTAGAACAAAACTTATAAGTATTGATGAAATCGGTTTATTTGTATCACAAGGGCATTTTTTCGATATAAGTTCAAATTTGCAACCTTCATAATAATGATTAAGTATAACAAATACCAAGTTTTATGATATTATTGAAAACACGTGTTCATTGAAGGGACTTCCTCTTTAACAAGTTAATGCAAAAGTGATGCACTTCAGTATGCAACATTTTTCACTAAATGCAAGTTTTATTTTTCACTAAAAAACGTAATCAGAGCATCAAGCAGCCTAAATTCTGACAATAAGTGACCACATATTCGCTACCAGCAGCCAAAGAGTAAAATGACCAGATGCACTTTGATAGTGTTTTTTTCGCAAGACATATAAGCCAATATATACAATGAAGTGCTATCTCCCTATACATAGATCAGTAGTCGTGTACAAGATAGAAAATAAAATATCACTAAAAGAGTTAAATCAATCAACCATCTCTACCCTTCACCTGCTGTCTTTGCAAACAGAGTAGACCCAGATGAGACAGCTCTTGTAGGAGACATCTCATCAGGATTTGCTCTGTCAGCTAACAGGATTATATAGATCTGATTGTACACTTTCTGCTATGGCCACATATTTGTATACATGTACCTAGTACATGTACAATTAAAAATTCAACTAATGAATACTATTGATGTCACCATTCTTACATGAATAAAGTAAAGGGTTTAACCCTTTCCTCCATAAATACACCTTTCTACTCCTCTGTAATAGTCACTTATTGAAACCATTGTGATAAATAGAGCATTTGCTCCATAGGAGCAAATGCTCTATTTATCACAATGGTTTCAAAACTACACAATTCTAAAAATTTCCTTTTCTCTAGTAAATGCTCCTTTTTGGTAGATTTATTAAAATAGGTAGGATCTAAAAGTAGCCTATGAGGGAATGGGTTAAAGAGTAAAGAGTTTAACAGTTCAGTTTATATAATGTATAATACAGTAAGCTGCAGGTTGCTAATTAGGTTTCCTAATTATTTATACCCCTTTACTCCATGAATATTTATACAGCAGAACCCTTCTAAACCAGAATTCTAGTAGAGAAGAATTTAAATAATTTTACGCAAGTGGTTGCTTCACCCATAAGCTATTTTTAGATCCAACCTCTTTGAATAAATCTACCGAAAAGGGGCATTTACTAGAGAAAAGGAAAATTTTAGAATTGTGTAGTTTGTGTAGTTTTGAAACCCTTGTGATAAATAGAGCATTTGCTCTATTTATCACAATGGTTTCACAAAGTGACTTTCAAAGAGGTGTCAATATGCAAGAATGGGTTAATTAAAGGTGAAAGTCATGCAGAAAGCTCCAAGAGGAGCCACCTGTCTCCAAGACCAATATTTATACCAAATTTAACATCCAGTTTAGAAGGGTTTTACTGTACAAGAAGTAATAACATCATGAATATTAATTTGCTGATTTTTTTTATAATGACAAAGGAACAGAGGATTGCTTAGCCACAGCAGAAACTAAGAATCAGATGTATATTATTCAATAAAATAAATAGAGCAGACCTTGATCAGACGGCTCCTACAGAATTAATGGTAATTTTTCTGACAAAAAAATATATTTTTCTTAATTAGAATGGAAGTCTAATCTAATACACGAGATTGCAACTTGTACAAAATTCCTCGGCTGTGTGAATGGTTTGGTTTTTATCAACTTTTATGGCACTGCAAAATGGAGACAATTATTGAATCTCCCTCTCATTTGCATATTTGGGGTGCATATTCCAAAATTTAAATAGGAAAGCCTGATTTTTGAAGCCCTATATGGTATCCCCTTAATACCTAGCAGAATACTGGCAGTGTTTCCAGTTCTTGTGATAGTTTAGCTTATGCAAGATCCACTTTCCCTTTGTAGAAACTCAAAAATCTATTTCAGGCACAAAAAGAGAAATCATTAACCCTTACAATGCGGGAAACGAGTCACTAATGTCCTTTGCAAACAGTGTAGACCCAGACGAGAGGGTTCCTAGAGGAGCCCTCTCATCAGGGTCTGCACTGTTTGTCATATTACACTTTTCTTTAGAAAAATCACAAAATATTCACCGTAAGCTTGACCGGTTTGAATTTTGTAAAAGTGCATTTGAAAATTCAGCATAGTAAGGGTTAAGCACAAATCATACTGCAGAGCTTTCAGTAACATGTTGCAGTACAAAACCATAGTCACATATTATTAACCCTCTACTCCATAAATACGCTTTTATTAGCCTTTGCAAACATAGGAGCCATCTGATCTAGGTCTACTCTGTTTACAAAGTCGTATTTATGGAGTAAAGAGCAAAAGAAATAGCTACTTGGTGAAATGTGCTACATAAGTGACAGCTGAAATTGTTGGAAAATAGCAACAAGGTAAAATCAAATGAGAAACAAAATAGCACCATTCTGAAATTCAGAGAAAAGACACGAACATACACATTAAAATGAAGGCAAGCAAAGTTCTACACCAAATTACCTGCATCTACAATGACCAAACAGTACTGAATTATCGACAGTTTATTTACAGCAGAAAAAATACATAGGCTACAACTTTCATGATTTATTAACAGCAGACTCTTTCAGAAACTTTTGTCCTTCATTAAGCTACCACCTGAGTGGTTGTAATAGCAAGTTTTTACTGTACATGTAATGTATTAACTTCAAATGTGAACAGATTAAAGGTGGTTGCTTGCCAAAGGAATAAAAATAAAAAATACCAAATTTCAGCAGAACTCTGTTTAGCTGCAATCAGCTCTTAACAAGTAAAACAATAAATAAATATAGCAATATGACTAAGATCTAACTTCCTTTTATACTCGCATAATGAAATGGTTAAGTTCTTCAACAAGAACCTGAGGCTAAGTTCAGAAGACTAACAAGAATAGTTCAGAAGACTAACAAGAATATTTAGACCCAACCTCTTTGAACTAATCTACCGAAAAGGAGCAACAACTATAGACAAGTGCACCGCAAGCTGGTGCAACGCTCGTCTCGTCATTGTCAAGATGAACATGCATACCAAAAATGAAGGTTGTAAATGAAAAATTGAAGAAGTTATGGCCAATGTTAAGATTTCGGACGACGACGACAACGCGGATGCCCGGGTTACGACAATAGCTCGTGATTTCTTCGAAACAGACTAGCTAAAAAGGAAAATTTAAGAATTGTGTAGCTTTGAAACCATTGTGACATATAGAGCATTTGCTCTATTTATCACAATGGTTTCAAAAAATGTGTTTTACAGAGATGCAAAAAGGCGTTGGTAGGAGAGAAAGGGTTAAAAGCTTGCTTTGACTATGTGAGTTAGATAACAAGTTTATCCTTTTATTATTTTTCAAGCAAACTCTAATATATATATATAAACATGAATATTACAATGGCAGTGTATAAAATTACATGTAAAAACTGATACAATTGTACAAAAATGTAAAAATACAGTACCCTAATTACCCTAAGCATTTGGAAAGACAAATTAACCCATTCACTCATTATGATGACTCTGTAAAAGTCACTTTCTGAAACCATTGTGATAAATAGAGCATTTATTCAAAGAGATAGGATCTAAAAATAGCTTATGCGGGAATGGGTTAACGCAAATACCTTATAGGGAAGACAGATTAAATGGTTCCTTTACTTTTTGATCAGTGGCTACACTATTTCCTACAAAAAAGTATAACAAGAGCTGTCCGCAGACAGCGCGCTCCACTTTCGTTAGTGCTGGATAGTGTAGTGGAAGTCTTAAGTCAGAAAGGGGAGATAACTATAGCAAAATTAATTTTAGGGTTACCTGCCCTTGTGAAATGGGTCCCCCTTGTAACAGTTAACATGTATGCCAAAGTTGAACCAAATATCTTGGACAGTTTCTGAGACATAGACCTGAACATAAAACTTAACAATGAAAAATCTAAGTCGAAAAAGGGGCATAACTATGACAAAATTAATTTTAGGGATATCTACCCTTGTGAAATGGGTTCCCCTTGTGATAGTAAACATACATACCAAATATGAACCAAATATCTTTGATGGTTTCTGAGAAAAGTGACCTTAACAAAAAGGTTAACCAACGCAGACGCCGACACCGACGAGAGGGTCATGACAACAGCTCCACTTTTTGAAAAAGTGGAGCTAAAAACGGTGTTATTTTAGACCCAAACTCTTTGAATAAATCTACTGAAAAGGAGCATAATTATACTAGAAAAAAAGAAATTTTTAGAATGGACAGTTTTGAAAACAAACTGTCATAAATCACAAAGGTTTCAAAAAGTCACATTTACAGAGGTGACAAAAGGTATCATAAGGGAATGGGTTATATAGCCTTAGTCTGAATACTGCGGGTAATTAGTGTAGAGTGAGTATGGTGGCATCAAGCAACACACCACGCTAGAGTTTATCAATCAGTGGCACATGGTACAACCTCTCTAAAACCAATCAAAGAGGCTTCACTGTACAGCAAAACCCCTGTATAATGACCACTCATAGAGACTTTAATATACAGTAAAAAACCCTCTATAATGACCACTCATAGACTTTAATATACTGTAAAAAACCCTCTATAATGACCACTCATAGAGACTTTATTATACTGTAAAACCCCTCTATAATGACCACTCATAGAGACTTTATTATACTGTAAAACCCCTCTATAATGACCACTCATAGACTTTAATATACTGTAAAAACCCCTCTATAATGACCACTCATAGAGACTTTAATATACTGTAAAAAACCCTCTATAATGACCACTCACAGAGACTTTAATATACTGTAACTTTAATATGCAGTTAAACCCCTTTTGGGGTTTCATTGTGGAGGTGTTTTTCTATTGCATCCCTTGTCTCTTATCATATTGCATACCTTGTCTCTTATCATAACTCTTAAAATGTACCACTGAAAGTTTTCTGATCATCCGGACTAATAACATCATATATCAACTGAAATATATGTCAACAATCAAACTTTAATCCTTTCCTCCATGAATATTTATGTAAGAAATAATGACGTTATGAATATTAATTTGATTCATTTGTTATATAATAGCACATGGATACAGGAAGTTTTGGCCATGGCAGAACCTGTAGAATCATATCTGTATTATATCATTACAGAGCAGACCCTGATCAGACGGCTCCTGATTGGGTCTACTCTGTTTGCAAAGCGTACAAAGGCATATTTATGGAGTAAAGTGTTAAAATGTGATACTCATACATATATAAGTCAGATATACTTAAGTAGTGTTTTGGCACTATTTATACAACAATACAGCATATGTAGGCACTAATTCAAAATGTCCTCTACAAGTTTCAATTTTAATTACAGTAAAACCTCTCTAAAGCCACCACTTAGTGGCTTTAAAAGCAGGGGGTTGCCTAATGCAAGTCAAATGTTATGTTTATCATGCATTAAGCAAATAACCTCCCTTTACATACCTTTTCCTGACAATTTTGGGAAAAATGCTATTTAATAATTGGGATTTTTTTCACGCATTCAACTCAATAATTTGGAAAGCAGTTTAGACCCATTTTACCATATTCTGTATTTAAGCATTTTAAACAAAATTTGGTCTCTATTGGGATTTTTCTCATGGAAAAATGTTGCTTATTTTGCTTTGGGAATGGGTCCTTTTAGGGGACCCATGTAGATGCAAGAAAAAGAGCTGCTTTATGACCCAGAATTATACCTCTTATGGGTGGTCGCTATAGAGAGTTTTACTGTATCTTTCTGTAGCGAGAACAAACACTGTCAATGAGTCTGACCAAGAAGTAATGTTTATCCCATTCGGCTGATCTTCTTAGACTTGTCCCGTGACTTTGGTGGAGGAGCGGCATCAGCAGCAACGTGTCGGCCATACAAACTGCATCAAAGAATTTTTACATTCAACAGCATCAATTACTTTATGTATGACTTACAAAATTTGCTTGAATTTAATTTGTTTGTTTGTATGATGGATTTACGTCGCTTTAACAGTATTTCAGTCATATCACCACATCCAGCTAATTACAGGTGGAGGAAGACCCCAGATGTTTTTCCATGCACTGGATAAACTGCATTATTTTTATGCACAGAAGAACACCAGGATTGGACCACCTACCAAGCACAAACCAGCTGGAAGGCTTCCTCACATGAATGCCCAGACTGGGATTCAAACCACAGCGGTGAAGGGCTAAGTGAAAGGGCCTCCATGGTTGTGGTTATAGTCTGTGACTGGCAATCACTTTAAGTGATTGCCAGTCACAGACTATAACCACAACTATGG
Source organism: Azorinus chamasolen (assembly GCA_963576725.1). Classification (NCBI taxonomy): domain Eukaryota; kingdom Metazoa; phylum Mollusca; class Bivalvia; order Cardiida; family Solecurtidae; genus Azorinus; species Azorinus chamasolen. The sequence continues at coordinate 66,155,706 of OY755248.1, forward strand.
AGGCCCCTGTCAGAATTTTAAAGATGTCTCATGACAGTTTGTGGGAAATAACCAATAAATAAATCATTCAGCATTACTCCACAGCTAACCATTTTACCTCATGAATATTCATTAAGAAATAATGAATCTTTGAATATTGATTAGATGAATTTTCGTAATGGCATCATGAATAAGGGAGGTGTTTACCATGGCAGAAGCTGTAGACTCCGATCTATATTATTCCATATGCTAACAGAGCAGACCCTGATCAGACAGCTACTATTGGAGCTGTCTGATCTGGATCTACTCTGTTGCAAACACACAGAAAGGTGATGAGACAGCTCCTGAACGTACATGGCCTGGGTATACTACATTTGCAAAGGGGATCAAAATGTACACGGTGAATCAATTTTGAACACTTTAAGTGATTGCCAGTCACAGACTATAACCACAACTATGGAGGCCCCTGTCAGAATTTTAAAGATGTCTCATGACAGTTTGTGGGAAATAACCAATAAATAAATCATTCAGCATTACTCCACAGCTAACCATTTTACCTCATGAATATTCATTAAGAAATAATGAATCTTTGAATATTGATTAGATGAATTTTCGTAATGGCATCATGAATAAGGGAGGTGTTTACCATGGCAGAAGCTGTAGACTCCGATCTATATTATTCCATATGCTAACAGAGCAGACCCTGATCAGACAGCTACTATTGGAGCTGTCTGATCTGGATCTACTCTGTTGCAAACACACAGAAAGGTGATGAGACAGCTCCTGAACGTACATGGCCTGGGTATACTACATTTGCAAAGGGGATCAAAATGTACACGGTGAATCAATTTTGAACACAACACATATACAGTACTGTTGTCATAGATACCTACTATACATGAGAAGAAATTAACTGATCTAAGTGTAAACACCTGAAAACAGCCAATAATCATGAAGACATTTTTATACAAAAATATGATAAAATAAAATTCGTGACTTACAATTTGTATGTCTCTGAACGGATATACTCAAACACGTGAGACATGCCTACTTGATATTGGTCTGCTATAGGGGTGACCCAGGGATTGTTTTCACCTCTAAACACTTGTCGGGAACCAACCAAGTCAAGAGCACCTGATGGAAGAATGATCAAATTCATACATTTTCAGTATTAAATAGTAAGAATATCACAAACTGTCATTTCGAACCTCAAAATCTTAAGATAGTATGCTAGAGTTTATATCAAGAATGTGAAATGACCAAATCAAGCCATCAACAGCAGAACTTTATTAACCCTTTACTCCATGAATATTCAAGTAAGAAATAATGACATCTTGACAGTTAATCAGAGTAATTGTTATAACAGGAGATCGTCACAAGAAGTATTGGCCCAGGCTATGGGCCTGGCAGAAACTGTAGAATGATCTCTATATCATCCCTTTCCTCCATAAATACGCCTTTCTACGCCTCTGTAATAACCACTTCTTGAAACTTTTGTGATAAATAAAGCATTTGCTCCTGTAGGATTTGCTCCTGCTCTATTTGTTACAATGGTTTCAAACTACAAAATTCTAAAATTTTACTTTTCTCTAGTAAATGCTCCTTTTCAGTAGATTCATTCAATGAGGTTGGGTCTAAAAATAGCCTATGGTGGAAAGGGTTAAATATAAGCAAATAAAGCACATCATGATCAGATGGCTCCTATAGTAGCCGTCTGATCTAGGTCTACTCTGTTTGCAAAGATGTAGAAAGGCACATTTATGGAGGAAAGTGTTAACTCTTTCCCTGTTGACTATCTATGCAAGACGTAATGACATCATGAATATTTATTAGCTGAATTTCAATTATGGTATATGAACACAGGATTTTCATTTTGCTTTGGCTGAAACTGTAGAATCAGACCTATATAATTTCATAAGCAAACAGAGCAGACCCTAATTAACGGCTCCTACAGGAACTGTTTGATGTGGGTCTACTCTGTTTGCAAAGACCTGAAAAAGCATGGTTAAGCCATAAAGAAAATAAGAAATAAGTCATTTTCATACATTACTTATGCATTGTTCATATGTAAATTTATTGAAGGTAATTTTTCTATAAAAAAAACCATTTTTTAAACACATCGCATTTCCATTGAAAATGTATTGTATGAACCATTAACCCTTTTCTCCATTAATTTGCTTTCCTACGCCTTTGCAAGTGGACACAGGAATTTTTAGCCATGACAGATACTGTAAAATTATATCTTTATTGCAGGAGCCTTCTGATCTAGGTCTTCTCTGTTTGCAAAGACACAAAAAGGCAATTTATGGAGTAAAGGATGAACCCGTTATCTCCTAGAGATGCTTTTTGACGCCTTTGCAAACAGAGGTGACCCAGATCAGAAGGTGCCTGTGCAACCCAGGATCTGGTCTGTTTGCCAAAACATTCTGTGTTTATATACCATATTCTAACACACCTCGCGCACATATCTACATAAACAAAGAAGGGACATATCTATGTTTGAATTCTCCATAAAACACTGCACGCGCTGTAACGGCTTAATGTGGCGTAATATGGCTTCGAAAATTTGTACGTCAAGAAAAGTAGTGCCGTTGTGGCGGTGCAAATTATAGTTAAATTGAGGTGTTAGAATCGAAATAATAATAAATTTATACCAGTGTTTTATCGTGCAATCAAACATGGGAAGTCGTTGAGATGCATAGTAATTAAATCATGAGGCCAATAGGCCTCCTACCAGTGTTCGATTGCACGATAAAACACTAGTATGAATTTATTATTTCTTAAGTAAAAAATTAGGTAATAAATATTCATGAATCATGATTTCTTATGAATATTCATCAGGTTATGGATCAACCACATTAAACAACTATGTGGAAGAACAATGTGTGTCCTACCTATTTCAGGTGGTAGAACAGTCAGCCTGTTTCCCTGTATGTGAAGCTCTCTCAGTCTGGCCAGGTCTCCTATTTCCTTGGGTAAGGCAACCAAATCATTGTCCCTTAGTACCAGCTGTGTACACAAAGAACACATAAACGCCCAGATAAGATGTATAAATTGGAACAATTCAAAGAATAAAGCCTTTATTTCTCCATCAAACCCTATGCTGTTACTTTAATCATTTTGTAAAATAAGGAAATAAATACAAATTTCAAAGGAATAAAGTACAGATATAGAAATAGAGTTTGAGACAAAAAGTGAAGTCCCTGATCAGACGCTGCCTTGAAAAGGCAGTGTCTGACCTGGGATTGCACTATTTGTCTTGTTGCATTTATGCGACATTGGCGATGAAATGGTTAACAGATCCATTTCACTCATTTCTGGGAGTGTCAAAAAGTTTAAGCCTGATCAACTCTTCGTCTTATCTGAATCAAAACTTTTTTGCAAATGTGAGTCAAGTTCCAGGGAGCATTCTACAATTTTACTCCATAGAAATGGCTTTTAATGCCTTTGCAAACAGAGTGTCATATGATCATGGTCTGTTCTGTTTGCTTATGGAATTCTATAGTTTCTGCCATAGCCAATATAACTTGTGTTCATATGCCCTTAACCCATTCGCTCATAGGCTACATTTAGATACAATCTCTTTTAATAAATCTACCGAAAAGGAGCATTAACTAGAGAAAAGGAAAATTTTAGAATTTTGTAGTTCTGAAATCATTGTGATAAATAGAGCTAAGGAGCAAATGCTCTATTTTTCACAATGGTTTTAAAGTGAATTTTACTGAGGCGTATAAAGATGTATTAAATTATAATGGAGGAAAGGGTTACAGAAATTCCATCTAAACAGTATTCATATCAAGATTTTTTTAATGAATATTCACCAGGTAAAGATTTAAATGCAAACTCTGGTTACTTACAATCTGCAAGCTCTTCAATTTGCCAATCTCTGGATGGATGATTTCGAAATCATTGTCTCCGAGGTATAAAGCCCGCAGTGAATCTAAAATCCAAAATTACAGTATGAATTAAATCATTACACCATGAGTATTCATTTAACCCTTTCCCTGTTCTATGTTTAACCCTGTCCCTGTTCTATGTTTAACCCTTTCCCTGTTCTATGTTTATTCCAAATTTCAATACCTACTAAATATTCATGGTCAAAATATTATAATGAAGTATTGAAGGTGGAACATTGTAGCCATTTTAGAAAGAAAAGAAACAGACCTTTTCAATTCCATTAGCAAACAGAGCAGACCTTGATCAGATGGCTCCTATAGGAGCCATCTGATCTTGGTCTACTCTGTTTTCAAATGCTTGAAAACATATTCATATGAGAGGGAAAGGGTTAAGAAATAATGAGATCATGTATATTAATTAGATTAATTTTTACGATACAACATGGACACAGGAATTTTTGGTCATGACAGAAACTGCAGGATCATATCTACATTATTTCATAAGCAAACAGAGCAGACCATGATCAGACTGCTCCTACAGGAGCCATCCAATCTAGGTCTACTCTATTTGCAAAGGCGTAGAAAGGTGTATTTATGGAGTAAAGGGTTAACCCTTTACCTCAAGGAGATGTCTTTGAAGGTGTATCTGACTGAATTCGAGACATGTATACAAAGTAGTATACTCACCCAGTTGGTAAAAATTTGCGGGCAGACTGTTTTCATTGAGATTGTTGTATGTTAAATCCAGATCCATCAAGACTGCAAAAGCTCCAAAACCTCTTGGCAAGCTGTTCAGTTTGTTCATTCTGAAAATATTTACATGAATATATTATAAATATCTGTACAAATAACTAGAATTATTTTGTAAACAAAAACTGATGTCTCCCCACTCACCCCATGTACAAATTTAAAAGTCCCATAACTCTGCAGAAAATCATTGAACCGGGATAGGAATAAGATATATGCACAGCTAGGAATAGTGCTGATCAATCAAATCAGACCAAAGGTTTTGAAGAAATCATGTTGAAAAATTAAAATCGGACAGACAGACAGATGCCGCCCACAAAAATAATATGTCCCTCCAGTGTACTGGGGCAGACATAATTTCTGTTGATTATAATAATGTTTTCTTTCAAAATGTGTATACTGCATTCTGATGAAAAAAACCCAACTCAGCCATCTCTCAATTCTACATTCATTTTTAATGGATTTTTCACTTAACAACATTAATCTGTGCATGTTTCTTCTTATTCACTATTTCAATATAACAACACGGCTGTCAGAGGAATAGGGATTTTCCAATGAATAGCAGAGGTCTAGATAAGATGTGTAAATTTAAACTATTTACGAACAGCTCCTTTATTTCTTCACCAATATTCTGAAAATGGTTGATCCTTCGAAAGCAAAAGTAGAAATGCAAAAAGAGAAAATTGCAGACTTGGTTTTATTGAGTCTGTTCATGAGTAGTAATTAAAAGTGCAACACTACTCACGCCCCCTAGCACCGGCTTAAGCAGTATTCAATTTTCAAAACTAATAACATGAAAACTAATGATCCCGAAGGACCAGAAAATATAACAACACTGAGAATGAAGTACCGGGCTACTTTTTACGGCCGCAACACAAGCACTAAACCTTATACGGACCACTCTTTAATATCGTCTCAAAGAGATGCTTCTAAAGAGTGACCACAGTATGGGTTTGGTGGAGAAATGATGATTTTAGTGTTTGGGTATACACCTTAAGTAATCTGTAGCTCTGGATAGTAAAACTATTCAGACATAATTCTAAACACCTTTCCATGTCACAGACACTTGCCAGCTTTTACTTACTTTTACAACATAAACAAAGTTATATATTTTAAATTAGCACTCTCCCTGTTGATCTGAGTCTTATCTGTTTGTAAAGGCATGAAAAGGCTTTCATACAAGGGAAAGGGTTGATAGAAACCCCATTGGTAGCTGATCTAGGTCTAGACTGCTGAGATATTACCTTTTTTATCTATGACAGCTTTTGTACTATAAACCCTATTTACTTACCCAACATTGAGGACCTTCAGTTTTGCCAGCTGGCTGATAGTTTGTGGAAGTTCCTGGAGAAAAAACGAGCACATTATTCCAATTCTTTGTCTTTTATAAATATTTAACAGGAAAGGGTTAAACCTTTCCTTCAGATAAATGTCTTTTCACACATCTGCAAACAGAGTAGACCCATATCAGATGACTCCTACAGGACCCATCTGATCAGGGCATGCTCTGTTTGCCAATAGAATTGGTTAGATCTGTTTCTTTACTTCCCATAGCTACAATTTTCTACCTTTCATATCTCATTATCTACTTTTTCTATGAATATTCACTAGGTATACTGTATTGAAATTTGGAATAAATAACAGGGAAATGTTTAAATGAATATTCATGGAATACAGGGTTAATAATAAATATATATGACATATCCTAACTTGAAATAATTACAAAAATTACTAAAACAAACTATGTCATAAGGAAATAGGACATTCAGATATTTGCAAACGATGTAACCCAGGATCAGACATCATATTTCAGTGAAACATATGATTAGTCAATTTAGTTCTACAGTTACCATTTTCCAAGTACAAGAATTTGTATCTAAGTGCCACTTTTCTCAGAAAAAAAATGTACATTAGTACTCACTTTGATGTGATTGTTGAACACATTGAGTGATTCCAAGTTATATAAACTTGTTATTGATGAGGGAATTTCTGAAATATTAAACAAGGATGATATTGACAGAAAAAAAAGACAAAATGATTAGAGCTTAAGAGTCTTGTCCAATTGTCCATCTTATTCACTCTTAGATCTCTATTTAAAGAAATCATCAAATGTTGAAAAATCTTCTTTTATAAAAATACGATACACTGAGTGATTCTATAGCTTCTGTCTTGGTCAAACTGTCATGTGATCATATGCCATATTGAGAATTAATCTTCTTAATATTCTAGATGTAATTACTTTGACCATGAATATTCATGGCGTAAACAAAGACCTATGATAACACAGGTCTTTGGCATAAAGAGGTAAAATTACAAGGCATAAGGCTTGATGATGAGCATTATTTGACAAAAGTACATGTATGTGGTAATTTAGAATAATATATTCATTATTTGTTAAGATCTGATCTATTTATTTGATAATCTTATTGTGTTATGAAGAAAAATGAAAAAAAAATACAATTAAATAAATCTGTTACAAGTGTGTATTACCTGTTAGTTTGTTGTGAACTAAGGTCAGCTTCGTCAGGTGGGACAGTTCAACTTATAAAAAAGAAAAGAATTTCAATTATAAATGTGCTAATAGTATTCTTCTTCTTCTTCCAAATAAGAGCCGGGATCCTTGCGGAACGTATAGAGGCTCTGTGTGACTATGTACATGGTGAGTCGGATCAAAAGAGGCTTTGCCTTAAAATCAGTCTAAAAGCTGGTAAAACTATATACAATACGGACATCAACTACGGGTAGGTGGATGTCAGGCGCTGGCAGAATTCGCTAAGGGACTCCGCAGCGGTGACCGATGTAGGCAACCGGTTCCAGCAGACAATAGTACGTGGAAAGAACGAATTTGCGTAGAGCTGGTTTGTTGTGCGCTCTTGGAAGAATCGATTTCTTGTCCTGGGGTCGCCTCTAAGGTACGATTCTCTATTGATATCGACCAGTGTGTGCTGGATCCGGTAGAGCATCATAAGTCTTGCCTCCTGTCTTCGTTGTTGTAAGGTTTCCCATTCAAGTCTCTCCAACATAGCCGTCATTGACCCTGGCGCTCTGGACGTATAGTCGCTGGTGACAAATCTTGCTGCCCTCTTCTGTATCTGTTCCAGGCTCTGGGTGTGTTTCTGTAGATGGGGATCCCATATGATGCTGGCATATTCTAGAACAGGGCGTACCAATGTGGTATAGCCGGCTGTCTTGACCTTGGGGGTACAATCCTTTAGGTTCCTTTTTACAAAGCCAAGAGTCCTGTTTCCTTTAGCTGCTACATTCTGTATGTGAGCATCCCATTTTAGGCTATTGTGGACAGTGACTCCTAGGTACTTGCTGTGATCGACCGCTTCAAGGGGTTGTCCATGTAGATGGTAAGTAAACTTCCTGGCTTTTGACTTGTCTCTTGAGATGTGCAGCACTTGGCACTTGGAGGCGTTGAAACTCATTTGCCAAGTCTTTTCCCATCTTTCTAGGGCACTGAGTTCTGTCTGTAGTGATAGGTTGTCTTGTGGTGTATGTATGTGTCGGTAGAGCAAACTGTCATCTGCGAAGAGTCTTACATCTGATGATGAACATTCTGGCATGTCATTTATGTAGGCGAGAAATAATAGCGGGCCTAACACTGTTCCCTGCGGGACACCGGAGATGACATCATCCTGTGTAGACTTGGCACCTTCAAGAACAACCTGTTGTTTCCTGTTGTGTAGGAATGATTCAATCCAACGATTAATGGGTCCTCTAACACCGTAGTAATCCAGCTTGTGTAAGAGTCTCGAATGAGGAACCTTATCAAATGCTTTCTCGAAGTCTAATAGTATTACATCAACTTGATCTTGTCTATTTGAGAGCTGTTTGGCGATGGCGTCAATAGTGACAATGAGCTGGGTCTCACAGGATCTGTGTTTCCTGAATCCATGTTGGCTATCAGATAAGATGTTATTATCGTCAAAATGTCCCATGATGCTACTGTGGATTATATGCTCAAGCAGTTTACATGTTACCGATGTGAGCGACACTGGCCTGTAGTTTGCAGGGATGTGGGAGTCACCTTTCTTGTAGATCGGTACCACATTAGCTTCTCTCCAATCCTGGGGCACTTGGCCAAGGTCTATTGACATTTGGTACAATTTAGTGAAGATAGGGGCAAGTTCTTCAGCAGCTGATTGAAGAATCTGGTTCGGTATTTCGTCTGGCCCAATTGCTTTGTGGCAATTCAGATTTTTCAGGAGTATTACTTTTAATGCCTCTGCAAACAGACTAGTCCCAGATTGGATAAAATCCTGAAGGAGCTGTATGCTCTATTTGCTTAAATGGAGATCTGATTCTGCAGTTCCTGCCATAACCAAAACTTCACACTGTTAAGTATATAAGCACTATAAACTCTCCTTTCCGGGGAGCTAGCTCTTTGGCGACATGGTTTAAGTGTTTGGAAATGTTGAGAAGTTAAGCAACAGTCTGTGTGGCTACTGGCTGGATGGGTGACCGCCAGGTATTGCCGATGGTGCATGTTACACATCATTATAAAAAATGTGCAAACTAATAATCAGGATTTCATTATTTTTAACATGAATATTCACTAAGTAACTGAAACAGATATATATTACATTTTTTGCAGACAATAATTTACTCAAACAAGATTCATAAATCTATTTTGGAAGAACAGTCTGTGAATAAACAGGCTTTTGGCCTTTTCCCTTAATTCCAATTACTTAAGGTTTGAATTATTTGACTATAATTTCTTACATGAACATTCAAAGAGTATAGGGTTAAATAATGATATTGAGGTATATTGTTTATGTTTTTGCTCTTGTTTGTTGTTCATGCATTGTTTTGTGATAATGCAAACAAAAACAAACAAATAAGAGCACCGCATGCAGATGCCATCGCTCGTCTGTTAGTTTGTAGCCCTAATGACGGTGAACAGGTATGTGAGGTTTCATACGATTTGCATGAATAGTAAAGAAGTAATAGCCAACGTAAGTTCATTTCCGTAACACCCCCACCCAGTTGTCATCTGTCCACTACGCTCTGTACACTTACAAAGTGTGGGCGCATCTGTGAGGTCACTGATGCCTCTGTCGATCACCTCAAGCTCCGTATTCTTGTTGTTTTTGTTTTCCTCGACGTATTTCTTCAACTTCGACATATTTAGGGTGTTAAACTTACGAAATTCTTCGAATTCTTACTGTCCAAATTTGGAAAACTTCAACCGGAAGTGCCGAGCAACTTACTTAATATTATTCCTTCAGTATAAAAGTAGTACCAAAACTGAAATGTAGTTTAAAGAGCTAGTAGATACAGATTTTATACTATATGTATACTCAGTCTTTTAATTTAGAAATATTTTATAAGTCAGTAAATTTCTAGGCTTACAGTGAATTTGTACCTATCAATAAAATATCTTTTAAGATTCATGCGCAATTTTGACTTTCGATTTACTATTTTCTACTTCCTGTCTTGGAACGTGTGTTTACTTTTGAGGTCAGATACACACATTTTACTCTTTAGTCTGTTTAACACATGTTAAAGTAAAATTTTGTATCAAAAATTTTCAAGTACCATTTTTTGCACTAGTATGTAAAGACGTAGAGTTTGTAAAGGAAGTCCCATGGCCAGATGAAGCACACTCAGACACTGTCCGATTGCATAAGAAACTCCACCGTTTCAGTGACATTGTGGTAATATGGGTGTCCATCTTCAGCGAAATTAGCATACAGTATCATCCATATATTGCCAAGTCATATTTTTTCACTAGAATAGATAATTGTGCCAATAGACAATGTTCATTTAGCGGTTGGCCCTTAGGCCCAGGTTATATGAAGAATATTATTTGAATGTGAAGTAATATTCTTTGTCTTGAATATTATTTCACCCCTTTACTTCAGTTACAGAAAGTTTACCTTTTTACAGCAGGAATTATTTTTAAGCATTGTGTGAAAAGGAGCATTTGGTTGTAACAAGCAGTTAAGCCCATTCAAACAGAAGCTAGGTGCGCCGCACCAATTATGAATCGTAAAAGCACCTTATCGAGTCTTCACAAAGATTAACCCCTTACTCCATAAAAATGCCATTTTGCAAACAGTGTAGACTCAGATCAGAACCGTCTGATCAGTGTCTGCTGTATTTGCTAATTTGGAATTACATGTATATAGAGTTTCTGCCATGGCCCAAAATTCCTTTATCCGTGTGTATTTTAACCCTTTCCTCCACAGGCTATCTTTAGTCAAGACCCAACCTCTTTGAATGAATCTAACGAAAAGGAGCATTTATTATAGAAAAGGAAACTGTTATAATTGTGTAGTAAAGAAACCATTGCGATAAATAGAGCATTTGCTCCAATGGAGCAAAATTTGCTCTATTGATGATGATCACAATGGTTTCAAGAAGTGACAATTACAGAGGCGTAGAAATGCGTATTTATGGAGGAAAGGGTTAACAATCTTATAAATATTCATGATTTCGTTATTTCTAAAAGGGTTAAGCTATGTCTTGCTGCCATTTTGTCTATGTTTTGTTGACAGTGGTAGTGTCATATCATCCATTAGCAAAACATTTTATGATCATCACGATATACACCCACTTACAGATATTTTAAATGTAGAGTGTGCAGATGGGAATAAATTACCTTATTTAGGCTGTATATATCTGCAGTCTTACAGACAGATGGAATTCAGAATTCTAGTGGACATGTTTCTGGAGTAATTAGGAATAAGCATTGGTGACCATGCTTAACTAAAACTATTAAAAGAATGCATCAAACAAGGGAGGTAAAAACCGACGTCTGCTACACTACAAATGTCAGGGATATTGATTAAGGACAAAAACATCTGAAGAAGCTCAATGTAGGAAACATTGCTAAACCCATTGACTTCTATTTGCCACCTACATGTATTTTACTGACAAAAATATTGCCACTAAATTTCAGTTCAGCACATGTATTGAATGGTTTGCCATTTGCAAGACAAAGTAACTAAATAAGTCATAAAGCCAATTTAAGATTGTATAGTGTTTTCCTCACATCACTCGATTGGTTGAGATACCATTAATTTTTATGCCCCCAAAGCTAGGCTTTGGCGGCATATAGTGATCGCACCGTGCGTGTGTGGGTGGGTGTGTGTGTGTGTGGGTGGGTGGGTGTGTGGGTGGGTGGGTGGGTGTGTGTGTGTGTGGGTGTGTGTACATTTTGTCCGGAGTATATTTCCTTTGTCACATCAGCTACGGATACCAAATTTGGTGTGTGAGTTCATCTTGGGATGGGGGAGTGTCGCGTACCATTTTCATGTCACTGTGACCTTGACCTTGACCTTTGACCTTGATTTTACAAAAAGCTTGTCCGGAGCATATCTCCTTTACCTTACCAGCTACAGATTCCAAATTTGCTGTGTGAGTTCATCTTGGGATGGCGGAGTGTCGCGTACCATTTCCAGGTCACTGTGACCTTGACCATGACCTTTGACCTTGATTTTAAAAAAAGCTTATGCCTTACCAGCTACAAAAAGCTTGTCCGGAGTATATCTCCTATACCTTACCAGCTAAGGATTCCAAATTTGGTGTGTGAGTTCATCTTGGGATGGAGGAGTGTTGCGTACCATTTTCAGATCACTGTGACCTTGACCATGACCTTTGACCGATTTTACAAAAAGCTTGTCCGGAGCATATCTCCTTTACCTTACCAGCTACAGATTCCAAATTTGCTGTGTGAGTTCATCTTGGGATGGCGGAGTGTCGCGTACCATTTCCAGGTCACTGTGACCTTGACCTTGACCTTTGACCTCGATTTTAAAAACCGCTTATACCTTACCAGCTACAAAAAGCTTGTCCGGAGTATATCTCCTATTCCTTACCAGCTAAGGATTCCAAATTTGGTGTGTGAGTTCATCTTGGGATGGAGGAGTGTCTCGTACCATTTTCAGATCACTGTGACCTTGACCATGACCTTTGACCGATTTTACAAAAAGCTTGTCCGGAGCATATCTCCTTTACCTTACCAGCTACAGATTCCAATTTTGGTTTGTGAGTTCATCTTGGGATGGCGGAGTGTCATGTACCATTTCCAGGTCACTATGACCTTAACCTTGACCTTGACCTTGACCGATTTTACAAAAAGCTTGTCCAGAGCATATCTCTTATACCTTACCAGATACGGATTCCAAATTTGGTGTGTGAGATCACCTTCAGATGGCGGAGTGTCGCGTACCATTTTCAGGTCACTGTGACCTTGACCTTGACCTTCGACCTCAATGTTACAAAAAAGGTTGTCCAGAGAATATCTCCTATACCTTACCAGCTACGGATTCCAAATTTAATGTGTGAGTTTATCTTGGGATGACGGTGTGTCGCATACCATTTTCAGGTCACTGTGACCTTGACCTTTGACCTAGATTTTACACAAAGCTTGTCCGGAGCATTTTTCCTATACCTTACCAGCTACGGATTCCAAATTTGATTTGTGAGTTCATCTTGGGATGGCGGAGAGTCGTGTACCATTTTCAGATCACTGACCTTGACCTTGACCTTTGACCTCAATTTTACAGTCCGGAGCATATCTTCTATATCTTACCAGATACAAAAAGCTTGTCCAGAGCATATCTCCTATACCTTAAACGTTGACAATCAACCCAGGGTCCTTTTTAACGTTGAGAATGACTTAGGGTCCTTTTTAACTAAGTTTTGACGCTTGGCTCTTTTCTTAGCTATCATAATCCAAAGGTTCTGTTTCTAATGTTAAGAACTGACTCCTGTGTCATTTTTAACAGCATCAAAATTTCATGTTACACCTGCATTACATTGTATTGTTTTTCCGCCAAAATGCATTTCGGTGTCAAACACTTTGGGGGCATTTGTCACCCGTGACGACTCTCTTGTTCATGTGGAGATTCCATTATTTCTCATCACCAAGTACTTGCAAAACAGTCAAAAGCTGTGGTGTGAATTTAGCTGTACATAATGTATAGACACAACGTATTGAGACTAACATGTTAAGATTGTTTAACCCTTTACTCAATAGATATTTTATGTAAGAAATAATTAAAACATGAATATTAATTAAATGCACTTTTTGTAATGGCACATGGACACAGGGATTTTTGCCATTTTAGGAAATGTAGAATCATACTTTTATTATATCATGAGCAAAGAGAGCTGGCCCTCAGGGTTGATTCTAGAGGAGCTGTTTGATCTGTTTCTACTCTGTAAAGGTGAAGAAAGACAATAGAAGGTTAAATTCCATTAGTTTCTGGAGTATCCAACTTGACAAAAGTTTAGCAATGATATGACTTTAACCCTTTACTCCATAAATACTGTACACCTATGCCTTTGCAAACAGAGTAGACCCAGATCAGAGGGCTCCTGTAGGAGCCGTCTGATCAGGGTCTGCTTTGTTTGCTTATGATATAATATAGATATAATTGTACAGTTTCTGCCATGGTCAAAAATCCCAATGTCCATGTGTTATTTAAACAATTAATCTATTTAATATTTATGATGTCATTATTACTTACATGAATATTCATGGAGTAAAGGGTTAAAGTCTGGATCTGCGTTCTAATTCTAAAGACAACTTATCTCATGGTTAGTGGCTGTTACATCCTGAAATTGATTTATTGCAGTCAATAGCCAATGGGGACGCTGACAGAATTGTCTGGTCTTGAGGGACACCAGGATCAAGTATGGTGTGTGGCTTGGAATCCAACTGGATCCTTATTAGCTTCCAGTGGTGGAGATAAAACTATCCGTATTTGGGGAAAAGAAGGGGACAGCTGGGTGTGCAAGTCTGTGCTTACAGAGGGACATCAAAGAACAATAAGGTATGTTTATACAACATTCAGGAGAAAATTAGTGAGGTAAAGATTTGTCACAAACTATAATTAGTTCATGATCTCTGTTGTAAATCACTAACCCTTTACAACCCATTACTTAGACTGAATCGCTGTGATGTCACAGGAAAAGGCTTTGTCACGTCTTTAAAATAGCAATATTTCAGGAGCTTCTGGGGGCCTTCGACACCCTATATCATCGACCAGGGCATTGCCCTTGATCCACTGGAAAATTTTGTCATTATATGAATTATGTTTACTGTTTTTTGTCCAATAGAAATGTGGCTTGGTCACCCTGTGGTAACTACCTAGCAAGTGCCAGTTTTGATGCTACTGTTGGTATATGGAGCCGAAAGGAAGGAGAGTTTGAGTGCATTGCGACTTTGGAAGGTCATGAAAATGAGGTCAAGGCCGTATCATGGGCATGCACGGGAAATCTTATTGCCACTTGTAGCAGGGACAAAAGTGTTTGGATTTGGGAAGGTAATTTTACTATTAACCGGGTGAACCCTTTACTCCATAAATATGCCTTTTTACGCCTTTGCAAACAGAGTAGACCCAGATCAGATGGGTCCTATAGGATCTGATCAGGGTATGCTCTGTTTGCTCATGACAAAATATAGGTATGATTCTACTGTTTCTACCGCGCCCAAAATTCCTGTGTTCATGATGTGCAATTATAATAATTAAGTTATTTTATACTCTTGATGTCATTATTTCTTGCATGAATGTTCATGGAGTAAAGGGTTAAAGATAAATTATCATATTATCTGTAATAAATGCTTCTGTGGGTGTATCATATTATTTGTAATAAATGCTTCTGTGGGTGTATCATATTATCTGTAATAAATGCTTCTGTGGACGTTAAAGTTTTTTAAAAAGCAGCTGCTTATATTTTTTGCATAGGTGGTTGTTTAATGTAGAATAAAAGCAATGCAGAAAACTCCTAGGGGAGAGAAGACCCATATAAGATGGCTCTGTTTGCTTATGAAGTTATATAGATATAATTTTACTGTGTTTGTCTAAGCCAATATTTCCCTTGAAAACTATTATTGACCAGAGGTCCAGATAAGATGTGTAAACTCAAACATTTTCAAGAATAATTCCTTTATTTCTCCACCAAACCCTATGTTGTGACCACTCATTAGACGATCCCCTTGGTCAGAGTTTTAAACCTTTCCTGGTTGAATTTTCATGTAAGTAATAATGACTTCATGAATATTTATTAGCTGAAATTTTGTAATGGTATATGTACACATGGTTTCTTTGGTACTGGTAGAAACTGCAGAGTCAGATTACTCATAGAGGAGCCATCAGATCTTGGTCTACTCTGTTTGCAATGGCGTGATAAGGCATACTCATTATCTCATTTAATTCAGACTGGTTGTAATGACAAATTTTTTCGCTAACATCCTTTCCTTATATTAACACTTTTTCATACCTTTGCAAACAGAGAAGACCCAGATCAGATGGCTCCTGTAGGAGCCACCTGATCAAGGTATGTTTCATTGCTTATGGAATCTCTACAGTTTCTACCAATACCAACACTTCATGTGTACTTGTGGTATAAAAGAAAAATCAGCCAATAAATATTCATGATATCATTATTTCTTACATGAATATTCAACAGGAAATTCTTCTCTACTACAATTCCAGTCTAGAGGAGTTTTACTGTAGTTATATTTGAGTAAAGATGTCATGTGTTATACTAAATAAATGTCAGCATGATATGTTTCAGTAACTGAGGATGAAGATTTTGAGTGTGCCAGTGTCCTCAGTGCTCACAGCCAGGATGTCAAGCACTGCACCTGGCACCCCAGCAAGGAACTCCTCGCCTCCTGTAGCTATGATGACACAATTAAACTCTTCAAAGAGGAGATTGATGACTGGGCATGCTCTACAACCATGGAGTCCCACGAGTCCACCGTCTGGAAAGTTTGTTTCAATGCCACTGGGGACAGATTGGTCTCAGTCAGTGATGATAAGACTGTCAAGATCTGGCAGGAGTATTTACCTGGCAACAAAGAGGGCATTCCAACCACAGGCAATGAGAGTACATGGAAGTGTGTATGCACTCTCTCAGGTTATCACAACAGGACAATATTTGATGTGGACTGGTCTCATCTCAGTGGGAGGCTAGTGACAGGGTGTGGGGATGACAGTATACGGGTATTTAAAGAAGAAGAGGGGTCAGATAGGAATGCCCCTTCCTTTAGTTTAATGGCTACGGTACGAAAGGCCCATGGACAGGATGTGAACTGTGTTGCTTGGAACCCGAAGGTGGAAGGTCTGCTAGCATCATGTAGTGACGATGGTCTGGTGAAGCTATGGCAGTACACTGAAACAGACAATTAACTCTTTACTTTATGAATATTCATGTAAGAAAAATGACACCATGAGTATTAATTAGATTAATTTTTATAATGACTAATGAACACAAATGAGTTTTGCCTTAGCAGAATCTGTAGAATCAGATCTATATTATTCCATAGGCAAACAGAACAGGCCATGTAGGAGCCTTCTGATCTGGATCTACCCTGTTTGCAAAGGTGTAGAAAAGTGCATTTATGGAGTAAAGGGTTATACCTTAGAATACAGGAATCAAGTAAACTGACATTTTCAAACACTATAGACCCAGATCAGATTGCTTCTTAAGGATACCTGTGATCAGAGTCTGCTCTGTTTTTCATTCAAAATCCTCATGCACTTTGGTCCTTGTAAAATGATTGGACTGTACTATTGATTGACATTTCCACTTTTAAAAAAATCAGCATTCAAGCATTATTGTGACAGAAAGGTGTTCATTCAGGACTCGTCTTAGGATTCCTTGATCGGAGTTTTCTGTGATTGTGGATTTATTTAAGTCGCAAAAACCAGGTTTTATTATGTTATCAGTCATCTTAATTTGAAGTTATTGCATGGATGCCTTTACTACTACAATGCAAGTTAGACATTTATTGATTACATAGAGCTTGGCACAAACCACTGCAACTTCATTCTTGTCATTAATATTCATGAAAGAAA
Source organism: Azorinus chamasolen (assembly GCA_963576725.1). Classification (NCBI taxonomy): domain Eukaryota; kingdom Metazoa; phylum Mollusca; class Bivalvia; order Cardiida; family Solecurtidae; genus Azorinus; species Azorinus chamasolen. The sequence goes on from OY755248.1 coordinate 66,173,152, forward strand.
TAATAAATGTATGAATAAATTAAATGGGATTAATTTTATAATAATATCATGAACAAATGAATCTTTTACTATGGCAGAAGCTGTGGAATCAAATGTATAGTATTTCATAAGCAAACAAAGAAGACCCGGATCAGAAGGCTCCTGTTTACCAAGTTGTGAAAAGGTGTTTATCCCTTTCCCTCATGTACAAGCCTTTTCATGCATTTGCAAACAGAGAAGACCCAGATCAGACAGCTCCTATAGGAGCCGTCTGATCAGGGCCTGCTCTGTTTGCTTATGAATTATAATAGATCTTACCCTTGGGTATCTACCACTACCAAAACATTGCTGTATGCATATTATAAAAAATGAGCTAATACAAATGTAAATATTCATGACATCATTATTTCTGACATGTATATTGAACAGGGAAAGGGTTAAATGAAGAACAGGGTTGACCCATTATAAGCAGTTATTTTGTCCTTGAATTTTCATAGTACATGTACTTTTTTGTCCTATTTCTGTTCAAAAGCAAATTCAGATTGTTCAACAGTTAACCCTTTTCTCAATGAATATTTATGTAAGAAATAATGACATCACAAATATTAATTATAATAGCACATGGACATAAGAAGTTCAGGCCCCTGCAGAATCATACCTATATTATATTATAAGCAAACAATGCAAACTCTGATCAGATGGCTCCTATTGATCTGGGTCTGTTATGTTTGTAAAGTTGTATTTATGGAGTAAAGTGTTAATATCCTGGGTCCAAGGTTATAAAACTTCTGAGTCTGAGATCATTCTCAAGTATCTGAGATCATTCTCAAGTATCTTGATTGGTCAGATTCTGAGCAAGTTAAGAATCTGACCAATCAGATGCTCGAGAACGATCTCAGACTCAAGAAAAAGGTTATATAACCTCGGGGCAAGATGAGGTGCCAAAGTAGTCAGCAAATCATCTGGATCGAACTGTTGCAAAGGTTTTGTCTTCATTTGACCTATGGATTCTAGAACTAGCAGTCTTTCACTAAAGGTGATGAATACCCCTGCAAGGCAACTTTGATAGAAAATCCAAGGGCTGATCACTGCTGTATGTTAGATAAGGAATTATTTATGTGTTGCACATCTACACTTTACAGAGATCATGTGTATCAACTTTCAATGAATTACATGTATGTTGAAAACTGTAGAAGTTTTACTCCACACATATGGTTCAAGTCCAGGGACAAATAACTCCTGTATGGATTGTTAGGTACTGAAAAGAATCATGCAATGCATATCTACACTCCAAAAAGACCATATGTACAAACTTTCATAGAAATCTGATGAAAACTGTAGAAGTAGTTAGTGCCAGTTCACAGTTACTCTGGTACAACAGTTAAACATTACATATAAATTCAAGGGCTGGTAACTTCATATAACCCGGAGACAGGGACATGAAAATTATTTAATGCACAAATACACTTCATGAAGGTGTTTATTGACATCTATTGAAAACAATCATGGGAGTTTGTGGCACCAACTACCTTTGTTACAGGTCAAAATTACCAAAATCACACACAAATTTCAAGGGGAGATAATTCTGTAATGCCTGGCACGAAAGTGTGTCTTGCACATCTACTATTCATGCTTATTAGGCATGCCAAATATAAATTCAATAACTTCCAAATTGAAGGAGGAGTTTGGAGCACCAACTACATATGTTACATGTCCAAATGACAAAAATACTCAAAGTTCAAAGGGAGATAATTCTGCAATGCCTTACACTAAACACATGGCCAACTATAAAACTAATACAGTAACTTAAAAATGAAGGAGGAGTTTGCAGTACCAACTACCTATGTTTCAAGCCCAAATGACAAAATTATTCAAAGGGAGATAATTCTGAAATGCCTTGCACTAGACACATGGAAATTATGTCTTACACATCTACTATCTATGTTTATTATGCATGTCAACTGTAAATGTTTATTATGCATGTCAACTATAAATGTTTATTATGCATGTCAACTGTAAATGTTTATTATGCATATCAACTGTAAATGTTTATTATGCATGTCAACTGTAAATGTTTATTATGCATGTCAACTGTAAATGTTTATTATGCATGTCAACTGTAAATGTTTATTATGCATGTCAACTGTAAATGTTTATTATGCATGTCAACTATAAATGTTTATTATGCATGGTCAACTGTAAATGTTTATTATGCATGTCAACTATAAATGTTTATTATGCATGTCAACTGTAAATGTTTATTATGCATGTCAACTGTAAATGTTTATTATGCATGTCAACTGTAAATGTTTATTATGCATGTCAACTGTAAATGTTTATTATGCATGTCAACTGTAAATGTTTATTATGCATGTCAACTGTAAATGTTTATTATGCATGTCAACTATAAATGTTTATTATGCATGTCAACTATAAATGTTTATTATGCATGTCAACTGTAAATGTTTATTATGCATGTCAACTGTAAATGTTTATTATGCATGTCAACTATAAATGTTTATTATGCATGTCAACTGTAAATGTTTATTATGCATGTCAACTATAAATGTTTATTATGCATGTCAACTGTAAATGTTTATTATGCATGTCAACTATAAATGTTTATTATGCATGTCAACTGTAAATGTTTATTATGCATATCAACTGTAAATGTTTATTATGCATGTCAACTGTAAATGTTTATTATGCATGTCAACTATAAATGTTTATTATGCATATCAACTGTAAATGTTTATTATGCATGTCAACTGTAAATGTTTATTATGCATGTCAACTGTAAATGTTTATTATGCATGTCAACTATAAATGTTTATTATGCATGTCAACTATAAATGTTTATTATGCATGTCAACTGTAAATGTTTATTATGCATGTCAACTGTAAATGTTTATTATGCATATCAACTGTAAATGTTTATTATGCATATCAACTGTAAATGTTTATTATGCATGTCAACTGTAAATGTTTATTATGCATGTCAACTATAAATGTTTATTATGCATGTCAACTATAAATGTTTATTATGCATGTCAACTGTAAATTTAATAACTTTCAAATTGAAGGAGGATTTTGCAGTACCAAATACCTATGTTTCATGACAAAATTACTCAAAAGGGAGAGAATTCTTCTGTGTCTGGCGCTAAATCATAAAAATTCGTGTCTTGCATGTCCACTTTTTGTGGTTATTAAGAATGACAAGTAACAAGTCAATAACTTTTAAACTGAAGGAGGAGTTAACGACATTAACTACCCATGTTTCATGCCAGAATGGTAAAAAATACTTGTACTACTAGAGTAACTTCGGGTATATTCGACACCTTAAGCTTTAATAATTTGTAAAAATATGCATGTCGAAATTAGCCGACAAATTACTTTCAAATGGTATATAACGATAAGTTCCAAACAATTTCGAGTGATATGAATGTATAAAACACCACCAGTTGCCTAGTGATGGGTAACGGTTGTACATACTGTGCTTCGGGTAATTTCGACACTGTTCGGCCAATTTCGACACTTGTCAAATTACTTGTCCAGAAAGGATTTATTAAACAAATTAAAGTTTCCTGTTTGATATTTTACAGAGCACATATTTTACATAGCACTATCCGCATATTTGTGTAAACACTTTCGTTTTGAGGCGAGGTCTTGCCGCCAAATAAGTTGTAGCATTTGTTCACTAGAATTAATTAGACGTGGCTTTATCCGAGACGAAGACACGCTCAACATTACATATTTTCGTTACGAATGAATCTGTTAAAAAGTTGAGGTAGTATTGGAAGTGCTAAGCAGAAGTATTAGTAAGTAGTATAATACATAGTAGTAGTAGTAGCAGCAGCAGCAGCAGCAGTAGTAGTAGTAGTAGTAGTAGTAGTAGTACATAGTAGTTGTTAGTAGTAGTAGACGTAGCAGCAGTAGTAGTACTTAGAAGTAGTAGTAGTAGTAGTAGACCAGTAGTAGCAGTAGTAGGTAGCAGTAGGTAGCAGTAGGTAGTAGTGGACTAGTAGTAGTAGTAGTAGTAGGTGGTGGTAGATGGTAGGTTAGTATGTAGTAGTAGGTGGGTTGGTAGTGGGTGGGTTAGTAGTAGGTGGGTTAGTAGTATTAGTAGTTAGTAGTGATAGCTAAAGTACTAATTAGTAGTAGTAGTAGCAGTTAGTAGAAGATCTAGTTAGTAGTAGTTAGTAGTGATAACAATTATTAGTAGTAGTTAATAGTGGTAGTAATTAGTAATAGTAGTTAGTAGCTAGTAGTAGTAATAGTGGTAATTAGTAGTAATTGTTAGTAAATCTAATTTGTAAGTAGTAGTGATAAATCTAGTAGTAGTAGTAGTAGTAGTAGTAGTAGTAGTAGTAGTAGTAGTAGTAGTAGTAGTAGTAGTTAGAATATAGTGATAGTAGTTAGTTGTAGATCTAGTAGTAGTAGTAGTAGTAGTAGTACATGTAGTAGTAGTAAATCTAGATCTGGTAGTAGTAAGTAGTCAATAGTAGTTAGTAATTACTTTAGTTAAGTAGTAGTAGAGTCTAGTAGTAGTTAGTAGTGGTAGTATAGAAGGTGTAATAGGTAGTAGGTTACTTCTAATAAGCTTTAATTGTGTTTCTTAGAAAAATTAAATTGCCACATAGATATCTAAAAAGTGGGTGTGTACTGTCTTACTGTAAGTGACGAATTTACCCGTTTATGCAAGATTATGTCGGCTAAATTCGACACCCCTCTGATCATAGCTTGCAAACGATTACTCTTTGAAAATCAAGGTCATACAGATAAAAACAATGTCTGCGTGAGATTTAACTTGCGAAAAATGACAAAGAACAGTGAACAGTTAAAGATAGAGCACTCCTGACATACTGTCCCTTCTTATGAAATCTTATAACGTCGTCTAAAAATAGCGTAACGTCACTAGGTCAATATTTACATGACCCACATTTCTTCAAAAGAAACCCTCAAGAGAATCAATGACGTTCTTATGATGTCATGGAATGTTATTACGTCATAATGTTTGCACACAGAGAAATGATCAGCCCAATTATAATGAAACACGAATGGATAACAAAGTATGTGCCGAAATTGCCCGACTGTCGAATTTACCCGAAGTTACTCTACTCGGAGTTCAAGGGGATATAATTCTGCTATTCCTGGGGCTAAACCCATAAAAAATGTGTTTTTTACTAGTCTTATAATGAATGGCAAGTACCAATTCAATAAATTTCAACTTGAAGGAGGTGCTCAACTACGCATGTTCAAATGTGGACCAACCTTTTGATTGGCAGACAGAGTGATTCTGTTTACCCCATCAAACACGTTGTTTAACCCTTTCCTCCATAAATACGCCTTTCTACGCCTCTGTAATAACCACTTCTTGAAACCATTGTGATAAATAGAGCATTTGCTCCTACAGGAGCAAATGCTCTATTTATCACAATGGTTTCAAACTACAAAATTCTAAACTTTTACTTTTCTCTAGTAAATGCTCCTTTTGGGTAGATTCATTCAATGAGGTTTGGTCTAAAAATAGCCTATGGAGGAATGGGTTAAGCGACAGTACCTACTACAGGTACTTTCATTGAAATAAAGTCCATACAGTAAAATAATGCAGATGCATGTTACTGTATTTAGCCATTTCCCTGTTCTATGTTTAATTCAAATTTCAATACCTACTGAATATTCATGATTAAAATAGAAATAATGAAATATGGAAGGTGGAACATTGTAGCCGTTCTAGAAAGTAAAGAATCAGGTCTACCAAATTCTATTGGCAAACAGAGCAGACACTGATTAGATCGACCCCATAGGAGCCGTCTGATCTGGGTCTACTATGTTTGCAAATGCATGAAAACACATATTTGAAGAACAGGGTTAACCCTTTCCCTGTTGAATGTTCATGTAAGAAATATTGACATCATGAATAAGTACTAGAAGAAAGTTTATAATAGAACATGTATGTAGGATTGTTTGGTATTGGTGGAAACTCTAGAGATGGATCTATTATAATTTCATAAGCAAATGGAGCAGATCCTGATCAGATGGTTCCAAAAGTAGCCATCTGATCTGCTTCTACTCTGTTTTCAAATGGGTGAAAAGGCATTTATAGGAAGAACATGGTTAACCTATTCCCTCATATTGACGACTTTTGACGACTCTGTAAAAGTCACCTTGTGAAACTATTGTGATAAATAGAGCATTTGCTCCTATAGGAGCAAATGCTCTATTTATCACAATGGTTTCAAACTACATAATTATAAAAATTTCCTTTTCTCTAATTAATGCTTCTTTTCGATAGATTAAATCTAAAGAGGTTGTATCTAAAATAGTCTATGAGGTAATGGGTTAACCCTTTATAAGCAATTATAAAATAATAGTCTACTTGAAAAGGTTAATGATAAGAGAAAGTATTTTGATTGTCTAATCTGGGTCTGCTTTTGGAATTTTTAGCTCACCTGAGTATGCTCAGGTGAACTTTTATGATCTTTCATTGTCTGTGTGTCCGTCAACAATTGCTTTAAAGGGCATCTCCTCTGAAACCACAAGGCAGAATGTAACCAACCTTAAAAGCTTTACAGAAATGATCTTTATAGCATGCTTTATCAACATTGTTAAAAGGATCTGGATCCATGAAGAAATCTGGCTGCTATGGCAACCAGAAGAAAAATCTTTTAAACATCTCCAAAACCGGTGGTCAGAATTAAATGATATTTTAATAGTCTTTCTTGTGACCCTCTACTAAAGTTGTTTAAAGACGTATGCTGTGCAAATTTCCGCAAATGTACATGTGGTAACAACCTAATTTAAGCATTGCTCCGAAATAGAATCAGAGTCATTCAGAACTTGGCCGAAGATGTCCGCTGATTTCAGTACAAATTCCCCGTTTCTAAAAAGGAGGCTCCTTTTTACGAATTTAGCAGTATTCTGATAGCGATTATATTTAGCTGAACAAATAATTATATCCTGTCGGAAAATGGGTTGTAAGCATTATTTTCATTGTATGTATACCTGTACAGCTTCTGGTATTGATTGATTAATACAAAAAAATGTGCATAATACATCTTTAAAGGGCATGTCCCTACATTTGACGCATTTCATAAACACTTAAAATGTACAAAACTCATTTGTTTATATGCTGAAAAGTACTATATCTCAAAAAGCCCCATCCAATTACCGTTTATAATGATAAAACATCCATGTGTTTGATATCGCCAATCCCGGTTTTACTCCCCAATGTTTCAGTTTTATTCGGGTTGGGTTTTAGTTTCGTAACTGTTCGCCCTATTCGCGATTCTCCGACCACTTCCGAGAAAGCTATTACGTAAACAATGGAGGGATCGGGTGATCATCAGCAAAACGCGGAAGAATTTAACGGAAAAGGCCGATAATATTGTGTTGTAGAACAAAAATTATCAGTATTGGTGAAATCGGTTTATTTGTATCACAAGGGCATTTTTCGATATAAGTTCAAATTGGGAACTTTCATAATAATGATAGAGCATAACAAATACCAAGTTTTATGATATTATTGAAAATATGCGATCATTGTAGGGACTTCCTCTTTAAATGATCTTTATACCTCATACATCTCTTATCCATACTAGGCATAGGAGCAAATGCTCTAGCTATTTATCACATTGGTTTCATAACCACACCATTTTAAAATGTTCCTTTTCTCTAATTAAATGCTCCTTTTCAGTAGATTTATTTAAAGAGTCTATAATTAATTAGCCTATTAGGGAATGTGTTAACTTTCACCTCCACCCATAAATCTTAGTAGTAATTTTGTTATACCATAATAATTACTACAACACTTCATACTTCTCTGATAGAACCAGACTCTGGTTTCACAAACGTTCTTAAGTAATTGCTTTAACCCTTTCCCAGGTCTACCTTTATTCCAATTTTCAATACCTACTGAACATTCATGAATAAAATAGTATGAAATATTGAAGGTAGAGCATTAACAATTGTAGCAATTTTAGAAACAACAGAAACAAATCTATCAAATTCCATTTGCAAACAGAGCAAACCAGGCACGTACCCCCCCCAGCTGGCTGACAAGATACCATTTTTATAAGCCCGTTTGAAAAAACGGGACGTATTATGGAATGGCGCTGTCTGTGTGTCTGTCCGTCTGGCTGTCTGTCCGTCTGTAACATCTCTCTAATAACTCAGTTCTGCTTGGTGGATCCTTCTCAAATTTGACCACAATGTTTATCTAGACATGCTACAGTAGCCTGCCAAGTCCTGGTTTGTTTATCCAAGGTCAAGGTCACACAATTGCACTTAGAATTTGCATTTAGCAAAACTGTTAACCTCTCTGTCTGTCACATCTCTAACTCTAGTTCTGCTTGGTGGATCCTTCCCAAATGTAACCACAATGTTCATCTAGACATGCTACAGTAGCCTGCCAAGTCCCGGTTCGTTTATCCAAGGTCAAGGTCGCACAATTGGACTTAGAATTTGCGTTTAGCATTTGCGTCAAGCAAAAATGTTAACCTCAATTTACGTGGAACACATTTTTGTAAGTCCACTTATTTACATAACACTTTGTGATAAAGCTTTGAAACTTGGAACACTTGTTCATCGTCACAACCTCCACTTGTAGGCAAGAGTATGTAACTCTGTCAAGCATTTTGACCAAATTATGCCCACTTTTAACTTAGAATTTTTGGTTAAAGTTTTTGTTAAAGTCCATTTATTTACATAACCCTTTGAGATAAAGTTTTTAAACTTGGAACACTTGTTCACCATCATAGGCTTCACCTGTAGACAAGAATACATAACTCTGTCAAGCATTTTGACAGAATTATTCCCCTTTTTAACTTAGACTTTTTGGTTAACGTTTTGGTTAAAGTCCGCTTATTTACATAACCCTTTAAGATAAAGCTTTTAAACTTGGAACACTTGTTCACCATCACAAGCTTTCACCTGTAGGCAAGAGTACATAACTCTGTCCAACATTTTGACAGAATTATGCCCCCTTTTAACTTAGAAATTTGGTTAAGGTTTTGGTTAAAGTCCACTTATTTACATAACCCTTTCAGATTAAGTTTTTAAACTTGGAACACTTGTTCACCATCACAAGCTTCACCTGTAGGCAAGAATACATAATTCTGTCCAACATTTTGACATAATTATGACCCGTTTTAACTTTGAATTTTTATGCCCCCCAGATTTGATCTGGGGGGCATATTGTTTTTGCCCTGTCTGTTTGTCTGTTTGTCAGCAACTTTAACATTGGTCATAACTTTTGAGCCAGTACAGATAGAGACTTGATATTTGGCATGCATATGTATCTCATAAAGCCGCACATTTTGAGGGGTGACGTGTCAAGGTCAAGGTCATCCTTCAAGGTCAGAGGTCAAATATATGGGTCAAATCTCCGACTTTAACATTGGCCATAACTTTTGGACCAGTAGAGATAGAGACTTGATATTTGGCATGCTTGTGTATCTCATGAAGCTGCACATTTTGAGGGGTGACATGTCAAGGTCAAGGTCATCCTTCAGGGTCAAAGGTCAAATTGTCTGTTTTTTTTGGCTGTAACTTTAACACAACCTTAACATTGGTCATAACTTTTGAGCCAGTACAGATAGAGACTTGATATTGGGCATGCATATGTATCTCATAAAGCCGCACATTTTGAGGGGTGACATGTCAAGGTCAAGGTCATCCTTCAAGGTAAGAGGTAAAATATATGGGTCAAATCACCGACTTTAACATTGGCCATAACTTTTGGACCAGTAAAGATAGAGACTTGAAATTTGGCATGCTTGTGTATCTCATGAAGCTGTACATTTTGAGGGGTGACATGTCAAGGTCAAGGTCATCCTTCAGGGTCAAAGGTCAAATTGTCTGTTTCTTTCTCTGTAACTTTAACATTGGTCATAACTTTTGAGCCAGTACAGCTAGTGACTTGATATTTGGCATGCACATGTATCTCATAAAGCCGCACATTTTGAGGGGTGACATGTCACGGTCAAGGTCATGCTTCAAGGTCAGAGGTAAAATATATGGGTCAAATCACTGACTTTAACATTGGCCATAACTTTTGGACCAGTAGAGATAGAGACTTGATATTTGGCATGCTTGTGTATCTCATGAAGCTGCACATTTTGAGGGGTGACATGTCAAGGTCATTCTTCAGGGTCAAAGGTCAAATTGTCTGTTTGTTTGTCTGTAACTTTAACATTGGTCATAACTTTTGAGCCAGTACAGACAGAGATTTGATATTTGGCATGCATATGTATCTCATAAAGCCGCACATTTTGAAGTGTGACATGTCAAAGTCAAGGTCACCCTTAAAGGTCAGAGGTCAAACATATGGGTCAAATCACCGACTTTAACATTGGCCATAACCTTTGAACCAGTACAGATAGAGACTTGATATTTGGCATTCTTGTGTATCTCATAAAGCTGCTCATTTTGAGGGGTGACATGTCAAGGTCATCCTTCAGGTCAAAGGTCACCAACTTCAAATTGGCCATAACTTTTGAACCAATAGAGATAGAGTCTTGATATTTGGTATGCATGTGTATCTCATGAAGCTGCACATTTTGAGGGGCAACATGTCAAGGTAAAGGTCATCTTTTAGGGTCAAAGGTCACCGACTTTAACAATGGCCATAACTGTTGAACCTGTAGATACAGATGACATTTGGTATGCATGTGTATCTCATGAAGCTGCACAGTTTGGGGGTGACATGTCAAGGTCAAGGTCATCTTTCAGGGTCAAAGGTCAACGACTTTAACATTGGCCATAACTTTTGAACCAGTAGAGATACAGACTTGACATTTGGTATACACGTGTATCTCATGAAGCTGCACAGTTTGGGGGTGACATGTCAAGGTCAAGGTCATCTTTCAGGGTCAAAGGTCACGGACTTTAACATTGGCCATAACTTTTGAACCAGTAGAGATACAGACTTGATGGTTGGTATACATGTGTTTCTCATTTGGCTGCACAGTTTGAGGGGTGACATGTCAAGGTCATCTTTGAAGGTCAAAGGTCATTAACATTGGCCGTAACGTTTGAACCAGTAGATATACAACCTTGATACTGGTATGCACGTGTATCTCATGAAGCCGCACAGTTTGGGGGGTGACATGTCAAGGTCATCCTTCATGGTCAAAGGTCACCAACTTTTAACATTGGCCATAACTTTTGAACCATTAGAGATACAGACTTGATATTTGGTATGCATGTGTACCCCATGAAGCTGCACAGTTTGAGGGGTGACATGTCAAGATCAAGGTCATCCTTCAGGGTCAAATATCATATCGAGGGGGCATAGTGTTTCACAAACACATCTTGTTGGTTAAGGTTTTTGTTAAAGTCCACTTATTTATATAACCCTTTGAGATAATACTTTGAAACTTTGAACACTTGTTCACCATCACAACCTTCACCTATAGTCAAAAGTATATAACTCTGTCCAGCATTGTGACATATTTATGACCCTTTTAACTTAGAATTTTTGATTAAGGTTTTTGTCCATTTATTTACATAACCCTTTGAGATAAAGCTTTTAAACTTGAAACATTTGTTCACCATCAGAAGCTTCATCTGTAGGGAAGAGTAAATACAATGTAACTCTGTCAAGCATTTAGACACAATTATGGCCCTTTTTAATTTAGAATTTTTGGTTAAGGTTTTTTGTTAAAGTATGCCTATTTACAACCTTGAAACTTGGTCACAAAATTGGACTTAGAATTTGAGTTTAGCAAATACGTTAACCCCAGTTTATGTTGAACAAGACCTCAATGGGCGTATATTGTGCCCACTGGCACTCATATATAGTTATGTAAGGAAATCTGACCCTGACCCTGCCCCTAGCAGCCATGTTCTTTGAGATATAAAGATGATTTTAAGAATGTTTGTAGAGTCACAAGAAGACTTCATATCAAATACCATTCAATTCTGACCACTGCTGTCAACCACATGGCAACCAGAGTTCTACATGGATCCAGATTCTTTGACAATTTTGATAGAGCATGATACAACGATCATTTCTCTAAAGATTGGTTACATGGAGATGTCATTTAAAGCAATTGTTGACAGGCGGGCGGACACCAAATGGTGGGCTTTTACAAAAGCTCACCCTAGCATACTCAGATGAGTTAAAAATCATTGAAGCTAGAGTTATGGGCCTTGTACATGACACTTCCTCTTATCTTGCTCATTCTGTTTGTGGAGTTTCAGATGAATTGCATCATAACATCCCCGCCCCCAGGAACTTCTTTATAATTAACAAACTTAAGAACATTATTAAGATATATTTCTAAGTTTACTAAATTTTAGCTTGTCTGTTTCGAAGAAATCACGAGCTATTGTCGTAACTCAGGCGTCCGCGTCGTCGTTGTCCTCGTCTCGTCTTCGTTGCCATCCGAAATGTTAACATTGACCATAACTTCTTCAATTTGTCATTTACAACCTTCATTTGTGGTATGCATGTTCATCTTGACAATGCTGACAGACGAGCGTTCGCACCCGCTTGCGATGCTCTTTTATGAACCCTGATAATTAAGACTGCAAATTCAGTCCGTATAGTAAACACATTGCTTTAATAACATCATAATACATGTACTTGGTATTTGTTATTATGAAGATTGTAAATTTTCTTATATCAAAAAATGTCCCTGTAATAAAAATGAATTGTTATAATTTTTGTTTTGTCTATTTCAAACTGTTAACGAAACTGAAATCCAACCCAAATACATGTAAATACTGCTACATTGCCAAATGTTACCAGTTCTTCGGCATTTATTTGATTGGTTATCTTGTGATATACTTCTTTCAGCGTATAAACAAGTGATTTATGTAATTTTTAGGCATTTTAAAACACGTTGGAAGTATAGACTATCACTTTAACCCATTACCCCATGAATATTCATGTAAGAAGTAATGGCATCATGCATATTTATTTGCTGTTTTGAAAATAACACATGAATATTTTACCAAGAAATGTCGTAAAACAGCAGACCCTGGTCAGATGGCACCTGCAGGATCTGTCTGATCTGGGTCTACTCTGTTTGCAAAGGTGTAGAAAAGCGTATTTATGGAGTAAAGGGTTAAGAATGATCATGACGCCGGGCCAGACAGTGCTGAGACCTGTGACATATAAGTAGAGAGCAGACCCTTGTCAGACCATGTTCATACGGGGTCTGTCTGATCTGGATCTACTCTGTAAAGATACGATTTATTGAGTAAAAGGTTGAGACAACTTATTAAATGCTTGTTACTTCTCAGTTTTGGCAAGATCTGCCTGCATCATACTGCAGAGCTACAGATAAAAGTGTGTACCCAAATACTAAATCGTTGTTTGTCCACCAAAACCTATGTTGTGACCACTCTTTAGAGACAATTCTAAAGATTTTCTCATACTATAGGTTAACCCTATTTTGTAACCACTCTTTAGAATTGTCTCTTCGAGACGATTTTAAAGAGTGGTTATAACATAGGGTAAGGTGAAGAAATAAAGAAGTTATTCTTGAAAATGTTTTAGTTTACACATTATTTGGACCTCTGATACTATTTCAAGGTAAAATCTACTGGATGGTTATAAAAATATACAACAAAATGTACAATTAATATTTATTCTGACAAAATGCTTTCAGCAACAATATGGACAAACACTTCACTCTCTTAAAGTCCTTCAACCCTTCACTCCATAGAGACACCTTTTGAAACCTTTGAAAACAGCAGTCCCACATCAGACAGGAGCTGTCACATCAGATTTACTCTGCTGATAAAATAAAAATATGAAATATAAAGAGTTAGTTAACCCATTACCCCATAAACACGCCTTTCTACGCCTTTGCAAACAGAGAATCCAAGTACATGTACTAGTATAACAAATAATTCAATTAATATTCATGATGTCTATTTTTTTCATGAACAGTCATGGAGTAAAGAGTGAATATTAATAATGGGTGGAGTCTGCCTGTATATTGATGGAGTAAAGGGTTAAAATAAATCGTGATCCTATTCTTTGATCCTATTCTTTGTTTAACAATGTATAAAGTTTACAAACGTCTAAAACTCGGTAATAACCTTTATATATAGGTTTTTCACAATACATGTGGTAGTTTAATGCAGACTGAAAGCAATGCAGAAGGCTACCCTAGGTGCTTTCTGCATTGCTTTCATTCTGCATTAAGCAACCACATACGTATAAAATATAAGAAGCTCCTGTTTAAAAATGCTACGCCCCAGGGTGTTTATAATGGCAGCATATGAACACAGGAACTTTGGCTATTGGCAGAAACAATGGTCATATCTGTATTATTTCAGAAACAAACCGAGCAGGCCCTGATCTGATACAGGAACAGTCTGATCTGGGTCTTCTCTGTTTGCAAAGCCTTTCCTAAGGTGTATTTATAGAGTTAACGGTAAATGCTCAGTAACCAAGTATATAAGACCTTTGCAAACAGTGTAGACCCGGATCAAAGGGCTCCTGAGGGAAATGACAGACACCAATCAGGGGCATAACTCTCTTTCCTGAAAGCAAATAAAGAGCAGTAACTCCACAGCTACTTATGTCATAAATTTATATACATGTATGTATGTCTGATATTGTCCATTTAACAGTCATTTATGATGTAATTAATATGAGCAATATTTATAATGGCATGAAAACACAGGAATATTTAAAGATGGCAGACAGAGCAGACCCTGTTCAAACCCCTCCTGCAGCAGCCGTCTGGTCAAGGAGTACTCTTTACAAAGATGTAAATTATCCCATCATCATAATAATACCGTTTCCTAAACAACTTGCATTCATAAAACAGTTTACAGCATCACTCGTAATTTTGTTCTAGAACAAATATTCCGATATTGTGAATACTCATGGAACCAATCAGAATGCCTTGTCCCCAAGCCAGTTGAAACACTTATGATTGATGCCATAAGGAAACCCACCCGAATCTTGTCTAAAAAGTTGGAGATCGAACTTTTGATTTGTAAGTTACTTCTCCATCTAGTTGCTTTTCGTAGCAAAAAATTGCATTTTATTCCATTATTACCGACTTTTATAGACATTGCCTTTAAACCATTCCTTCATTGACTATTTTTAGAATACCTCTGAATAAATCTACTGAAAAAAAGAACCCTTTTCCTCATGTAAACGTGAATTCACACATTTGCAAACTGAGGAGCCATTTGATCAGGGTCTACTCTGTTTGCTTTTGACATGATATACATTTAGATCTGATTATACAGTTTGTGTCAACGCAAACCAAGAGTTGTCCGCTGACAGCACGCTCCACTTTATTTAGTGCTGGTTAGTGTAGTGGAGTCAGAAAGGGGAAATAACTATAGCAAAATTAATTTTAGGATTACCCGCCCTTGTGAAATGGATCCCCCTTATTAGCTCACCAGAGCACAAAGTGCTCAGGGTGAGCTTTTGTGATTGCCTGATGTCTGTCGTCTGTCGGCGTTTGTTGTGCGTCGTGTGTCATCAACAATTTGAACCTTTAAAAGTCTTCTCCTCTGAATCTACAAGGTTCTCAGCTTTCATCTTTGGCACATAGCATCACCTATAGGTCCTCTACAAAAGTTATATAAATTACGTCCCTGGAGTCAAAATTGGCCCCGCCATGGTCCCAGGGGTGGCGAGTTTTCTCAAGCTGACTGTTGTTTTCTGTACAAGTAGCAGAATGCTGGGTTCACTAAGGTTAGGCATGGGGAAAACTTTAAAAATCTTCTTGTCAAAAACTACACGTCACAGAGCTTAGATATTTGGTGTATAGATTTACTTAGTATACCTTATTGAAATTGGTTAGTATCATAGTTCTGAGGTTAAAATTGGCCCTGCCCTGTTGGTTATATTTTAAAATAGACTTTTACACTATAAAGATTCCCCTGAGCTAGAAGGATCCCAGATACTCAGTCTGTGTTACAGCAATCACTGGAGAGGTCAAGTTCCTGGTCAAAACTCTATAAAGTTGTCTGCTTCAGAATTAGTGTCTGTTTGTTCACACTGTTTTTAACCCATTCCCTCATAGGCTATTTTCAGATCCTACCTCTTTGAATAAATCTACTGATAAGGAGCATTAATTAGAGAAAAGGAAAATTTCAGAATTGTGTAGATTTGAAACCATTGTGATAAATAGAGCATTTACTTGTATGGAGCAAATGCTCTATTTATCACAATGGTTTCATAAAGTGACTATTACAGAGGCGTAGAAAGGCGTTTTTATGGAGGAAAGGGTTAATGCATATCAATTTTACAATTAACTCATGTACAAACCACATATGAAGTTACATACAGGTATGCGTCAGATCAGAATCCAAACTGTGTGCTAATTTCAGTCAAGTCATGCTAAGAAATAAAGCCCCACCCCAGGGGTGGCCAGTTTTCTATAGAACATAGTGAAAACTTTGAAAATCTTCTCCTGATTGTCTGGTGAGCGATATCAGGGCCATCATGGCCCTCTTGTAATAGTTGAGATGCATACCAAATTTGAACCAAATATCTTGGACAGTTTCTGAGACATGGACCTTAAAATAAAACTTAACCAGCAATGAAAATTCTAAGTCGAAAAAGGGGCATAACTATGGCAAAATTAATTTTAGGGTTACCTGCCCTTGTGAAATGGGTTCCCCTTGTGATAGTAAACATGCATACCAAATTTTAACCAAATATCTTTGATGGTTTTTGAGAAATGGACCTTAACAAAAAGTTTAACCAGTGCCGACGCTGACGAGAGGGTCATGGAATTAGCTCCACTTTTTGAAAAAGTGGAGCTAATAAAAACTCTTCAATTTGAAAAGTTTACATTATAAAATTTCAGCTTTTTATAAATATTCATGATGCCATTATTTCTTACATTAATACTTAACAGGGAAAGAGCTAACAAGCTCTGTTTATCATAATGGTTTCAAAAAGTGACTTTTACAAAGGTGTCAAACGGCATCAATATGAGGTAACTGGTTAAAGCCAGGTACATGTAGCATCAATATGAGGTAACTGGTTAAAGCCAGGTACATATAGCATCAATATGAGGTAACTGGTTAAAGCCAGGTACATGTAGCTAATTTCATAGCATCTGTGTACACACTACATGACTAGCATGTTTGCATTAACCCTTTACTCCATAAATACCCCTTTCTACACCATTGCAAACGAAGTAGGGTATGCCCAGATCAGACCGCTCCTGTAGAAGTGGTCTGAACAGGGTCTGCTCTGTTTTGCTTATAATAGTGATAAGATTCTATCATGACCAAAAATTCCTGTGTCCATATGCTATTATAACAATATATTCATGATGTAAGAGATTGTGTTATTCAGAAATATAAAGAATGGTGTGACAATATAAACAAACTAAATTGTTCACAATTTTGATTTGTTTGCTTGGTACTTTACCAGTCTCTTTAATGGTATTTCAATCATATTGTGACATTCAGCTAATGATAGGTGGAGGAAAACCCCAGAGGGTTTTCTGTGCATGGAACAGACTGCATTGTTTCGTGCACAGAAGACTACCATTTTGAATTCATATAAAATATCACAAACACGATGTATGTGCAGTAAAACCATACTAATTTGAATTTAGGCAGATGACTGCTTAACCTTTCCTCCCTACAAACATTTTCCATGCCTTTAAAAACACAGTAGACCCAAATCAGATGGCTCCTGCTTATGACCTCATAATAGATCTGACTCTGCCAATACCAAAAACTTTCAGCTAATAAATATTCATTGTCATTCTTTCTTACATGAATATTCAACAGGCCCTTATCATATTTAGAGATAATCTACCTGGCTTCCAGATCTGCCCCAGGTGTTAAAGGCAAAGGCAGACAAGTAAGTCTGAAGTTATGTGCTCTTGATTGATAAAAATGGTATATACTGTTAAAAGTTCAGACTGAGCTTATCGCCGACTTCTCAGCAATTTAGGGTCATGTAGTAAAATCACGATTATTCTAACACTAAAATACATATTATTATCAATCTTTAAGACAGGTGGTAGCTTAATGCAGGGTGAAAGTCATGCAGAAATCTCCTGCATGACATTCACCCTACATTAAGCAGCCACCTGTCTAAAAGGGTCTTAATTATTCTACACTAAAATTTCAAATAAGGGTTTACTGTATTGTTAACCCTGTCCTTCATATAAACACATTTTCATGCATTTGCAGAGTAGACCCACATCAGATGGCTCCTATAATAGCTGTCTGATCAAGGTCTGCACTGTTTATGGTATAGTGTAGATCTGATTTTATAGTTCCTGCCCGAGTCAAAACATCCTGTGTACATACATATGCCATCATAAAATTTCAGCTACATGTAATATTCATGATGTCATTATTGCTTGCATGAATATTGAATAGGGAAAGGGTTGAAGTATATGTAGATAACAGTTGTAGTCTGTTTCAAAAACATCTAAATCTGTGCCATGGAAAATATATAAAGGCAAAGATGTGACCTGTAAAATTAAATCTTCTGTTAAAGAGTAGCTCCTTTATTTCTCCACCAAATGCTTTGTTTGGACCATTCTAAATTTAGTACCTCTGAGACAATTCTAAAGAGTGGTGACAACATAGTGTTAGGTGGATAAATGATTTCAACACCTACATGTATGGCTCTGCAAAAATTAACCCCATTACCTGATGAATATTCATGTATAATGAAATTATGATTGAATATTAATTAGAATTAATTGGATATTTTTATATGAACACAGACATTTTTTACCTTGGCAAAAACTAGAATCGGATCTATATAATTCCTAAGTGAACAGAGCTGTCTGACCTGGGTCTACTCTGTTTGCAAAGGTGTGAAAGGGTGATTATCAATATGATTGACCTATGGTAAATGAAATCTAATGGTAATTTACAATCTGTTCATGACATTATGGATATTTATTAGCTTAAGTTTTATAATGGCATAATAAACAGAATGCCTTGATATTGTAAGAAGCTGTAAAGTCAGATCAATTAAAGTTTCATAGCAAATAGACCTTGATCAGATGGCTCCAAGGAGCCATCTCATCCGAGTCAACTCTGCAAAGGTTTGTGTGAGGGGAAACATTAACCTTTTACTCAATAAATACGTCTTTCTACACTTTGCAAACAGAATAGACCCAGATCAGACGTCATATAGGAGCTGTCTGTCTGCTCTGTTTGCATATGATAGACCATAGAACTGAATCTACAGTTTCAGGCATGATAAATATTATTTTGTTCATGGTTTCATTTTAAAAACAGAGTTAATTAATATTCATAATGTCAATTTTTTTACATGGATACTCGTAGAGTAAAGGGTTGAGCAGTATAATTGGGTTTGCTTGAATAGCTATGCGAAACACTTTTAACAGACATTTTTTGCAAACAGAGTAGACACAGTCCAGATGGTTCCTGCAGGAGTCATTTGATTGGTCTGCTTTGTTTACTTACAGTATTCTATAGGTCCGAGTCTTCAATTTCTGTCATGATATTTCTATGTCCATTTGCCATTATAAATATTCAGCTAATTTATATCTATGATATAATTTTTTCTTGCATGAATATCCACCAGGTGAAGGGTTAACCCTGTCCCTGTTCTGTGTTTATTTCCAATACCTACTGAATATTCATAGACAAAATAGTTATAACGAAATATAGAAGGCGGACCATTGTAGACATTTTAGCAAGTAAAGAAACTGGTTTTTCAAATTCCATTAGCAAACAGAGCAGACCCTGATCAGACGACTCCTATAGGATATCCTGTGTACATATGCCATTAACCCATTACCTCATAGGCTATTTTTAGATACAGTAAAACGGCGATAATCCGAGGAGCGATTTTCCGAGTATATGGTCTAAACCGAGGGAATTTGTATGGTCCGGACATGAAATCTATTACTTCAATACAACTATGTACCGTGTAATCCGAGTCTCGATAATCCGATTTTTCGAGCACGCTTCTCGGTCCCTCCGATCAATTGCTTCATTAAATTACCTGCCTAATCCGAGCATGCATCGCGGACACTTCAAAGTCAATTTATCACACCTCCATTGTTGATGTCTCGCGACTCCGTGTGCCGCCAGCAATTAGAGGTTCCACTGTGTTAGTTTGCTACTATGTGTGAATAACACCGGGTCCAACAGTATACACGTATGTTGGCATAATTGTGTATAATGCATCGATTCTTTACTGATATAAGTGATAACGGTAAACACCATTCAAAGCCGAGACCGAAGTTTCACTGTAGTTTGCTCCATTCAACGGACCCTTCACAATAAACCCAAATTTGGTTTCAAACTATTAGACATAGAACAGTCGTAGCTTCTAACCTCATACGTATGGATTTTAGTTTGCCTAAGTTTCAATTCGTCGACATTTCATTTTACATGTAGTTTTGGATGTTAAAAAACAACATCGCTTCGCTCCCGTACTGTTTCGTGATAAGAAAAATCAGGGCGAGTTGAATTAATTAATAATCGGAACACTCGGTGTTATTCGTCTGAAATACTCCGTAAAGATTGTTTACTCTCGTAATAAACGTTTGGTTGAACGAGACTTTTCTAAAAATACGCAAACATATCAATTTATCTGTTAAGCATTCTGTAGGCAAAAAAAACACATGTTTGTGCATACACTGCACGATATATTTGACACGTTGAATCCACAAAGTATGAATTCATGGATAATCCGAGGGTAGCGGTAATCTGAGCATTTTCTCAGTTCCCGACAGTCCTCGGATTATCGCCATTTTACTGTACAACCTCTTTGAATGAGTCTACAGAAAAAGAATATTAACTAGAGAAAAGGATTTTTTTTTAGACTTTTGTAGTTTGAAACCATTGTGATAAATAGAGCATTTGCTCCTATAGGAGCAAATGCTCTATTTATCACAATGGTTTCACAAAGTGACTTTTATAGAGTGTTCAAAAGTTGTCAATATGAGGGAAAGGTTTAAATGATTTTAAAATTTCAGCTAATAAATATTCATGGAGATTCATCATGTACCAATACCAAATATCGTGTGTACATATGCTATTAAATGATTTTAAAACTTCAGCTAATAAATATTCATGAATATTCACCAGGTAAAGAGTTCAATAGACAATGTGCCTTTACTATCTTATAAGAGCCATTATGGAACAATGAACAATTTGTCATTGTATTAGCTTATTCTGGTTCTCCAACTCATATTCTATTTTTTCCCCATGATTAATTATAATTCAAAATCATTTGCAAAGTTTCTGTCACAATAAAAAATATCAGAATTTTTAAGACTATATAAAATCTGTATCTCTTTCCCTGCTGTTCATGCCATCATAAAAAATCAGCTATAAAATATTCAGTATGTTATTATTTCTAAATGAATATCCAAGCCAAGACCTGATGTAAGGCTTTGAAATCTTAACATCCTATACCTTAGTATAGGAAAATATTTTTATCTTGGGTCTTAAAATCCTTTTTTACAACTTAGTCCTTTACCCATGTCTATAGAAACCCCTTTTCACACCTTTACAAACAGAGAAACCCCAGATCAGATGCCTCCTTTAGGAGTGTCCGATCAGGGTCTGCTCTGTTTGCTTATGTCTGCTCAGTTTGCTCTGTTTATAGCTGATTTTTTTTTTACTTTTTATGAATAATAATTATAGCTGATTCTGCAGTTTCTTCCATGGTCAAAGATTTGGGAATTCATGTCATAAAAAATCATTAATAAATGTCATTATTTCTTAATAAATTTAATACATGAAATTCCATGAGGTAATGGCTTAGATTTTTTTTCAGGTCTGAAATTCATTTTTCCAACCTTGGAAAACTTGGTTAAAAGTAAGCCATTTAAGAAGAAATAATATTTGTGTTGGCATGCTTAACATTGTAACACTTTTTAATAATGTGACACAACACTTGTACCCTGTCCCACCAAATGTCCACAGCATCTTTTGTCCTTGTAAGGAATGCTGGTCAATGTTCACAGTATCCATTGTCCTTGTAAGGATTAATGACCATTGTCCTTGTAAGGAACTTGTCAATGTCCATGGCATCCATTGCCCTTGTAATGAATGCTGGTCAAAATCCACAGTATCCATTGTCCTTGTAAGGAACTGGTCAATGTTCATGGCATCCGTTGTCCTTGTAAGAAGTGCTGGTCAATATCCACAGCATCCATTGTCCTTGTAAGGAACTGGTCAATGTTCATGGCATCCATTGCCCTTGTAATGAATGCTGGTCAAAATCCACAGCATCCATTGTCCTTGTAAGGAACTGGTCAATGTTCATGGCATCCGTTGTCCTTGTAAGAAGTGCTGGTCAATATCCACAGCATCCATTGTCCTTGTAAGGAACTGGTCAATGTTCGTGGCATCCGTTGTCCTTGTAAGAAGTGCTGGTCAATATCCACAGCATCCATTGTCCTTGTAAGGAACTGGTCAATGTTCATGGCATCTGTTGTCCTTGTAAGAAGTGCTGGTCAATATCCACAGCATCCATTGTCCTTGTAAGGAGTGGTAGTAAATGTCCACGGCATCCATTGTCCTTGTAAAGAACTGGTCAGTGTCCACGGCATCCATTATCCTTGTAAAGAATTGTTCAATACACAGCATCCATTGTCCTTGTAAAGAATTGTTCAATACACGGCATCCATTGTCCTTGTAAAGAAATGGTCAGTGTCCACTGCATCCATTGTCCGTGTAAGGAATGCTGGTCAATGTCCACAGAATCCATTGTCCTTGTAAGGAGTGCTGGTCAACTTCCATGGCATCTCCATTGTCCTAATATAGAATGCTGATCAATCAAAACTCACTAAAAACCTGTGTTACAAGTCCACACGCTGCTGTGATTTATGTACAATGACAGTGTTGCTGTTGCTGGGGTGTAGGGCATATCCCCATCCCCATATAATGTTGTTAACAGCTTTGGAAATGTAATGAAATATATCCCTGATGGAAGCAAAAAGCACACCAGCCTCATTCTATCGTCTTGAGAAGTAGACGCAGGTATTCAATATTGTCCTTGTCTGAAATATACAGAGGAAAACAGTGTTAACCCTTACCCTGTTGATATATTCATGTACGAAATAATGACAAAATGAATATTTATGAGTTGAATTTTTATAATGGTATATGTACACTATTAGTTATACAGATCATTGGTGGGGTATCTGACTTTTTGTTTCCTGCTGAGGAAATTCATGTTGCCCGAGCCGTCAGGCGAGGGCTAAATGTATTTTCCTCAGCAGGAAATAAAAAGTCAGATATCCCGCCAATGATCTGTATAACGATTTTATTAATACTGCAAAGTTTAATATTTGTAGCAGTTAATTAGCGTTGTTAATGTAGGTGTCGTTTTGCTTCCCCTCAGGGGCCTCATACTGTAAGGTAAGGGCTTGCAATATCTGTATAATAACCAGCTCATTACAATTGTGGATAGAAAGGGATCTTCCAAGAGCATTATTTTCTCAAAGGATTGAAAGAATCAGGCGTTAGTAAAACTTTTAGCGTTTAAGCAGACACTATTTTTTAGCATGAGAACGGTTAAACATAATTGGCGCAATTCCGACGTCATTTGGATGACGTCAACATGACGGTTTTATAATATTCAAACAAATGGGCGTTGGAAGGAGCGGCTATACTGCAATTTACAGGTATGTGTACTGTGCATGTGCATAAATAAAATCTGAATCGAATTGGGTATGGTATGTTTTTGTAAAAGCGGGGGTTTGGGGGCTTATCGGTACGTGCACAAGCACTTTGACAACATGTGCAGCATCAGAGCAGAATAAGGCATTCGTCACGTATCGGGTTCATTTACATTGTTATACAACAACTATAACAAAAATGTTTCTCAATGGATAACTTTATTCCGCACCAAACTCTTGTTATTTCGTTTGAGAACGGTTGTTTGGATCGAATCAATGAAGTGAAGCTAGTCGGCCATTTTTAGTTTGTGGTAGCAATGAAGCGAGGCCCTCGACAGGGGAAATTCCATTGTTGCTCATGACTCCGTATATACATCAGGATTTAGAGGGATACACGGCTTTTATACATGGCTAATTGACCAATAAAAATCGAGGATTTTACTTTGCAGTATAATAATATTAATTATACAGATCATTGGCGGGGTATCTGACTTCCCTGCTAGGGAAAATCATGTAGCCCAAGCTGTTAGGGAGAGCTACATGTATTTTCCTCAGCAGGGAATAAAAGGTCAGATACCCTGCCAATGATCTGTATAACGATTTTATTATACTGCAAAGTTTAATATTTGTAGCGGTTGTAATGGGGAGACATATTGTTTTTGGTCGAGTTGTCCATCCGTCTGTCTGTCACACTTGTGTCCGCTCCATATCTCTCACAAATATGTAAGGATTTCAAAATGCTTTGGCACAAATGTTCAACTCAACAAGACGATGTGCAGAGCGTTCGATTCAGGCACATGGTTCAAAGGTCAAGGTAACAATTCAAGGTCAAATGATTTTAGTCACACCCTTCGTGTCTGCTCCATATCTCTTAAACCCTTGGAAGGAATTCAAATGCTGTGGCACAAATATTATCCATCACAAGGTGATGTGCATACAGCAGGAATCAGACACATACTTCAAAGGTCAAGGTCACAATTCAAGGTCATGGTCACAATTCAAGGTCAATTGTTCACACTTTCTTGTCCGAATGATAACTCCTACATGGCTAATGCCATTTGATTGAAACTTCATACATTGACAGAGAATGATGAGAGAAAGTGTCATGTATAAGGTCCATAACTCTGGCTTCAATACTTTTGGTGTTATGGCCCTTTGTTACATGTTTTTGTCCGATCAATAACTCCTGCTCTACTGATGCTATTTGAATGACATTTCATGGTTGGAAGGAAGTGTTATATACAAGTATCACAACTCTGGCTTCAACAATATTGGAGTTATTGCCTCCCATTTTCAACAGAGTTATGGGACTTGGAAATTTTTACATGGAAATTTTGTCTGCAGGGTTTCATAGGATTGATTAGCATCATGCCTAGTTGTGTATATCTTATTCCTGTTCCGGTTTGATGATTTTCTGCAGAGTTATGGGACTTTGAAATTTTTACATGGAAAATTTTGTCTGCGCGGTTTTCCCAAAAATCTTGTATCGGATTTTCATGAAACTTCATAGGATTGATTGATCAGCACCATGCCTAGTTGTGTATAATTTATTCTTTTTCTGGTTTGATGATTTTCTGCAGAGTTATGGGACTTTGGAAAGATTTGATAACGGGCTGAGGGAGACATCAGTTTTTGTATAAAAACAATTCTAGTTAGCATTGTTAATGTACACAGAATTATCTCCTCTTACTTTATGATTGCTTGTCTGCTCTCTAACTCAAACAAATGTAATCCAATCCTTTCAAATTTTGTCAGCAAGTATATTACCATAATGTCTCAGTCAAGTCGGATAACCAGCAAGATTGCCCCAGAAACTTCAGAATTATCTCCCCTTACTTTATGAATTTCCATGACATTTTGCTTGTTTGCTTTCTAACTCAAACAAATATAATCCAATCCTTTTCAAATTTGATCAGCATGAATATTACCATAATATCTGAGTCAAGTTCGATAGTCTCTGACACCTAAGAATGATCTCCCTTTACTTAATGAATTTTGGCGAACTTTTGCTTGTCCGCTCTTACTCAAACAATCGTAATCCAATCCTTTTTGAATTTGGTCAGCATGTATATTACCATACTCATTAAATGTCTCAGTCAAGTTCGATAAATAGCAAGATTGCCCTTGACACTCCAAAATTATCTCCCCTTACTTTATGCCACCTGATAATTTTTTTATAGAGTAATGCCTTTCAACTTCCAGACATTTGACGGGCGTATATTGTGACATTTTGGCACTCTTGTTGAAGAGGGGAAAGGGCTTGAAATGTGGCCCCAAATTGGCCATAAAATAACACTGTACAGCCCCTCTAAAGTAGCATTTAATACTTTTACCTGTTCAATATTCATGTGAGAAATATGTTAAATATTCATGTGAGAAATAATGACATCACAAATATTTATTAGCTGAACTTATTGGATGGTTAATTGGTTTGTATGTTTGGCCCTAACTTTAACGTTTGGTCATGATTTTGTTGCCATTGCACAAACATACTTCAAACTTGGCATGCATGTGCAACTTATGGAAAAAAAAATTGTGGCCAACTTATTAAGGTCAAGGTCATACATCAAGGTCAAAGGTCATCAGGGGCATAGTGTCTCACAAACATCTTGTTATAAGGTAAAATTCATAGGAATTTTTGCTTTGACAAAAACCATAGAATCAAATCTATGTAATTTCATATATACAAACAAAGCACACCCTGATCAGACGGTCCATATGGGAGCTATATGATCTGGGGGGTTCTCTGTGTGCAAAGGCGTTTATATGAAGGAAAGGGTTCATCTAGAGAAATAATGTCTGCAAATAGCAGTTATAATTAGAAGAACTATGTTTTTGCTGAAAAGTGAGTGACAGATCTGCAGATATAAAAGAACCATTACCACTCTCCTGATCCAGTATCTCTATCCAAAACCTCGACTGATCTTGGAAATTCCGCACAACCTGAATTGGAGAGAAAAACCGTGTTCAAATTAGAAAATTGTTTCCAGAGAACATGAATGTCCCACTTCTGGCTATATTGTCTCTAAGTCAAGCACATTTTTTGGTGAAGACTGTTACAAAATGTCCATAACTTTGCAAACATGGGCAACGCATAAGATTTAAAAAGAGTTACGACTCAGAAGTGTGAAATTTGGTAAATTTTAAAATCAAAGGAGCGTAAGATGTGCCTTGATATACGAATTTGACTAATGTTAGATGCCTATTAATATTTTGATTATGTTTGGTAAATATCTGAACATATCAAAAGTTACCAAAGTTAATTAGCAGTCAACATTTATGCGAATATTCATGGTGCACCGTCCGCCTATGATACATCCCATCAAAAGACGGCCTGTTCACTCATTCCTCCATGACTAAATGACATCATGAATATTTATAAGTTAAATCTTTATTATGGAATTGTTTACCTATGCAGAAACTGTAAAATCATACCTATATTACTTCATAAGCAAACCGAGAAGACCCTGATCAGATGGCTCTTAACCCATTCCCACATACTGACGCCCTTTGACGCCTCTGTAAAAGTCACTTTCTGAAACCATTGTGATAAAAAGAGCATTTGCTTCATAGGAGCAAATGCTCTATTTATTACAATGGTTTCAACACTACACAAACCTAAAAATCTCCTTTGTTCTAGTTAATGCTCCTTTTCGGTAGATGTAATCAAAGAGGTATGAGGTAATGGGTTAAAAGAGCCACCTGATCTGAATCAACTCTGTAAAGGCATGAAATGGTGTTATTATAAGGTTAAAAGAAAATAAACATCGCACCTCATCTGTCAGTAAGATGTGTATTGCTGAGGGTCCTTGCACATATGACTCGGTGATTTTATATCGCTTCAGGCTGAACAGTTCTGAGATCCGTGAAATAAGCTCCTCTACCGTAAGACTTTCTAGGTACACAGCATGATACACTGAAACAATGAATATTCAACATCAGTCTTTGTTACCGTTTACCTGATAGAGACAACTTTTAATAATAATAATAATGCCTGTGCAAACAGAGTAGACCCAGATAAGACAGGTCTTGACCGTCTTATCACAGCCATCTGATCAGGGTCTTCTCTGTATGCTTAATATGGAATCATATAGACTTGATTCTTTTATCATTGTAAAAACTTCCCTGGTTCACATAAACATTATAATTATTCTGCAAATTAATACTTATGATGTCATACGAAGTTTGGGAGGGGTATGTAGGAGTCAGTGTGTTGGTCGGTCGATTGGTCTGTCTGTCTGTCAGTGGCACACTTAAGTCCACTTATTTACATAACCATTTGACTCTGATTTGAGATAATGCTTTGAAACGTTATAAACTTGCATACCATAACAAGCTTCATCTGTAGGCAAGAGTACATAACTCTGTCAAGCATTTTGACAGAATTATGACCCTTTTTAACTTAGAATATTTGGTCAAGGTTTTTGTTAAAGTCCACTTATCTACTTAACCCTCAGGGATAAAGCTTTGAAACCTTACACACTTGTTCACCATCACAAGCTTCATCTGTAGGCAAGAGTGCAAAACGCTTTCAAGCATTTTGACAGAATTATGGCCCTTTTTAAATCAGAAAATTTGGTTAAGGTTTTGTTTTATTTGCAATCAAGGCAGCTGAGCGGGGGTATTCCATCACCTTTAGTGATAGTTCTAGTTAATTCTTACATGAATATTCATGAGGTAAAGGGTTTACCATGACAAAAATTTTAATCAAACATTATGGAATTTAGGGCTGTAACAATATGCTGGTACACAGATGTACCATGATATGAGATGAATATTGTTGCACCACGGTTTTTTTTGGCTTTAAATTTTTGTAGCCTACAAATTGCATGTTGCCTTAAAAAACAATCATTCAATGATCCTTCCATTGCCGATAGTTGATAATTCAAACGCACCTTGATGCGGTGCGAGATTTATCCATGTTCCCCACCTCCCGGTGTATAGGTAAATTTACAATCTCCGATTTTTTTAATACTGTATTTCGGTTTAGCGATGGCAGACGACGCGTTTAAACCAAACTTTTTTTCTGATGTGCAAGACTAATAGAATCAAGCATGGGTTTTGTTAAAGACGGGGGTTTCTATACCCGAGGTTGGTCTGTTCCAGTCGGAAACGAGCTTTAGCGATTAGGAAAAGACCAACCGATAACCCATGCTTGATTATTTTTCTCGCTGAAATACGCCCTAAAACCAAGTAAATTAACGAATTTTTGAAGTACTACTTTACATTGCGTAATACGACTTCTAATAGCAACAAACTGCAGCATAACTGTAGGTGTGACACCAAAATGACGTCATTTGTTATGACAACCACAAATGTTACGTTTTGGCGTAAAATATAAATGACTGAGCGACTACAAAACAACACCTTCGGTTAATTAAATTGGCTTTATAAGTGTTTATATGAAAAAAAGAATTTCATATTCGTACTAATTACTTATATTAATTTCAATTCATAAGGTTGTTGCCTATAGAAATGTTGGTATAATTCTGTAAGAGTTCCTTCCCTTGTATTGATTTTACCCAATCGCGCGTATGAATACACCAGACAAGGGGTGTTCCAGATAAGGATTTCTAGTATGGCTATTTTTAGTAACTCAGCTTATCTAGCACGTCTGAAAAGCGAGAAACAATTTTCTTGTGCTTAGTGCCAGGCATTGCAGAATTATCTCTTGAGTAATTTTTTTTTTCCATTTTGGTATAAAACACAAGAAATTTGTGTCACAATCTTTTCCTTCACTTTGAAAGTTACTGGATTTATATTTGGCATAAATAATAACCACAAATTAATAGTAATTAGGCAAGACACAATTTTCATGTGTTTAGCACAAGTACTGCAGAATTATCTCCCCTTGAACTTGGAAGATTTTTTTGCGATCAAGGCTGCTTCGAAGGGGTATTCATCACCTTTAGTGATAGTTCTAGTATCTTACAGGAATATTCCTCAGGGATAGGTTTAATACTTTGAATCCTGATCAAAAGCAGATTTTTGCATCTTAACAAGCATTGTAACTTCAGTATAACAGATCTGAGACACAAGAGAACAAGAGATACTGTCAGCATTGTGATATGTTGTAAAAAGATAGGAGGATATGTTGAGAGTTTTGACTGACAGCAAAGAAAAATTAAACGGACAAATACCTGTTCCTGGCTCTTGGCACATATAGAGGGTCAGTCGAGGTCTCACACCTCTGAAACAAGCAAGAGGAATCTTCATATTCAACAACATACAAAAATATGTTTTCTTTTGAAATTACCATAGATCTGATTACAGTTTCCATCAATACAAAAAAAATCCTGTGTACGTAAGCCTTTATAAAAATTCAGGCTGACAGCTAATAAATATTCATGATGTTGTTATTTCTTACATGAATATTCAACGAAGAAAAGGTTATGTCTTGAAAGACAATAGTAATGCTTAACCCTTAGCAAACAAAGTAGACCCAGATCAAACGGCTCCTATAAGAGCTGTCTGATCAGGGCTTGCCCTGTTTGTGTATGAAATTATATAGATGTGATTCTATACGTTTATATGAGGGAAAGGGTTAAGTAGCCTCCTGCCTACAAATTCTCATTAGCAAGGATTTACTGTAAAATACAACATAGGAAAAACTTGATGATTAAGACATTTGTTTTGCATATATACACAACCATAGTATGAAATTCTTGTGGAGTGAAGTAGAGACATTACCTTGACTGTAGAGCATTGTTTAGTCTGATGCCATCTGCAAGTCCACATATCTGGATCAGGTCATCCCGTGTCAAACGAAGTAAATCTGCCCCTGAAGAAAAAAAGGACATGACTACTGTATTCATGACTACTATTTTAACTGTAATAAGTGCTCCTGGGGTGTATTTTATACACAAGTGGATGCTTAAGGAAGTAAGGGAGCATGAAATAGAGTGAGGCCATTTATTGGGTAGAATATGGTATTTGTTTATACAAGATAGAATTCAAATTTCAAACAGGTTTATGAAAGATTTCAGCTTTCTTGTTGGTTGCTTGTTAGTTTGGTCAAGCAAAGGTTAATAAATTGATGAAAATATGGAAGGTAGAACATTGTAGCCATTTTAGAAAGTAAAGAAACAGATCTTTCAAATTCCATTAGTAAACAGAGCAGACCCTGGTCAGATGGCTCCTTTAGGAGCTGCTGATTTTGGTCTACTGTGTTTGCAAATGCCTGAAAATATGTCTATATGAAGAAATGGGTTAAACCTTTACCTGAGATACACCTACTGATGCTACTACAGTAGACCAAGATCAGACTGCTCCTGAAAGCACTCGGATCACTGTCAGCTTATGGAATTATATAGGTTTGCTATCTGCTAAGACCAAAAAATTCCTGGGTCCATGATTATAAAACTTTTTAGTTGAGTCTGAGTTCGTTCGCAAGCTTTGGTCAGATTTGAGTTCTCAAGCTTTTGATTGGTCAGATTTGAGCCGGTCAGATTTGAGCCAAAGGCTCAAATCTGACCAATCAAAAACTTGAGAACGAACTCGGACTCAACTAAAAGTTTTATAAGCATGGACCCTGTTTTCACAATGTAAAGGTTTGAAGTCATGGTTCAGTGGGTTTGGTAAATTCATTTCCTACCGACTTACACTTGTTAACCATTTCACATTCATTCAAAACATTGCATTTAACCCCGTACTCCATGAATATTCATGAAAGAAATGATGACATCATTAATATTAAGTAGATTAATTTTTAAAATGGCATATTAACACAAATATTTTGCAAAATCAGAAAATTTTACATTTAATCTAATAAATATCCATCTGATGCCTGTATTTCTTTCATGAATATTCCACAGGGAATGGGTTTATTTGCTAATTTTTACACCACTATAAATGAAGGACACAATCATTTGACCAGTTTTAAATGCTCTCTCGCACAAACTTACCTGAGAAGTTTTGAAAGATGTTGATGTAGTGATTGAATCTGTTGTGATGAAGCCAGCGTGTTACCTCCTTTGCACTAGCTTCTGGTGACAGTGAATCTGGCTAGTTGACAAAGTAAAACAAAGCTAATCAGACCCCTGCCATTGTCAGAATTTGTTCTATGTACCGACATGTAAGTATTTGGACACAAAATCTCCCCTCTCAATAGGTTTTGTAAAGCAAAATAAATCAATTTGGCATCATTTCATAACTTTAACCCTTTACTCCATAAATATGCCTTTCTACACCTTAACAAATCGAGTACAGCCAGATCAGACAGCTCCTATAAAAGCCATCTGATCAGGGTCTGCTCTGTTTGCTTATGTATAGTGCAGAAGTCGTCTGATCAGGGTCTGCTCTGTTTGCTTATGAAATAATGTAGATATGATTATAGTTTCTGCCATGGCTAACATATTGAGTCCATGTGCAATTACAAAAATAAATCTAATTTATAATATTAACAATATAATTATTTCTTACATGAATATTCATTGAGTTATGGGTTAAACTGCCATAGTAGCAAACAGTGTAGAATGCAATCAAACTTCTTCAGTAGTATATTTATTTTGGTCTAAGCTCAGAGCTACAGATAAGTGTGCGTACCCAAACACTAAAATCGTCATTTCTCCACCAAACCCTATACTGTGACCACTCTTTAGAATCAACTCTTCCAGACGATTTTAAAAAGAGTGGTCAAATTAAAGGGTTCAGTGGAGAAATAAAGGAGTTATTCTTGAAAATATTTTAATTTACACATCTTATCTGGAGCTCTGTAAGCTTTTCTATCCAAACATTTTGGGAAATTATGGTTCCTTGTACTTTACCCTTTCCTTCATACAAATACCTTTTAATGCCTTTGCAGAGTAGACCATGATCAGAAGGCTCTGTAGGAGCAGTCTGATCAGGGTCTGCTGTGTTGCTTATGAAATAATATAAAACTGATTCTACAGTTTCTATCATGGCTAAAATATCCTGTGTTTGTATGCCATCATAAAATTTAATCTAATTATTTTTACATGAATATTCAAAAGGGAGAGGGTTAAGTGGGCATACAAAAGAAATAGACAAACATTAAAACAAAAGTAAAGCTTAATTCCTATTTTGCTTTGTTATAAGGGCAGGAAAAAGTCTTTCTTGAAAATGAAAACGGCATAATCAGGAGACAAACTTTTCAATTGACTTTAGCTCTCCATAACAAGAGTACCGCATACGGTACATAATACGCCCACTTGCAAACTTTCTCCGACTCAATTCAATCAGTGTTTACATTTTCTAATCTGCGCCTCAGATCTTGATTTCCAGATCAAGGTGATATTATTTTTAAAAAAATTGAAGTGAATATCTTATTAAATAAAAAAGTTACAGCTAATCCTCATATTTGCAGATTTTTGTAAATTGTAAGGGCCATAACTCTTTAAAGACAAACTGAATGAACCTCAAAATAAACTCAGCTTGCATAAAACATTTGAGTGAAGTTTCATTAATATCATTTTAATAGTTTTCCCAGAAAACAACAAACTAAAAGTTGACCGACAAACAAAGCAACGAACACAAAAAGTTCAAGGACCATAACTTTAGAATAAAATGACATATCAAAAAACCCGCAATATATGTGAAAATCCATATCAAGGTTTAACCATATACAAAAAATTGAGGTAAATATCATTTAAAATGAAAAAGTTACAGACATCCTCATATTTGCATAGATTTGCATTATTTTTTAAGTGCAAGGGCCATAACTCCAAAACGACAAATCAAATGAACCTCAGAATCAACTCAGCTTCAGATCTTGATGCATTAAACAGGTGTGAAGTTTCATAAATATCTGTCAAATAGTTTTCCCAGAAAACAGCAGACAAAATTATTTGCATGTATTTGCATTATTTTTTAAGGACAAGGGCCATAACTCCGAAACAACAAATCAAATGAACCTCATAATTAATTTAGCTTCAGATCTTGATGCATTACACATTTGTGTGAAGTTTCATTAATATCTGTCAAAATAGTTTTTCGAGAAAACAGCGGACAAACAAAATGTTGACAGACGAACGGACGTACCTTTTTTAAGTGGGAGTATAAAAAGTTACATAATTTTTTGCATTTAATTTTATTGGGGTATTTTAATAGTCAAAAAAAGTTTTTCCCATTCTTTTGCAACTGTCATTGATCTTAAAGATCCATGAGATGTCAACTCTACTTTACAAGATCCATGAGATGTCAGCTCTACTTTACAAGATCCATGAGATCTCAGCTCTACAGTCTACTATACATGATCCATGAGATCTCGGCTCTACTTTACCAGATCCACCAGATCACAGCTCTACTTTATAAGGTCCATGAGATCTCAGCTCTACTTTACAAGATCCATGAACTCTACTATACATGATCCATGAGCTCTACTTTACAAGATCCATGAGATCTCAGCTCTACTATACATGATCCATGAGGTCTCGGCTCTACAGTCTACTATACATGATCCATGGAATCTCCACTCTACTTTACAAGATCCATGAGATCTCGGTTCAACTTTACAAGATCCATGAGATCTCAGCTCTACAGTCTACTATACATGATCCATGAGATCTCAGCTCTACATTACAAGATCCATGAGATCTTAGCTCTACAGTCTACTATACATGATCCATGAGATCTCAACTATACTATACAAGATCCATGAGATCTCAGCTATACTATACATGATCCATGAGATTTCAGCTCTACTATAAAAGACCCTTGAGATATCAGCTCTTCTATAAAAGAGTCATATCTCAGCGCTACTATACAAGATCTATGCAATTTCAGCTCTACTATACAAGATCCACGAGAGCTCAGCTTTAATATAAACGATTCATGAGATCTCGGCTCTATAAACAAGATTTGTTTATGAAACACTATGCCCAAAAATGACTTTTGACCATGATGCATGACCTTGACCTTAATAAGTCGCCCCTAAAAACAATATGCCCTCCCCTGTGATCGAGGGATGGGGCATAAAAATACAGATATCGCTCTTATATAAAAGATTCATAAGATCTCAGCTCTACTATACAAGATCAATGATATCTCAGCTCTACTATTAAAGATTGCCAACATCTAACCAGATTTCACTATAATCTAATTTTCAAAAAAAAATTCTTCTAACTATTATACAAGAGTTATGAAAATGCAGCAAGTAGCGGCTTACCACTGAGATGGATGGTGTTGACGAAGGAATTTTTTCCTTGGACGAGATTGTGGAACTTGTTGCGGGGGGACTCTCAATGGACAGTGGTGATGACGGCTCCACCTTATTGCTTCCTGCAGTCCTGCAATAATTGCAATTTCAATGCTGAATTCTCACAGAGGAATAGTCCATCTACATCAATATATGACTACAATGGATAAAATGATTGTCCGACTCCATCCTGGATACAACAATTGTCGAACCTTGATGTATTATAATGATCGATAAAGTGATTGTTCAGCTCTGCATTGATATATTCCTACAGTGAACACATTAATGTATTTTTTGTATTTCAATGATTGGTCAGCCTGAATACAACTATCCAGCCCTGCATTGATGTATAACTACAACATATATATTGTTGTATTATTGACTGTCCAGTCCTGTATTTATATATTATTACCATGAATACATTGACATATTTCTTACAATGATATAATAATTGTCCAGTCCTGCATTTGTCTAGCCCTGTATTTTAAGCCGTATTTTTCGAGAAAAATCTGTGCCTATAGTTTGGCGAAAACTGGGCGGGCGGCTGGCCGTTGTTAACAAAACTTTAACATTGCTTATAACTTCTGAATTACTTAAGCTAGACAATTTCATATGTGGTATGCAGATAGTTTGGGTGAAGGCCTTTCACTTGATACAAGGATACATGAAATCAGGTCACGGTCAAGGTCACTATTTTGAAAACTTAGCCGTTTTTAACAAACATTGCTATAACTTCTGAACTACAAATGCTGGGCAATTCATCTTTGGTATACAGATGGCTTTGGCAAAGGCCTTTCAGTTGATATAGAGATATTTGAAATTAGGTCAAGGTCAAGGTCACTATTTTGACAAATTGGCCATCATTGAAAAACTTCAACATTATGAACCACATATGCTAGACAATTCATATATGGTATAGAGATAGCTTTGGTGAAGGCCATTCAGTTGATACAAGGATACATGAAATTTGGTCCAGGTCAAGGTCACTATTTTGAAAATTTGGCTGTCATTAAAATTTTGTTACAGCTTCGGAACTACATATGCTAGACAATTTATATTTGGTATGCAGATAGCTTTGTTGAAGGTCTTTCATTTGATATAAGGATACATAAAATAAGGTCAAGGTCAACACAAAACAAGTTGTGTTTGTGAAACACTATGCTCCCACCCAATTTGACCTTTGACTCTGAAGGATGACCTTGACACGTGACCCCTTCATGAAATGTGCAGCTTCATGAGATACACATGCATGCCAAATATAAAGTCTCTATCTCTACTGGTTCAAAAGGTATGGCCAATGTTAAAGTTGGTGACCTTTGACACTGAAGGATGACCTTGACCCTCCAAATGTGCAGCTTCATGAGATACACATGCATGCCAAATATCTAGTCTCTATCTACTGGTTCAAAAGTTATGGCCAATGTTAAAGTCGGTGACCTTTGACCCTGAAGGATGACCTTGACATGTGACACCTCAAAACGTGCATGGCCAATGCTAAAGTTGTTGATCTGACCTATATATTTGACCTCTGACCTTGAAGGATGACCTTGACCTTGACATGTAATCCCTGAAAATGTGTGACTTTATGAGATACATATGCATGTCAAATATCAAGTCCCTATCTCTACAGATTTAAAAGTTATGCCTAAAAGTTGCTGACAAACATCTGACCTTTGACTCTGAAGGATGACCTCGACATGTCACCCCTCAAATGTGCGGCTGTACGCATGCTAAATATCAAGTCTCTATCTATACTGGCTCAAATGTTATGACCAATGTTAAAGTTGCTGACAAACAAACAGACAGACAGGGCAAAAAAATATGCCCCCAGGACAGATCTAATCAGGCTTTAATGCGGTTTCTACAAAAAAAATTGCTTGTTGTATTACTACCGTGATTTCAAGCCCTGCAATGATAGATTACTTCAATGGATACAATGACTGTCCAGCCCTTTTGTAATGTATTACTTCAATGGATACAATGATTTCCAGCCCTGCTGTAATGTATTACTTCAATGGATACAATGATTGGTCAGCCCTTCTGTAATATATTACTTCAATGGGTACAATGACTGTCCACCCTGCATTGATATATTACTATAATGTATACAATGATTGTCCAGCCCTGCTGTAATGTATTACTTCAATGGATACAATGATTGTCCAGCCCTGCTGTAATGTATTACTTCACTTCAATGGATACAATGATTGTCCAGCCCTGCTGTAATGTATTACTTCAATGGGTACAATGACTGTCCGCCCTGCATTGATATATTACATTTGTACTACCATGTATACAATGACTGTCCAGCCCTGTATTCATATAGTACTACAATGGATACAATGACTGTCCATCCCTGCATTGATGTATTACTACCATTATACAATGACTGTCCAGCCCTGTATTCATATAGTACTACTATGGATGCAATGACTGTCCATCCCTGCATTGATGTATTACTACAATGGACACAATGACTGTCCATCCCTGCATTTATGTATTACTACTATGGGTACAATGACTGTCCAGCCCTGCATTTATGTATTACTACTATGGGTACAATGACTGTCCATCCCTGCATTTATGTATTACTACTATGGGTACAATGACTGTCCATCCCTGCATTTATGTATTACTACTATGGGTACAATGACTGTCCAGCCCTGCATTGATGTATTACTACAATGGACACAATGACTGTCCATCCCTGCATTGATGTATCGCTATCATGGATACAATGATTGTCCAGCCCTGTATTCATATAGTACTACAATGAATGCAATGATTGTCCAGCCCTGCATTTATGTATTACTACTATGGGTACAATGACTGTCCAGCCCTGCATTGATGTATTACTACAATGGACACAATGACTGTCCATCCCTGCATTGATGTATCGCTATCATGGATACAATGATTGTCCAGCCCTGTATTCATATAGTACTACAATGAATGCAATGACTGTCCAGCCCTGCATTGATGTATTACTACTATGGGTACAATGACTTCCACAAACAAGAGATGACCTTTATTGCCCACCTAGTCACACCTGCCCAATAGCAGTCATGTTTTCCACTGTACAAAAATGGTTTAAAGAATTTAGTAAATAGTTAACTAAGAATTATTTCTGTAAAATTATTAAGAAAGAGTCAGAGACCAAACATTTTTAGCATATTGTTTTAAAGTTTCTCTATATAGCAACAAATAAGGAACGTTTCCTCACTCATATATTAGCAACATTTTTAATGCATGATGTAATATGATAAATGATCAACTAAGGAGCATTTCAATAAAATGATTTCAACTCTTGACGAAAATCATTTCCAAGAATATAAATTTCTGAGTCTGACTTCATTCTCGAGTATCTGATTGACCTGGTCAAGCAAGATCAAAATCTGACGAATCAGATGCTTGAGAATATTTCAGTTTTATAACCTAGGGACAAGTAGTTTCTAAGAAGATCTCTCTTCAGTTTCATTAGAGGGTTAATACACGTTTTTTCGGGCAATAACATCTGCAGTGTCCCGAGGAACTGTTGTTGGCCCGAGCCCAAAGGGCGAGGGCAACAACATTCCCGAGCGACACTGCAGATGTTATTGCCCGAAAACAAACGTGTATTAACGCTATTCTTGCATAAAACCCATTTTCTGCTTTCCTGTATCAATTTAAATCTTCCAAATTCAAGCAAAACTATACACTTCTCTGACACTTCGTTCGATTTATGTTGTTTCCGGGCCACTGTTTTCTTTCTAACGTCATTTCATGAGTGTATCAAATATCGTTTACACGGAATTTTATTCAATATGTCTATCACTAAAACAGTTCATTGTCGGTGCCCCTGAAATACTTGCACCGTTCGCCTAGCTTAATCCAAAACGCTATCATATATAGCATTCGAGTCCATTGTTTACTCGAGGCCCCGAATAAGTATAATTAAAACCAGTCAACAACAGTGCGTGCGCACGAGAATCGCCTTGTTAATACATGGTCTAGCGGGACTACAACAGCACGTTTTGTGCAAGAATATATAGTCATAAAGGAAAACTAGCCCAGCCCATTGCAGTCATGATTTTTATCATATAAAAATAATTAAGGAATTTGATGGATGACAAACCCATTTCTGTGAATATCCTTTGAAACTGCACATTCAGATTTTTTTTTTGCCTGGTTGCCATGACATAATTCTAGAGTATGAATAACATATATTTGAGAGGAATCTAGTAAAGGACTACTCAAGGACCATTTGTGCGAGATTTTATTGAAATTAGTCCAGTAATTGATGTGAGTTGAAGTTATTGTTAATGATTGACAACATGAGACACAGCTTCATCCCAATAGCTCACCTATGCACTTTGTGCTAATTGAGCTAAATATAACCAGAAAATTGTTTCAATACGACAATGGATACCCGCTGGCATATTGTCTCTGAATCAAGCACTTTTTGCTGTATGTTATAGTGAAGAAAATTTCAGTCCCACAACTCTGGTAAAAATGGTCAGAGCAAATATTCCATTCTTTACGTACATCTTCACATCAACATTGTTCATCTGTGAAAGTTTGAAGTAAATCCTCCAATTGGTGTATGAGGATGTAGGTACAGACGTAGAGATTGACAAGAGTAAAGCTTTATGCCTCCCACCTTGTTGAGGGCATTAAACCTTTGAACAGATCATGCTGAATGAAATCAATATTCATATATAACTAGAACTATCACTAAAGGTGATGAATACCCCTGCACAGCAGCCTTGATTGCAAATCCAAGTTTGTGACACCAACTACCCATCTAACAGTAACAGGACCAAATGACAAAACTACTCAAAGTTCAAATGGAGATAATTGTGTAATGTTTGCCACTAAACACAGGAAAAATGTGTCTTGCACATGTACTAATAGTGTTTTCCCCCACTTAAAAATAATTAACCTTTTCCCTTGTATAAACTCTTTTATGCCCTTGCAAACAGAGTAGACCTAGATCAGATGATTCCTGTGGGAGCCATTCAGTCAGGCTCTGCTCTGTTTGCTTACAGAATTATATAGATCTGGGCCTACAGTGTTTTTGTCCAAGCAAAAACTGCTTTAAAATTTTCACATTATAATAATCAAGTTCATGAATATTCATGATGTGACCAAATCATGCATAAAAGTTCATTAGAGAAAAGGTTAATGTATATAATAACTTCTTATACATAACATATGTATACACACTTTAATCCTTTCCCTGTGCTGTGTTAGTTCCAAATTTCATTTCAATACCTGAATATTCATGGACAAAATTGTTATAAAGAAATATGGCAGGTGGAAAATTGTAGCCATCTTAGAAAGTAAAGAAACCGATCTTTCAAATTCCATGAGCAAACAGAGCAGACCCTAATCAGACGGCTCCTATAGGAGCCATCTGATCTGTGTCTACTCTGTAAATGCAAATGCATGAGAACACATTTATATGAGGGGTTAATAAACAGTTACTAAATAATGTACCATATCTAATCTACCTGAAAATTCAAGTGCAGTGCTGGTTTAAATATCAGGGTACCGTTTTGCAAAAAGTCTAAGGAATCAGTAATTCATATTTCAGTTACTCTTATCCTTATCCCACTGAAATAATGTCTGAACAACTCTAGCATGCTAATAGTGAAACCGTGATTACCTATGCAAAAAGTCTGGATCCAGGTGAGATGCCGCATTAAGCGTGCATCTCATCAGGATCCAAACTGTTTGAAACTTTGACCATATTTTTTTGCGAAGAAATGAGAGAAAATTTATTTTAAGAAATGAAGCAGACAAAAAAAAATCTAAACATGCAAAGAGTAATCTTATCTGATCCAAATCTTTCATATGTTTGATAATCTATGGACTGGCTAGGAAGTATTTTTGATCTTAATAAAATATTCAGTTACTTTGCATCTGGATCCAAGCTGTATGCAAATGTAGATCAGGTCAAGCTTATTGGGATAAGAATTAAGTATTCACTTTTGATAAGAAGAACTGGATCTGGGGTTATAAAACTTTTGATTGGTTAGATTTTGGATCAAACTCTGACCAATCACATACTTGAGAATGAATTTCAAGACTCGAACTCAAAAGTTTAACAACATCAGGGTCCATGCTTATAAAACTTTTAGTTGAGTCTGAGTTCATTCTCAAGTTTTTGATTGGTCAGATTTGAGCCTTTGGCTCTAATCTGACCAATCAAAAGCTTGAGAACTCAAATCTGACCTATCAAAAGCTTGAGAACGAACTCAGACTCAACTAAAAAGCTTTATAAGCATGGACCCAGAGCCTGTGGTTGGAAATTTGATCACTGATAATGACTGATAATGACTAATGGGGCAGAATCCAATTTTTACAAGTATCATGCAGCTGAGAACTCACATTACTAAAGTCTTTTTGGTAGGTGTAGAGATATTGCCTTTTCCCTCCTGATAGATGATATCGGTCGGTGATCTGAATTAAAGACACACACGCTAAACACACCATAGGCACATTGCAAAATATGGAAAATAACTGTTACATGTTCAAACTACCCAAGAGTTCATGAACATTAACTTTGATGTTAATAATATAATCTCTAAAATACTACTTTTCACATATAAATTCTATTTGACATTTTACAGAGATTTGTTGGTTGTCATTCAAAATAAGCCTGTTTTTCTATGTTTGTATTTCTTCTTCAATTAATTCTGTTCAGAAGTAACAAGTAATTAGTGCTTATTCTCACAAACCTTACCTTTAAAACATGGTGAAACAAATCAGATTAACCTTATTAACCCAGTCCCTGTTGAATATTCATGTCAGAAATAATGACATCATGAATATTTATTTATAGCTGAATTTTTATAGTGGCATATCTACACAATATGTTTTGGTACTGATAGTCATACCAGTTATAATTTCATAAGCAAACAGAGCAGATCCAGATCAGATGGCTCCTACAGGAGCCATCTGATCTGGGTCTACTCTGTTTGCAAAGGCGTAAAAAAAGCATTTATATGAAGGAAAGGGTTAACCTTTAGCCTGATGAGTCAATTATTTTTACACATTTTTTCAACTACTTCTTTTTCAAAATTCAAGTATAATCAATTCCCCCCCCCCCCCCCCCCCCCCCCCCCCCCCCCCCCCCCCCCAAAATGCAATCAGGTTGTCAAACAGTTTGGATCCGAGTTACTCCGCTTCTCATCTCGATCCAAACTGTTTGCATAGGTAATCACACATCTGCCGGCAGCAGGCAAAACATTAAACATGCAGTGTAAACACTTACTTCATTATTGTAATTAGTTACATATTGAATATTAGAACACTTATATTTATATAAAAAATTAAATATGAACGTAAACAATACTAGGTACAATTTTTTCATTTAGTCATGCTGGACATTACCCCTTTCCTCCACAGATACACCTTTCAACTCCTTTCCTCCATTATGAAATAATGACATCATAATACTAATTAGATTAATTTGTTATAACAGCACATGGACACAAGTGTGTTTAGCCATGGTAGAAATTTTAGAGACATATCTATATGATATCATAAGCAAACAGAGCAGACCCTGATCAGATGGTTCCTACAGGAGATATCTGATCTGGGTCTACAGTGCTTGTAAAGGTGTATTTATGGAGAAAAGGATTAACTCCTTTGAAAACTGAGTAGACCCAGATAAGACGGCTCCTGTAGGAGCCATCTGATCAGTCTGCTCTGTTTGTTTATGAAATAACACAGATCTGAGGAAAAAACCTGTGTTGACTTGTAATTATAAAATTCAGCTAATTAATATTCATGATGTCATTAGATCTTACATAAATATTCCTGGAGTAAATGGTTAAGAAGGAATATCCAAATCATTCAATAGAATAACTCTGAATGCAGGAAACCAGTTATTTGCAAACTATGCAGACCAGGATCAGAGTCCTGCAGGATCTACAGTGTTTTCAGAGGCCCAGATAAGATACGAAAATTAAAACATTTTCAAGGATAGCACCTTTATTTCTCCACCAAACCCTTGCTATTCAACAAAATATTTGGCAATTTACACTAAAAGGGCTCAGTTGTTATACAAACATGGAGCAATCCACACCAAACTTTCAGTGTTAACAGTAAAAGAACACTAAACTGGACGTCAATTGTGAAATGTAAAACGTCAATTGTGATATGTAAGAAAGTCAGTAGCTTAACGCATGGTGAAAGTCATGCAGGAGCTTTCTGCTAGACTTTTATCCAGCATTAAGTAGCCACCAGCCTAAGAAAATTTACATTCTTCTGTACAAAAATTCTGGTTTAGAGGGGTTTTACTGCATAGTGTAGGACAGTTGCCCCTTAGGACAATTGCAAGGGTTAAACATAGAAACAGGCTCATTCTGAATACATGCATATTCCAAACCAAACATATTGAATGAGTGTACAGCCTTGTACCTGGTGTGTGTGTGTTTGAGGAAAAGGGAAGGCGAGTAGGCAATCAAACCTTCATCTAATAAATATAAATATACCAAAAATAGTGATAACATAAAAATTAATTAAAACAATTTTTACCACAGCATATAAACAAGAGATGTTTGTAAAACATGTATACCCCCCAGACCCCCTGACCTTTGATCTAGTGACCTCAACTATAGAGGTCATCTAGCGGTCATGACTAATCACCACAGCAACTTTGAAGATCCTAAGCCAAACCACTGATCATTTATTGATCTGAAAACATTTCACATATTAAGGTCATGGTGACCTTGACCTTTGATCTAGTGACCTCAACAACTATAGGGGTCATCTAGTGGTCACGACCAACTACCACAGCAAGTTTGAAGATCCCGACCCAAACCATTGAGCAGTTATTAATTGGAAACCATTTCATCAGTTAAGGTCATGATGACCCTGATCTTTGATCTAGTGACCTCAAAATCAATTGGGGTCATCTAGTTGTCATGACCAACCACCACAGCAAGTTTGAAGATTCTAAGCCAAACCCTTGAGCAGTTATTGATCGCAAAACATTTCACCAGTTAAAGTCATGGTGACCTTGACCTTTGACCTAGTGACCTCAAAAATAATAGGGGTTATCTATTGGTCATGACCATCCACCACAGCAAGTTTGAAGATCCTAAGCCAAACCCTTGAGGAGTTATTGATTGCAAACCATTTCACCAGTTAAGGTCATGGTGACCTTGACCTTTGACCTAGTGACCTAAAAAACAATAGGGGTCATCCAGTTTTCATGACCAACCACCTAAGCAAATTTGAAGGTCCTAAGCCAAACCCTTGAGCAGTTATTGATCAGAAACCATTTTACCAGTTAAGGTCATGGTGACCTTGACCTTTGACCTAGTGACCTCAAAATCAAGATGGGGTCATCAAGTGTTCATGACCAACTACCACAGCAAATTTGAAGATCCTAAGCCAAACCCTTGAGCAGTTATTGATCAGAAACCATTTTACCAGTTAAGGTCATGGTGACCTT
This sequence comes from Azorinus chamasolen, assembly GCA_963576725.1. Classification (NCBI taxonomy): domain Eukaryota; kingdom Metazoa; phylum Mollusca; class Bivalvia; order Cardiida; family Solecurtidae; genus Azorinus; species Azorinus chamasolen. The sequence continues at coordinate 66,217,313 of OY755248.1, forward strand.
GACCTTTGACCTAGTGACCTCAAATACAATAGAGGTCATCCAGTTGTCATGACCAACTACCGCAGCAATATTGAAGATTCTAAGCCAAACCCTTGAGCAGTTATTGATCGCAAACCATTTCACCAGTTAAGAGCATGGTGACCTTGACCTTTGACCTAGTGACCTAAAAAACAATAAGGGTCATCTAGTGGTCATTACCAACCACCACAGCAAATTTGAAGATCCTAGGCCAAACCCTTGAGCAGTTATTGATCGCAAACCATTTCACCCTTTAAGGTCACGGTGACCTTGACCTTTGACCTAGTGACCTCAAAAACAATAGGACTCATCTAGTTGTCATGACCAACCACCTAAGCAAATTTGATGGTCCTAAGCCAAACCCTTGAGCAGTTATTGATCAGAAACCATTTTACAAGTTAAGGTCATAGTGACCTTGACCTTTGACCTAGTGACCTCAAAATCAATAGGGGTCATCCAGTGGTCATGACCAACTACCACAGCAAGTTTGAAGATTCTAAGCTAAATCCTTGAGCAGTTATTGATCGGAAACCATTTAACCATTTAAGGTCATGGTGACCTTGACCTTTGACCTAGTGACCTCAAAATCAATAGGGGTCATCTAGCGGTCATGACCAATCACCACAGCAAGTTTGAAGATCCCAAGCCAAACCCTTGAGCAGTTATTGATCGGAAACTATTTCACCATTTAAGGTCATGGTGACCTTGACCTTTGACCTAGTGACCTAAAAAACAATAGGGGTCATCTACTTGTCATGACCAACCACCACAGCAAGTTTGAAGATTCTAGGCCAAGTCGTTTATCAGTTATCATTCGGAAACCATCGATCTACCGACCGACCGACCGACCGACCGACCGACCGACCGACCGACATGTGCAAAGCAATATACCCCCATTTTTTCAAAAGGGGGGTATAATAAGAGAATTTTCAGCCTTGGCAGAAACTGTAGAATTAGATTATTTGTATTCCAATAGCAAATAGGGCAGACCCTGATCAAATGGCTCCTACAGGAGCCATCTGATCTGGGTCTACTCAGTTTGTTAATGTGTCAAAAGGTGTCTCTATCAGGTAAAGGGTTAAATAAAGAGATAAGTATAATGATTAGTATAATCTAGCTAGGGTTCAGAAGACGGATGACCCACATTGCCACAGTTCTTACCCTGATCCTGTTTGTACAGGCTGCTGCCATTGCCATACATCAAAGTTATTGCCCTTGGGTGTACCTGTAATACTAGATACAAGAACACACAAACACAAATAATAAATATTCCAGGCAAATTTGCTCTTCTTAAACATACATGTATCTATTTAGATTACTATTTAACAAGAAGTGTTTGTGAAACACTATGCCCCCAATATGACATTTGATCTTGCTGTATGGCATTGACCTTAAAAAGTCACCCCTAAAAATGTTTGCCTCCATAAGTGGCACATGCCTGCCAAGTTTGAAGGATGTATGTTGCCTGGCGACAAAATTATCACAAATATAAATTTAATCTGTGATTCGACCTTTGACCTTGATGTATGACCTTAACCTAAATACGCCACCCCTAAAAATGTTCACCTCCATAAGTTGCATATGCATGCCAAGTTTGAAGGATGTATGTTGAACAATGACAAAATGATCGCCAATCTAAATTTGACACAATTTGACTTTTGACCTTGATATATGACCTTGACCTTAATAGATCACGCCTAAAAATGTTCGCCTTCATAAGTTGCAAATGCATGCCAAGTTTGAAGAATGTATGTTGAATGATAAAAAGGTATCACCAATCTATATTTGACCCATAATTTGACCTTTGACCTTGATGTATGGCCTTGACCTTATTAAGTCACCCCTAAAAATGTTTGCCTCCATAAATTGCACATGCATGCCAAGTTTGAAGTATGTTACGTATATGCAATGGCTACAAAATTACTGCCAACGTTAAACAACCAACAAATCAAAGGTGTGATGGACAGAGAGGGCAAAAACAATACACCCCCCCCCCTTTTTGATCGGGGGGGGGGGGGGCTTAAAAATGTGTCTTGCATATATACTACTCATAGTTATTATGTATGCCAAATATAAATTTTCTTTCAAATTGAAGGAGGAGTTTGCAACACCAACCCATGTTTAAATGCAGAAGGCAAATGTTCAGGTATGCCTGATTGTTTGTCACTGGTTGTTTGTTTGTCACTGGTTGTTTGTTAGTGAGATAAACTGACCCAAAATGTGTCAAAAACACATTAGGAGTCACTTTAGGATAGGTATGTGACATGAATCTGTGCAATTATGAATTTTCTGGCTCAAAATTAGACCTTTTATCTGATTAATATTCATGTAAAAATAATGACATCACCATCATTTTTTTAGCTCACCTGAGCAAAGCTCAGGGTGAGCTTTTGGGAGACTTGAATGTCCGTCGTCAACAATTTGCTTGTGAACACTCTAGTGGTCACAATTTTAGTCCAATCTTCATGAAACTTGGTCAGAATGAATGTCTTGATAAAATCTCCGACGAGTTCGAAAGTGGATCAAGTTGGGTTAAAAACTAGGTCACTAGGTCAAATAGTAGGAAAACCTTGTGAATTTCTAGAGGTCACAGTTTTAGCTCAATTTTCATGAAACTTAGTCAGAATGATTTTCTTGATAAAATCTCGGAGGAGTTTGGGTTACGTTGGGTAAAAAACCAGGTCACTAGGTCAAACAGTAGAAAAACCTTGTGAACACTCTAGTGGTCACAATTTTAGTCCAATCTTCATGAAACTTGGTCAGAATAAAATGTCTTGATAGGATCTCGGACGAGTTAGAATGTGGGTCAAGTGGGGTTAAAAACTAGGTCACTTGGTCAAACAGTAGAAAAACCTTGTGACCACTCTAGTAGTCACATTTTTTGTCCAATCTTCATGAAACTTAGTCACAATGATTGTTTTGATAAAATCTCGAACGAGTTTGAAAGTGGGTTATGTGGGGTTATAAACTAGGTCATTACAGGGTTCCCACAAAACAGAAAAAATAAAATTCCCTGACCGAATTTCAATTTTCCTTGACAGTTGACATGTTAACAGAAGTTTAATTGGTCATCTATGAGCATGATCAATAAATGTTGGCCTCCGTCCTCCCCATCAGCTAATCCTTACCACCTCTCTCTTTATGACAACTATGTACAAATGTATACAGCAGTAGTGTTTTGATCATTTTAAAACAATGTTTTTTGACTTTTTCATTTTTAATTGCTCAATATTGAATGTAACATGCATGACGCCAAACATGTCCTAATATGCACCTTAAGTATAAAGTCTCTTGAATCTTTTCTACCTCTCTTAACCTCTCTTAACCCTTTCCTCCATGAATTTCTATTAGAGACTCCATCTACTATGAATATAGAATTAAGTGAAATTTTATTTTTAAGCAAAGTTAAGAAATATTTTGGCAGTAGACTAAAGTAAAAACTCAGATTTATGATATTTTTCTAAGCAAACAGAGTAGACCCTCATCAGGCAGCTCCTACAGGAGCTGCCTGATCTGGGTCTATTCTGTTTGCAAAGGTGATAAAATGCGTATCTATGGTGGAAAGGGTTAATCTTTCAGTTTTTCTGTGTAAGCTGAATTTTAAAATAGTACATACAGTAAGACACTGATATAGCATGCTATTAAAATGGGGTCAAGTTTTGGGGGCAGGCTAGTTTTCTATAGAAACACATAGTGAAAACTTTGAAAATCTTCTCCTCTGATTGTCTAGTGAGCGATATCAGGGCCTTTCAGGCCCTCTTGTTTTGCAATTTAATCAAAATTTTGCATCACTTGGGATGTTTTTTTCCCAAATTGGGAAAAATTGGTCCTTTTAACAGGTCTCTGTAGACCTAAGAAAGAGTCTGCATTTCCACTGTTTTCATAATAGCAGACCAAATATTGCTGCCCTTACAGGTGAAGACAGTACAAAAGAATGTCCAATATCAAGCACTGCTGCCCAGCCTGTCCTAACAAGTGAAGACACTACAGTAGAATGTCCAATATCTAGCACTGCTGCCCAGCCTCTCCTAATATTAAGTGAAGACTGACTACAGTAGAATGTCCAATAGCTAGCACTGCTGTCAAAATGGATGCTGGAATCTTGCAGAGGTGCCAGAATTCTCCAATTAATTTGTTTTAACAGACTTCATGACAAATATACTATAAAATTTGGATGTGAAATATACAATGCTAATCAAAGATGTATAAAGATGCTTGGTTTAGCCAAAATTGAAGAAACTATTTTCATTCTTTCTCCTTTTTGACATATTTCCTTAGCCCTCATCCTTTGGTTCCAAATTTCCCTGACTTTTCCCTGACTTTTGCCAAATTTCAAATTTCCCTGACCAATTAAAAAATTCCCTGACTATTCCCTGACCTTGAAAAAAAATCTTTTTTCCCTGACTTTTCCCTGTCCGTGGGAACCCTGCATTAGGTCAAACAGTAGGAAAACCTTGTGAGCACCTTAGAGGTCACATTTATAGCCAAATCTTCATGAAAATTGGTCAGAATTATTGTCCTAATAAAATCTTGGACAAGGTTGAAAGTGGGTTACGTGTGGTCAAGTGGTGAAGGAACAGTCTGATCAAATGATCAAAATCCATGCTATTTGATACTACAACAGTCTGATTTAACTCATTCTCTCCTAGGCTATTTTTAGATCCAACTGTGTTTAATTAATCTACTGAAAAGGAGCATTTACTAGAGAAAAGGACAGTTTTAGAATTTTTGTAATTTGAAACCAGTGATAAATAGAGCATTTGCTCCTATAGGAGCAAATGCTCTCTTTATCACAATGTGAATCTTACAGAGACGCAAAAATGCATCACTAGGGGGGTAATGTGTTAAAGTTGCAAATATGGTTCCAGGTCGACTAATTCTGCCTACACAAACTGGTAGAGCCAGGACACTGGGTGACCGAATACTAAAGATAATTAAGGTAATGTCTAAGAGTATGAGGCTGCTTAGTGTCAGTGAATAGCCAGGACCGTAAGGGCTCCTACTCACCTCGGATCTTTGAGAGCTTGTGCTAGGCTGCCGAAAGATCCTAAACTACTGTGACCATTCCTTGTGGGCTTCTGTAGGACACTGTCGACAGGAACCTAAAACACAAGATACACGGTAGACCTCTCTTTAGCCACCATTCAAAAGAAGTCTGCTTGAGGGTGTTTTAACCCTTTACTCCATGAATATTTATGTAAGAAATAATGAAACCATGATATTTATTTTAAATAGTTAATTGTCATAATAACAAATGGACACAAGATTGTGTTGCCATGGCAGAAGCTGTAGAATCATATCTATATTATGTAATGAGCAAACAGAGCAGACCCTGATCACATGGCTCCTACAGGAATCTATTTCAAAAGCAAACAGAACAGAACCTGATTATGACAATGACGGTTCCTGCAAGAGTTGTCTGATCTGGGTCTACTCTGTTTGCAAATATGTAAAAAGGCATATATATGGAGCAAATGGTTAATTTGGGTGTCTTGGAATGTTAAACACATGACATATATAAGCAGGTGTATAATACAACACAAAAGTGTTCGGAGGAACACATGTGTCACCTGCTCGCAACTGACACAACAAGAGTGTTCGGAGGAACACATGTGTCACCTGCTCGCAACTGACACAAAAACTGTAAATATGCAAATATGTGCGAAAATCAAAACAAAGGGGAGTAACTAAAAAAATATTGCGTGCAGAGTGGTGGACCCTAGTTACATCAATGGTCCTCAATGAGAGGAAGGCACATGTGAAATTTGAAAACTCTATAATGATTAGTTTAGGAATGACAGTCAAAACAAGAAAGTGTGACGAAAATCAGAACAAAGGGGAATAACTCAACAAGAGGGCCAGAATGGCCCTGAAGCGCTCACCAGACAATCAGGAGAAGATTTTCAAAGTTTTCACTATATATTTCTATAGAAAACTAGCCTGCCCTGGGGCGGGGCTAATTTTGACCCAAGAGGCACAATTTATATAACTTTTGTAGAGGACCTGAACATGATGCTATGTGCCAAATATGAAAGCTGAAAACCTTCCAGTTTCTGACGTGAAGATTTTCAAAGTTTTCACTACATGTTTCTATTGAAAACTGGCTACCCCTGGGGCGGGGTTAATTTTGACCCCAGGGGCATAATTTATATAACTTTTGTAGAAGACCTGAACATGATGCTATGTGCCAAATATGAAAGCTGAGAACCTCCCAGTTTCAGAGAAGAAGATTTTAAAGATTTCACTATTTGTTTCTATTGAAAACTGCCCACCCGTGGGGCGGGGCCAATTTTGACCCCCAGGGCCATAATTTATATAAATTTGGCACTGTGCCAAATATGAAAACTGAGAGCATCCCAGTTTCAGAGAAGATTTTCAAAGATTTCACTATTTGTTTCTATTGAAAACATGATGCTATGTGCAAAATATGAAAGCTCAGAACCTTCAAGTTTCAGAGAAGAAGATTTTCAAAGTTTTACTATATGTTTCTATTGTAAACTGCCCACCCCTGGGGCGGGGCCAATTTTGACCCCAGGGCCATAACTTATATAACTTTTGTAGAGGACCTGAACATGATGCTCTGTGCCAAATATGAAAGCTGAGAGACTTCTAGTTTCAGAGAAGATTTTCAAAGATTTCACTATATGTTTCTATTGAAAACAAGGCACCCCTGGGGCGGGGCCACTTTTGACCCCAGGGGCATAATTTATATAACTGTTGTAGAGGACCTAAAGATGATACTATGTGCCAAAGATGAAAGCTGAGAACCCTGTAGATTCAGAGGAGAAGATTTTTAAAGGTTCAAATTGTTGACGAGACGCACGACGACGGACATCAGGCAATCACAAAAGCTCACCCTGAGCACTTTGTGCTCTGGTGAGCTAATAAAACTAGTGGGCCATTGACAGTGTTAATTTTTCAGCAGACATTTCTAACAGATAACAGAAACTGTGTAATAACCCTATCAGTGCTAAGCATGACTTGACTGAAATTAGCACAGTTTGGATTCTGATCTGATACATATGTAACTTCATAATTATGTGGTTTGTACAAGAAGGTTAATTGTAAGATTGGTACATATTAAAAACAGTGTGAACAAACAGACAATAATTCTGAAGCAGACAACAGCTACAGTATAGAACAGCTGAACTTAAGCTTGACCTCTCCAATACACTAGCTGGCTAGCTGGTGGTTCAAGGGAAACCTTTTACATACTGTAGAAGTCTATTTTAAAGTATAACCCACAGGGCAGGGCCAATTTTAACCTCAGAACTATGATATTAACAAAATTCATAAAGGTATACTAAGTAAAACTATACACCAAATATCTAAGCTCTGGGACATGCAGTTTTTGGCAAAGATTTTAAAGTTTTCCCTCTGCCTAACTAATGAACCAAGCAGTCTGTATCAGAAAACTGGAACAACAGTCTGCTTAAAAAAATATAACTTTTGTAGAGGACCTGAATATGATGCTATATGCCAAAGATGAAAGCTGAGAACCCTGTAGATTCAGAGGAGAAGATTTTTAAAGGTTCAAATTGTTGACGACGAACGACGCACGATGAACGCCGACGGACACCAGGCGATCACAAAAGCTCACCCTGAGCAATTTGTGCTCTGGTGAGCTAAAAAGTATTGCATGCAGAGTGTTGGACCTTAGTTACATCAATGGTCCTCAATTAGAGAAAGACACATGAGAAATTAGTAGGCTCTATAATGATTAGTTTAGAAATGACAGCCAAAAAAAGAAAGTGTGATGGACAGACAGACGGACGGATGGACAAAGGCCGGAAAAGTGATCCCTAAGTGACACACTGCCTCTCAACAGGTGACACAAAAACTGTTAATATGCTAGAGTGCGAAAAACAGAACAAAAAGGAATAACTCGAAACGTATTGAATGCAGAGTGATGGACCTTGGTTACATCAATGATCCTCAATAAGAGGAAGACACATGTGAAATTTGAAAGCTCTATAAATGATTGATTTAGAAATGACAGCCAAAAAAAGAAAGTGTGACGAAAATCAGAACAAAGGGGAATAACTCAAAAAGTATTGCATGCAGAGTGATGGACCTTAGTTACATCAATGGTCCTCGATGAGAGGAAGACACATGGGAAATTTGAAAGCTCTATGATGATTAGTTAGAAATGACAGCCAAAAAGATAGACAGACAGACAGACGGAGGGACAGACAGACAGAAAAGTGATCCATAAGTGACACACTGCCTCTCGGCAGGTGACACAAAAAAAACTACCTCTGTCAAGACAGTACACTCGTATGACGGCTGGAACTTCTCCTGTAAGGCAAGAAAAAACATTACATATTACTCACTGCATTTGTAGGAGGTTCCAGGAAACAAAAACCACCTCACTAAAAATTACTTTTAGCATTTCCAGGATCTTCTGAAATGCTGTTCAGCAAACAAAGAGTTCATGCACTTTACCTCAAAAGTTCATTCACCTTACTTCAAGAGTTAATTCACCTTGCCATTTCATTATTTCAATTAAAGATGACAAAAAGCATTAAAGGCAGTAATTTTCCAAGATTCTTGATAAATAAATATTTTTGTATTCTTTTAAACTGGACATTTACTGAAACATCTTTTTCCAGAAAGATCTAATGCTACATACCTTCTCAGAGCCTGTTCTCTTTTCCATCTTCTCTCTATCTGTTTTATGCTTCCTGTCAGCGCCTTTTGGCTACAAAAAATGTTGAATGCATTTAAGGCTAATTAGCTTGAGGTATTCTTAACCCTTTCCTTCATATAAACATGTTTTCACACATTTGCAAACAGAGTTGACCCAGATCAGATGCCTCCTATAGGAGCCATCTGATCTGGGTCTGCTCTGTTTGCTAATGGAATTTGAAAGATGTTTCTTTATTTTCTAATAAAAGGCTCCCATTTTCCACTTTCCATACTTCATTATAACTATTTTGTCCATGAACATTCAGTAGGTATTGAAATTCAGAATAAACATAGAACAGGGAAAGGGTTAAAGCAATTCATGGATAATCCCTTTTTGTAACCTTTGCAGAGTAGACCCAGATCAGACAGCTCCATTTGGGGCTGTGTGATATGAGTCCCCTCTGTTTGCTTATATGTTAACCCTTTCCCTTATGTAAGCGCATTTTTACGCATCTGCAAACAGAGTAGACCCAGATCAGACGGCTCCTATAGGGTCTGCTCTGTTTGCTTATGGTGTATTATAGATCTCGTCCTGGAGCTTCTGCGGCAATCTGCCTGAGCCAAAATGTCCTGTGTTCATATGCCATTATATTCATGATGTCATTATTTCTTACATGAATATACAACAGGGAAAGGGTTAAAGATTCTTTACTGTTTGCCATGGCAATATGATTCCATATATTTTCATTCTGTAATAAACTAGTAATAATATTCATGAATGGTGGAGCATATTCATCAAGTAAAGGATTATCTCCTTTCCCTGTTCAGTATTCATTAAGAAATAATGACAACATGAATATTTATTAGTTCAATACTTATAATTTAGACTTTTCAAGGGAATGTTTTGCTTTGACAAAAACTGTAGATTCAGGTCTGTATCATGTCAAATGCAAACAGAGCAGACCCTGATAAGATGGCTCCTATAGGATCTGTGTCTACTCTGCTTGAAAATGCTTGAAAAGGATGTTTATATAAGGGAAAAAATAGAAAAACGAACTTGAAGAGGAATACAATCGTATTTGGATCAACTGCCTGACGAAGCTACATCTTTGATAGAATGTAGAAAACTGAAAGTAGTATGAGTAGTTGATTGATTCAACCTTTTACTTCATGAAAATTCATGTAAGAAATAATGACATCTTGAATAAATTAAGTAGTTTTTTTTTTTTTAAGGCAGATGAACACAAGATTTTTCAGCCATGGCAGAAATTGTAGAATCATACCTACATAAAGCAATAAGCAAACAGAGCAGACCCTGACCAGATGGCTCCTATAGGAGCCATGTGATCTGGATCTACTCTGTTTGAAGAGATATTAAAAGGTATATCTAACTGGTAACGCGTAAAAAAAACTGTCAAGAACATGCATACATAAGTGCGTTGAAAACTACTTAAAACTGTTGGTTTACAACTGCTCATGTACTGACTAATTATTCTTTTCACATTGCTGCTTTTGCTTTCAAAGGATCTCCTACTTTTGGAATATATGTGCTCCACAACAGCAGGTGTAAAGTGCTCATGTGGCTTAGGCTTCTTTGTGAGTCTCTCTTCCCATTGCTGCTTTTGCTTTCAAAGGATATCCTACTTTCAGATGTTAACCCATTCCCTCATAGGCTATTTTTAGACCCAACCTCTTTGAATAAATCTACCGAAAAGGAGCATTTACTAGAGAAAAGGGGAAAAATAGGATTTTGTAGTATTGCTATGGAGCAAATGCTCTATTTATCACAATGGTTTCAAACAGTGACTTTTACAGAGGCAAAGAAAGGCGTATTTACGGAGGAAAGGGTTAACAAAACACTTCATAACATAAACCATTTTTACCTTAAACACTTTAATCTGACAAGATGCACAGTGGACCAGTTTCGAGTTCTCATCTTCAGATGAGTGGGTCTCTATATGGAGGCGAAAGGGCACCCCTTTTTCCCCTCCATGTTTTTTCGGAGTAAACTCCGTACTGATACAGTTCACTTTCACATATATACCAGTCTCTTTTGTGGGATCCCACACAAAGTCTATAGCATTCAATGCATCCAATTTCACATCTATAAGTCCATAAGAAAGAGGTATGTCTGAAATGAAAAGTACTGTAGTTAAGCTTAAAGTTTTAACCTTTTCCCTGTTGAATACACAAGTAAAAAATAATGACATCATGAATATTTATTTGAATTATTATAATATTTATAATGGCACATGAACACATGACATTTTGGCTCAAGCAGAAACTGCAGAATCAGACCTATATTATACTATTAAGGAAACTAAGGATGGCTCCTAAAAGAGCCATTTGATCCGGGTCTACTCTGCTTGCAAAGGGGTGAAAAGGCATTTGTATTAAGAAAAGGGTAAACACATGCACTTATTAACCCTTTCCCTCATTTAAACTTGTTTTCACGCATTTGCAAAAAGAGTAGACCAAGATCAGACTGCTCCTATAGGAGCTGTCTTTTCAGGGTCTGCTCTGTTTGCTAGTGGCATTTGAAAGATGTTTCTTTACATTATAAAATGGCTACAATCTTCCACCTTTTATTATAACTATTTGTTCATGAATATTTAGTAGGTACTGAAATTTGGACTAAATATAGAACAGGGAATGGGTTAAAGAAATGGACATATTACAGAGGCCCAGATAAGTAAATTAAATTATTTCTAAGAATAGCTCCTTTTATTTTTCGAACAAACCATACGTTGTGGCAACTCTTTAGAAGTGACAATTCTAAAGAGTGGCCATGATGTAAGGTTTGGAGGAGAAATGACGATTTAGTATTTAAATCTGCTCCTTTATCTGTTGCTCAGATATTACAGGACCTTTTATACCTTTCCTAAGACATATCTTTTGATAAAGAAATGTAAAGTCAAAGTGCCAAATATAAAGCAAGATCTGATAGTAACTTAGACCTCTAGGCGTTTTAAAATTCAAATCAATAATTCTGCACACAATCTGTTAGCTCTATTAGCTCGTCTGTTTCAAAGAAGCTTTTGTGATCACTGGGTCGTAGGCAACATTGTCGTCGCTATCGGCGTGCAAAAACTTCAATGTAGCTCATTACTCAAAAAGTATAAGAGGTATCAACATGAAACTTCATAGGTTAGTAGATCTCATTAAGGGAAAGGCCCCTACATAAGAACCATAATTCTTGATTTCAAAATTTTGGACTTATGGCTCTGTATTGTTTTCGCACGCGGCTCTTGTTTTATAACTCTTGCTGCCATCTTGGCATCCTCAAGATCAAAATTGTTTGTTAATGTAACTGCTTTTTTATTTTAAACAAAATTGAAAAAGGAAAAAAAGGAATATTGTAGCAGATGACAAAATTTTGCAGTGAAAGACTTAAATCAAGTTCAGTAACTTTTACCAATATCTAGTATTCTCTCCCCTGGCCTTGTCAACATCCATGAATCCAGCTGCTCCTTTTCCATGTACTGAAGTCTCCTCTCATGAAAACACACTCTCACGGTGCTCTGAAAGAAAAACCCTAATTATGTCAATCTAATCAGCCACCTGTATTATATCCCATTCTTTCATTTATAACCATTTCCCTTTAATATGTACAGTATATCCGTCTTAACCGCAGTTTTGATAACAAACAATTCAAGTCTCTTTGGAAAGATGGCTGCTTAACCAATTACCTCATAGGCTATTTTTAGATACAACCTCTTCGAATAAATCTACCGAAAAGGAGCATTAACTAGAGAAAAGGATTTTTTTTTAGAATTTTGTAGTTTGAAACCATTGTGATAAATAGAGCATTTGCTCCTATAGGATTATTTATCACAATGGTTTCACAAAGTGACTTTTACAGAGGCATCAAAAGTCATCAATATGAGGGAATGGGTTAATGCAAAGTGAAGGTCATGCAGAAAGCTCCTTTGGGATCATTCTGCTACACTTTTTACCTGCACTTGTCTGAAAGACCAACACTGATACTAATTTTAACATCAGGAACTGAAGGATTTTACTGTAAATGTTTTTTCACGCCTTTGCAAACAGAGAACACCCAGATCATACAGGTATGTTTTTGTTTCAAAACTTTTTCATTAGTTAGGTTTTCTATTTAGCACATCAAACCGATTGATTTTCTTCTTCAATAGCAGTTGCAAATGACGCAAACACATTAGTACAAAGATTTACGGTGGACCGAGGTTTGAATGATAGAGCTCTGATTAACCGGTTAATTGCGGTAAATACTACCTATTAACAGGTTACAAAATTCCAGTAACCGTTTAAGCAGGTCTGTACCATTTGTCATAGAAATAATTTTCTTCAGTGATACGTACATTTTTAACCCTTTCCCTCATGCAAACATGTTTTCACGCATTTGCAAACAGAGTAGACCCAGATCAGACGGCTCCTAGAGGAGCCGTCTGATCCGGGTCTGCTCTGTTTGCTAATAGAATTTGATAGATCTGTTTCTTTTCTTTCTAAAATAGCTGCAATGTATCACCTTCTATATTTCATTATAACTGTTTTGGCCATGAATATTCAGTAGGTAATGAAATTTGTAATAAACATAGAACAGGGAAAGGGTTCTTGTTGCTTATGGAAATGGAAATTTCTAGTTTACTACCAATACCAAAACTTCTTGTTAATGATGTCATTATATCCTCACATGAATATTCAGCAGGGAAAGGGTTAACCCATTCACTCATAATGATGCCTTTTGACCCCTCTGTAAATGTCTCATTTTTACACCATTGTGATAAACAGAGCAATTGCTCCATAGGAACAAAATTAACGCTCTATTTATCACAATGGTTTCAAAACAACAATATCTAAAAGTTTCCTTTCCACTAGTAAATGCTACTTTTCAGTAGTTTTATTCAAAGAGGTTAGATCTAAAATTAGCCTACGAGGATAAGGGTTAACAAAAGCTTATTGACAACTCCTACTAATGTCTACTGATACAATTTGCACTGATACAACAAGAATGGGGCCAATCAGTCATGTATTCAAAAAAGTTGCAAATAAAATATCTTCATGGACAACTCTTACCCGTAAATATTGCCCTTCATAGTCTGTTATCTCCCCTAGTTTTTTCAACTTGATCTCATACGACTGACCTGAAAGTGGAGGAGAAAACATAATGTGAGCTATCAAACTAATACTGCCATAATGAAGCTGCTCTTGACACCTCTGTAAAAAAATTCCTCATTATCATATAAAAGCCATTTCACACTTTTTCAAACAGAGTTGACCCATATCGGATGGCTGAGCCAAAATGCCCTGTGTTTATACACCATTATAAAAATTAATATTCATGATGTTATTATTTCTTACATGAATATTCAACAGGGAAAGCCAAAGGGTTAACTCTTTACCTCATGAATGTCAATGTAAGATGTAATACAGCATGAATACCTTTTATATTTTTATATGAACACAATTTTTACCATGGCAAAAAATCCAGTCAGATCTATAGAATTCCATTATAGTGTCAACAGAGCAGACCCTTAAAGGAAGGCTTCTACATGAGCTGTCTGATTTGGGTCTACCTTGTTTGCATATCAGGTAAAGGTCGAAGATACATGTAGATCAAACACTATATCACAGAGACACATTGTGGCCATCACAGCAATGCTGTTTAACCCTTTCCTCTGTGAGTACAACTTTCTATGACTTTGCAAACAGAGAAGACCCTGATCAGACGGCTCCTGTATACTGGCTCTGTAACCACATCTTCACTGTCCAAAGATATCCTACAGATTTGGACACCCAAACTCTCCTGTCCATGGAGTAGTTTTATATGGGTCTGTACTATTTGCGCAAGTTTGTCTGTCCAAATTCTTAGGATAATAAATGGACTCAATGACCTTTTCTTTTTAAGTTTCGAGCTTAACGTCTGTTCATATGTAGTCCTTGAAATAGGGTTTTCTGGTAATGATCTTCTGAACTTCTGCATTCATCCAATATGTTAGTTTCAGTAAAGTTGTTTGTATCTGATTTTACATCACTTTAACCCTTCGCTTGCTGAATTTTAAAATACATTTCCCCTTCTTTTACCCATGCCCTGATGTATAATTACATATATCTTCACTGTGTACAAGTATTTCGCTGTGCAATCACTGCTGTGGAGTGCACTGGTTGCACAATCAACTTGTAAATAGTGCAGACCCTGATGAGACAGCTCCTGCAGGAGCTGTCTCATCTGGGTCTTCACTATTTACAGGTAGGTATATTGACACGATTAGCAAGCGAAGGGTTAACTTTATATTTCAGTTATATCGCCATGTCCAGCTAATTACAGGTGGAAGACACCAGAGATGGAACAAAGTGAACACCAGTGGTAAGAGAGGACAGAGGGTAGAAATATTAGGGAATATGGTATTTATATTGTTTTATTTGGTTCTACGTGTATATCCATACATATAGACCATTCTGTTCTTTGTTTAACCCCCTATTACCTTATGAATATAGAAATACCTCATAGCAATATGTACGTAGATATTTTGAACATATAAGGCAGAAACTGTTGAATCAATTCTATATTATACCATAAGCAAACAGACCAAGATCAGATGCTCCTTAAGGACCCATCTGATTTGGGTCAACTCAAAGGCAATAAAATGCATCTCAGGTAAAGGGTTAACCCATTCCTTCCTGTTCTATGTTTATTTCAAATTTCAATACCTACTGAATATTCATGGACAAAATAGTTATAATGAAATGTGGAAGGTGGTGCATTATAGCCATTTTAGAAAATGAAGACACAGATCTTTCAAATTCTATTAGCAAACAGAGTAGACCCTGATCAGATGGCTCTCTAGGAGCCGTCTGATCTGGGTCTACTGTTTGCAAATGCGTGAAAACACATTTATATGAGGGAAGGGGTTAAGGACCCATCTGATTTTGGTCAATTCTGTTTGCAAAGGCAATAAAATGCATCTAAAATGCATCTAAGGTAAAGGGTTAACCCATTCCTTATATGACCACCTTTGCTATAGGAGCCACCTGATCAGTGTCGGCTCTTGTTTGCTTATGACATTATAATAGATCTGACTCTACAGTTTCTACCAATACCACAAAATCCTGTGTTTATAGCCCATTATAAAAATTCAGTTAATATTCATGATGTCATTATTTCTTACATGAATATTCAAAAGGTAAAGGATCAACCCATTTCCTCATATTATCACCTTTCCCTGTTCTATGTTTATTACAAATTTCAATACCTACTGAATATTCATAGTTACAATGAAATATGGAAGGTAAAACATTGTAGCCATTTTAGAAAGTAAAGACACAGGCCTATTAAATTCCATAAGCAAACAGAGCATACCCTGATAAGATGGTTCCTATATCTGGGTCTACTCTGTTTGCAAATGCGTGAAAACATGTTTATACATGTATGAAGGAAAGGGTTAAAGTCACTTGTAAAAACCATTGTGATCATTGAGTTTGCTCTTATTTACAAATGTTGCAAAAAGAGTATCTAGGGGGTAACTGTTTACCCCTCATATTGACACCTCTTAATGCCACTGTAAAAGTCACTTTTTGAAACCATGGTGATAATAGTTTCAAAACTACCCAATTCTAAAATTTTCCTTTTTTCTAATGCCCTTTTGAATGATTTATTCAAAGAGGTTGGATTTAAAAATAGCGTATGAGGGAATGGGTTAATCCTCTCAAACAGAGCTACAGATAAAGGTGTGTACCCAAATACTAAATTTAAAAATCAATTATTCGTTTCTCCACCAAACCCTTTACTGTGACCACTCTTTAAAAGTCTCTTCAAGACGATTCTAACGAGTGGTCACAGTATAGGGTTTGGTGGAAAAATACAGGAGTTATTCTTGAAAATGTTGAATTTTACTCATCTTATCTGGACCTCTTGTCTTACCCTGATTCAGGTAGGTGAGTGTCTCCTCATTAACTTTGACAGCCGGGGACGTGGCTGCACCAAGAATATACTGGTAGCTGCAAAACACAGAATGCATGGCATAACATCAGGCCTGCTTCTCATGGCAGCAGAAAGGACCAACAGCTTGCAGACAAGAGAAATGTGCTTTTTCTAACTGCATGAAATTGATGCTGTATTCCTTGCTCTTTTAACATTTTACTTAATTGATACAGTAAAACCTCTCTATAACGACCAATAAATGGTGTTAATTAATTGGTATTTTGGGCAGGTGGTTGCTTAAAGCAAGATGAAAGTAAAACAGAACACTCCTATAGGAGCATTCTGTTTTACTTTCAACTTGCTTTAAGCATCCATCTGCCTTTAACACAAATTACTTGATGTAATTTAGTGGTCGTTATAGAGAGGATTTACTGTTTATGCCTTTTTAATGCCTTTGCAAACATAGTAGACCCAGATCAAACGGCTCCAGTAGACCCAGATCAAATGGCTCCATCATAGGTTATTTTAGACCCAACCTCTTTGAATAAATCCACTGAAAAGGAGCATTTACTAGAGAAAAGGAAAATTTTAGATATGTGTAGTCTTGAAACAATTGTGATAAATAGAGCATTTGCTCCTACATTATCTTCCCATCATTGTTTCTAGATTTGTTGACGTTACCTTACATTGGTTTTAGAAGCGTTCAGTATCGACCTTTAGAATTACACAGCATTTCCTCAGAGTCTATCAGCCACTGCGTACTGATATTAAATAACTGACGATGGAGTCTCCTTCTAAAATATTTATCATCAAAATAGATTTACACGAAAAATCTTACTTGAAACTATTCAATTCAAAATCAGCAAGACTTACTGTTTCACTACACAACAACAAAATGAAAGAGAGGAAATACAGCCTATATTTGGAAGTCATACTACGAGTGTTTGTGCGGGCTTTCAAATATGGCAGTGTGACGTAATAAAAGGGCATGCTACGCTACGCTCGCTATGCTCGTTCTGGCTTCTTAATCGTTAAATTCTCTTTTAACAAAATTTACAATAAGCAAACAGAGCAGACTCAGATCAGACAGGAGCTGTCTGATCTGGGTTTACTCTGTTTGAAAAAGTGTCTCTCTAAGCCAAAGAGTTAAGCCAATGAAAACCAATTCAAGGCAAAGTATAGATCCACAAACAGAGCACTTACCCATTATCCAAGTTCTCCTGTTTGAAGACTGGTAAAGCAAGCAGGGCCTCACTGGAAAAAAACAAAAACTTCATTATTCAACACCACCCTTTCACAGATTCTTAACCTTTTCCTTCATAAAAAAGTTTGTTCATGCCTTTACAAACAGATTAGACCCAGACTCCTTTAGGAGCCGTCTGATCAGGGTGGCCTGGGTCTGCTGTTTGCTTATGGAATTATAATAGATCCGACTATACAGTTTCTACCAAAAATCCATGTGTACATATGCTTTTATGCTTGCTCAAAATCTACCCAATCAGATACTTGAAAATGAACTGAAGACTCAGTTTTATTACAGACCCTGGGCTATTCAAAAAAAAAAATCCCTAATTTACTGAGTACTAAAATTACTTAGGTTGGGGTGTAAAAGAAAGATGAAATAACATTCATGCATAAATATTATGGACTTGACATGAGCTTAGCCATGACAATGTCCTGTTAGGGTGAGAGGTTTCATCCACATACCGGTTTGTCTTACTTAATCCTTTCCCTGTTCAATTTCCATGTAAGAAATGATGACATCATGAATATCTATAATCTGAATTTTTATAATGTCAGCTTTTCAAGGGAATATTTTGCTTTGGCAGATCTGAATAATGTCAGAAGCAAACAGGGCATACACTGATCAGACGGCTCCTCCATTGAAGAATCCGATCTATATTATTCCATAAGCAGAGCAGGCCCTGATCAAACAGCCCCAACAGGAGTGTACATTTCGTATTTGGTAATAACTATTCATGATGTTGTTACTTTTTACATGAATATTCAACAGGGAAAGGTTAAATCATTGTCATTTTGTAATCAGTCAAGATGAATTGTCAAGCAATTCTGCTTCTAATCAGAATCCAAACTTACAATTTGCCAACTATGATACTGGATTCTGGAAAGAGTACTAGGAGCTGTCTGATCAGGGTCTGCTCTGTTTGCTGATTAAATTTGAATGATCTGTTTATTTACTTTCTAAAATGGCTAAAAAGTTCCACCTACCATATTTCTTTATAACTATTTTCTTAATGAATGTTCAATAGGTATTGAAATTTGAAATAAACATAGAACAGGGACTTAGAGCATTGATCTAACTTGTTTTCAGATTACTGTTGTGACATGACTGTTCACTAGCATAACCCTTTCCTTCATATAACACCTTTCCATGCCTTTGCAAACAGAGTAGACCCAGATCAGATGGCTCCTTTAGGAGACATTAGATCAGGGTCTGCTCTGTTTGCTTATGACATAATATAGAAATGATTCTACTGTTTCTGGTATGGCCACAAATTCCTGTGTCCATGTGTTATTTTAACAATTAATACAATAAATATTCACAATATCACTATTTATAACAGGAATATTCAGCAGAAAGACGTATAAACAATATAAAGTCTACACAGATTGCAGTTGTGTACAGTAAAACCTCTCTAAACCGGAATTCTAGCACAGAAGATTTTATATACTTTTATGCAGGTGGCTGCTTAATGCAGGGTGAAAGTCATTCAGAAAGCTCCTAGAGGAGCTTTCTGAATGACTTTCACCCTGCATTAAGCTGCCACCTGTCTCCAAGACCAATATTTATACTAAATTTTAAGTCCGGTTTAGAGGGGTTTTACTGTAGTTCTTCCCCCCCCCCCCCCCCCCCCCAAGGACATGTGACAAATGATCTCACAGGGCCCTATCTACACACAAAGCAATTGATAAAGATGTGTATTTAAATACTAGAGTGATCACATTAAAGGGTTTGGGATGAAATAAAGGAGCCATTTTGGACAATGGTTTAATTTACACACCTTATCTGGATGTACTCCAGTACTAAAATCTTTATTTCTCCACCAAACCCTACGTCTCGAAGAGATGATTTTAAAGAGTGGTCACAACATAGGGTTTGGTGGAGAAATAAAGAAGCTATTCTTGAAAATGTTTTTTGTACACATCTTATCTGGGCCTCTGCACACACACACTCAAACAACACATACCTCATAAATTGATAATTGTAAGGTGTGGGTTCTCTTTTTCCCCTGGGTGCATGACAAATGATCTCATAGGACATCATCTATACACACACACACACTCAAACAACTCATACCTCATGTTGTATGGCGTGGATCCAAGCTCTGACCCAAGCCCAGAGAGGGAGCCATCGAAGTCTGCTGCTAGTCCACCATCTATGTCCCAGTTGCTAATGGTTGTTGTCATAGGGGTGGTCCTCACTGGGCTCACCTGGACCTGCACCGTGTCATTGTAGTGCGATGTCTTTGGGCGTTTGCCACTGTTGGTGGTTGCTGGACCATCGTCCTCACAAGCTGACCAAGAGAACGACATCTGATCTCTCATCAAACTGAGAGTCATCTGATGCTCTCTGAAACAAGCAATCATGTCATATTTTTACTTAACCCTTTTTCTGTTCAATATTCATTTAGGAAATATTGAAATCATCAATAATAATGTAAACTTTTCAGGTTCCCAACTTTTCAAGGGAATTTTTGCTATTACAAAAACTGTAGAATCAGATCTATATCATGTCATAAGTAAACAGGGTAGACCCTGATTAAACGGCTCCTACAGGGGCCATCTGAACTGGGTTTACTCTGTTTGCAAAGGCATGAAAATGTGTTTATATGAAGGAAAGGGTTAATCAGTTAGTAAAGTTGAATAAGCAGAACAACATCAACATCAGATTTATGCATCTTATCTGGACCTCTGATAAGTCAATTATACAGCATCATTTTCTAAATATATTTAACCCTTTACTCTATGAATATTTATAATAGCATCATAACATCACAATTTTTTGACTTTGGTAAAATTGAAGAATTAGATCTACATATATACACCATAAGCAAACAGAGCTTTAAGCTTATAGCCTTATAGGAGTCCTCTGGTCTGGGTCTACTTTTTGCAAAGGTGCAGAAAGGCGTATTTATACAGTAAAGGGTTAGACTAATTAGGTATCTGAAAAACTTCAAAGCTAATCATAAGTTGCAATACTCTCACCTATATAGATCAAAATTGCTAAAATCCATCAGTGAAAGATAATGAGAAATGTTAGCACTGCACTGGTATAGTCTTAGTGATTGCCATATCTGTCCCAGTAGATTCCTATATATATTATATTAACCCTTACTACGCTAAGTTTTGAGATGGACTTTTACAAATTTCAAACAGATTAACAGGTCAAGCTCATGGGGAATATTTAGGGGGTTTTCTAAAGAAAATTGTAACATGACAAATAGTGCAGATAATGATGAGAGGGCTCCTCTAGGAGCCCTCTCATCTGTGTCTACACTGTTTGCAAAGGACATTAGTGACTTGTGTCCCACACAGTAAGGGTTAACATATATATAAGCTGATGCAGAAACTACACTACTACCTTTGCATGCTAGCGGTGAAACTATGGTTACCAATGCAAACAGTTTGGATCCTGATGAGACACCACATAATGTGGCATCTTATCAGGATCCAAACTGTTGGAAACTGTCTTTTTGCAAAGAAATGAGATAAATTGTATCTTAAGAATTGAAGCAGATGACAATTGTTGCAGATGGAAAGTTACTTTGTGTGCAAAGAGGAAAATTAACGCTAATACCAACCTGTGAAAAACTACAGTAGTTCTTAAATATAAAGAATTCCATACTTATCATAGAATAAAATATGGGATTATCTGATACATGATAGCCATATATAGTATATACCAGGCCAATACAGGGTAGTTTAACCTTTACTCCAAGAATAATGACATCATCAGCTGAATCTTTTATAACAAATGAACACAGGAATATTTGGCAGACACTGCAGAATCAGATCTATATTATTTCATAAGAAAACAGAGCAGACCCTTATCAGATGGCTCCTACAGGAGCCAACTGATATGGGTCTAATCTGTTTGCAAAGACATTAAAGATGTATGTATGATGTAAAGACTCAACCCTTTCCCTGTTCTATGTTTATTTCAAATTTCAGTACCTATTGAACATTCATGGACAAAATAGTAAAAATGAAATATGGAAGATGGAACATTGTAGCCATTTTAGAAAGTAAAGAAACTGACCTTTCAGGTTCCATTAACAAACAGAGCACACCCTGATCAGACAGCTCCTATAGGATCCATCTGATCTGGGTGTACTCTGTTTGCAAATGCGCAAAAACATGTTTATATCAGGGAAAGGGTTAAACTGACCAGTTGAAACTTGCAAATGTAATGAAACAGTATGTTTTTCTTAACCTTACAATATGCTGGATTTTCAAATTGACTACAGTATAGCCTAGCTGTCTTAAGCTGCCATCGAAAACAGGTCTAACTGTGGGTTGGTAAGACAGGTGGAAGCTTAATGCAAGTCAAAAATAATGCAGAAATGTGCTATAGGAGCTTTCTGCATTACTTAGTTCTAACAAGTTCTGCTGTATTCCAAAATTCAAACAGGTCAACCCTACAATGAATATTTATGGATTTTTCCTCTATGATCCCTCTCATCTGGGTCTACACTGTTTACAAAGGAAATTAATGACTCATAGTCATATCCCGCAACACAAGGGTTTATGTTTGGTGGACACATCGATAATTGCCTATACTCCATGAATAGTCATTGGCTGAATTTTCGTAACGGCAACTACAAATAAAGAAATGTTCTATCATGGTGGAGTGAGTGAGTTAGGTTTTACGTCCGACCAACAGTATTTCAGTTATTTGCAGACTGTACCCGCATGAGACAAGTTATAGTGCTGCCTCACTGGAATGCCCCTGCCGCGGGCACATGGCAAGGGCACCCCACCCAGTCACATTATCCTGACACCGGGCCGACCAGTCCTAGAACTACCCCTTTAATGTCGAGCGTAGACAGGGGAGCTACTAGTACCAACTTTTAACGACTTTTGGTCTGTCGCAGCGGAAACAGTAGTGAACAGTTTTGAATATACAGCCTCTGATTTGACGATTGGCGCTGGCTTCCAAAATCAGAGGTCTGTATTTAGAATCTGTTCACTACCACCCTTTTCCAAACATGGCTGCCGCCGGAGCATACATGTTGGGGAGAAAAACAAATAGTCGACAACTTGGATAGATTTCGGTAATCTTTTAAAATCTTGACGGTAGGTGTTCCCAAACACATCATAGAATTGTTTCACATGTTTTTTTCGCATGCATATCGCGTGTCAGTAGCATTTTGCACTTGTATCCAATGTAAATAGCCGGTTGCAACATCATGTCCTAGTAGCGTTTTTCGGTCAAATTTTAGACTTTGATAAGTTCTGCATCTAAATCGGAGCTTTGTGCCATGGAAACCAATACATTTTTGGAAAGAAAAATGTAAATGCTATTGATTGGTACATAGCTTTGCTTGCTAGGTCAATTATTGACGATAAAATCGGGGTTTGTTTTGAGGCGTGTCAAAATGAGACCATGGATATGGCGAGCGGAGTTCCACCCCAATTCTTATGTATATATATGTAATCAATGACTTCCACCCAGAATGGATTTTTTTAAACAGGTGTGCCATTTTGGGGTCCAGGCACACTTCAGACCCCTGTGCTTATGACAGGACTGTTTTTGTCAAAGCAAAACATTATGAAAAATTAGCTTATAAATATTCATGACATCATTATTTCTTACATGAATATTGAACAGTGAAATGGTTAGATATTCTACCATATGACAAAAGCTGGGAGGTTGTTTGTTTGGGGTTATGAACATGCTAAATTTATTTTCAATATCTTGGAATGAGCATGTATGATTTCATAAAAACATGTTAGTGGTATGAGAGCAGCGCTCAAATAAATGCAAAATGGGAAACGAAACTTGCCGTTGCAAGGAGTAACAAATAAAAATAAGATTCTAACATTATACTTGTAATGACATTACCTAAATTGTGAGGATTTCCCTTTTTTCTTTAGCTTTTAATGGCGGGTTTGTTGACAAGACTTTTACGACATTATTATAATTGACATCGACTTTTTAGATTGTTTCGACAGTGGCAAATAGCTCAAAACAATTCATTGTATTGGACATAAATGCTTAAATTCGAGTATTGATATTAATTGGCGAATATTGAAATGTCGTAACAACCTTGTTTATTTTCCTTTTAAACTGATATACTGCCCTACATGACATTTTGCAGGTATGGGACTATTCGGCACCTAGACGACTCGATACCTAGACGATTCGGCACCATATTAAATTTTATCCTGGACGATTCGGCACCACCTTTAAAATATGATTTATTTAATAAACAATTTATTATTTACGCGTGTAATATATATTAAATATATGATGGAAAAATAGTCAACACAATTAATGGCATTTCAATAACCGATAATAACCCCTGAACGGATAGTGTTAATTACATTGTTAAATCAAAGTTAAAGTATCAGGTGTCTGTTAAATGATTTACCGTCAATATTCTTTTGTCTCATTGATGGAAGCCGAATTTGATCACACAGCCTGGATTAGATAAGTAATTAAATTGGTGTGTTAATCTCGACAGTTTGTTTTTAACAATAGATTTTTGATAACATTATACACAAATAACTGTTTTCAATATTTCGGCCGTAGCCTTTTTCAAGAAATAACACGTAATTAAAACTTCACTACATGTTTAGCATTTAAGCATTTAAGCTTAGATGCTAAACATGTAGTGAAGTTTAGGTAAAAACATAGGTAATAAAAACTGGGCATTAGGATTAGACAATAACATATTAAACTGTTTCATTCATTTCACTAAATTGTTTTATTTATATAAATATTCAGGTTTGATGGGGTCTAATAGAATTATTTAGATTCCTTCTCTGAACCACTGATTCCTAAGTGCCCCACACCCTGATGTTATATTATTGTTCCTTGGAATAAAAAAACGGGGGTGTTCTAGATGATTGCATAAATGTTTGTCTTGTAGTTAATTGGATTTATATTCAACGCGTGCCATAGTTCACACCCTCGCATACGAGCCAATTACGTCACAAGATTATTGGCACGCGATGGCGCGTGCCGAGTATATAGTGGCAAGTTGATCAACACAATGATTAGTTAACGTTCGAGAGCATTACGTCAGGTCTAGCAAATTTTTAAAGCTGGAATTAACATTGCAACAATGTACATTCGCACGAGTAAATATACACTACAGTTTTCTAGTACTTATATAATTCTGTAGAATGCTATTGCAATTACAAATAGAGTAGACCCAGATCAGACAGCTCCTACACAGTTTTTAGAACCAATAACGACTTGCCCGGTACCAGCGGACCAGGTTCCGGCGGAGGCTGGGCGAAATAGACAAACTTTTGATGCAGTATGAGGAGGCCATATGTACGTCAGATTTCCTGAAGACCATCGGATACATGTACGCCCCCAATCCCCGCGGAATGAACTGGACGTCAATTAAACTATTTGTTGGGTCTTGTAACACTCTCAAAGTTGTTGGCCCACAAACTATATTTCCAAATTTAACACGTTTTGGGTCTTGTAGCACTCTCAAAGTTGCTGGCCCACAAACATAGGCCCATAGGTCTATCAGCATTGGAATATATATTTTAGCTCACCTGGCACAAAGTGCCATGGTGAGCTATTGGGATGATCCTGTGTCCGGCGTCCGTCGTCGTGCGTCGTGCGTATGTGCGTCGTGCGTACGTGGGGGCGTCAACAATTTACTTAAACATCTTCTCCTCTGGAACCACAAAGCCAAGAGCTTTGGTATTTGTTATGTAGCATGATGTAATGGTCCTCTACAAAGATTGTTCAAATTATGTCCCCCGGTCCAAAAATGGCCCCGGCCCGGGGCTTATCAGTTTTTCATAGGAAAATCTTTAAAAATCTTCTTCTCTGAAACTGTAAGGCATATACCTTTGATATTTGGTATGTAGCATGATCTAATGGTCCTCTACTAAGACTGTTCAAATTATGACCCCTAGGCCAAAAATGGCCCCGCTCCGGGGCTTATCAGTTTATCATAGGAAAATCTTTAAAAATCTTCTTCTCTGAAACTGTAAGGCATAGACCTTTGATATTTGGTATGTAGCATGATGTAATGGTCTTCTACAAAGATTGTTCAAATTATGTCCCCCGGGCCAAAAATGGCCCCGCCCTGGGGCTTATCAGTTTTTCATAGGATAATCTTTAAAAATCTTCTTCTCTGAAACTGTAAGGCCTAGACCTTTGGTATTTGGTATGTAGCATCATCTAATGATCCTCTACTAAAATTGTTCAAATTATGACCCCCAGGACAAAAATGGCCCCGCCCCGGGGCTTATCAGTTTTTCATAGGAACACTTTAAAAATCTTCTTCTGTAAAATTATAAGGTATAGACCTTTGATATTTGGTATGTAGCATTATCTACCAAAAATGGCCCCGCCCTGGGGGCTTATCAGTTTTTCATAGGAAAATCTTTAAAAATCTTCTCCTCCAAACTGTAAGGTCTAGACCCTTGATATTTGGTATGTATCTTCATCTAATGGTTTTCTACCAAGATTGTTCAAATTATTACCCCTAGGCCAAAAATGGCCCCGCCCTGGGGCTTATCAGTTTTTCATATGAAAATCTTTAAGAATCTTCTTCTCCAAAACTGTAAGGCCAAGACTTTTAATATTTTAGCGTTATCTAATAGTTTTCTACCAAGATTGTTCAAAATATTCCCTGGGTTGAAAATGGCCCGCCCCGGGGCATATCAGTTTTTCATAGGAAAGTCTAAAAAAATCTTTAAAAGTCTTCTCTGAAATTGTAACGCATAGACCCACCCCAGGTTACATGAATTCATTGTATACATAAATCTGTTATAACCAGATGAGGGATTAAGGGCCATCATGGCCCTCTTGTTTAAATATCGAACTCTCTGAACTTTGGGTATTCTATTCAGTTTTTGTATCAAAAACAGTTATAGTTAATAAACTTTAATTCTTCTGATTTTTATTTATTAAGTAAATTTGAGGTGATTAAAAACAAATATCAGCGATATAAATAGAAAGTATTTCTCTATTTATTTATTTTTGATATATTATTTCGTCATTTTGGATAAAAACAGAAATTACCCTCACCTAAAATGTTATCTGATGCATTTTTAGCTTCCTTCTTTTCCCTTTGCAAATACAGTCAGTGAAACTTTCTATCCCGACCAGATGCAAAGATGTTAATGCGGCTTTTTGTATCGCCAGTGATAAAAGAGTTACAATTCGTGACATCACAAGACTGCTGTTATTTTTCAGCTGTCCCCCAGTCATACAAAGGAAGAACTCGAAGATGAAGTGTTGTGTAAACATGGGACTTGAATGTATAAGAAAAACTACAAGACAAAACATATAATTCCTTTTACAATTTCCACCTTTATTCTGTTTGCATATTTGCAACGTATATTATATTATAAACGTATTGCCTGCAGACGTCAGAATGCATTCTACAAAACTATAATAGCAGCACCAACAACAAATAAAATAATAATAATAAAACCAATGGCAACACGCCTGAAGCATTTCTAAATTGTCAATCACTCTAGTTCAAAATGCCACGTGTAAGTTTAGTAAAATTACATCAGTCTGTAATTCTGATATCAGTCAGTCTGGACATTGTCTGTTTGTCAGTAAGTTTGTTTGTCGACCTGTCTATTTCTATGTCACTCTGTTTCTGCCTGTCTCTGTCTATGTCTGTCTGTCACTATGTGTCTCTCAGTCTCTCTTTTTTCAAAGTTTTTTTTTTTTGCTTAGCAATAGATAGATAGATAGATTTATTCGTGAATATATGTCAGAGTTACAACAAATTTAATTTACTATTAAGTCCATGAATTTGAGACATATATATTACACAGGATAACCCATTAAGTGTTTCAACTTATTTCCAACGAGGTCCTAGAGAACGATCTCAAAATATTGGCTGAACTAATTATAAAGTACTATTTAGCAAGGATAGACAACTCTGACAGGGTAACTATTCAAAGCGTATTTGAGTTACATTTCTTAACATCTTAATAATTATTACTTTATGTCAAATTGGCAAACAAATTGTTATCACAGAAATAATTGAGTAATGACACATATCACAGAAAATATCTGAAAAATGTACCGAAGTGTTGAATATTGATATTAATAAAACATAAAATCTGACTGTTCAGCATGTTTGATATTTTCATTAGCTGTAGTTTTACACCTTTTTTTAAAAGCATGTTCATTTTGTAAAGCTTTTAATTCTCGTGGCAGACTTTCCGGTCCAAAATTGCTTGGTAGGAAAAGGTGTTTGCTGTAAAACCATTTACCTGTGGTATATGAAAAATGTCAACACTGCGTCTTCTATTATATGGCGTGTCTTAGAAACCAGAGCAAAATTATCACGTAAATAAGGACAAAACAGCAGTCCCTGAGCTGGGTCTGCTCTGTTCGCAAATGCATGAAAATGCGTTTCTATGAAGGAAATGGTATGTTCTCAGTTTTGTGTTGAACATTGCGTGTTTCTCCTTCCGACTAACAAAATGTTTGTTGACGCCCCCTGGAGGGGGCGATCCTATGGAATGTGATTTCCATTTGTGCTATGTGCAAGGGGCAGTGGATAGTTCCTCCTATTATCATTTTTTCCATTTGTGCTATGTGCAAGGGACAGTGGATAGTTTCTCTTATTACTGATGATCAGTGTAGCAGCGATTAGTTTCGCGCTATTTGGATTCTGATAAGACGTGTTTGCTAATAACATTTATTCTCTGGACCAAGAAAGTGAAGAGGTTAATTATCATAATTAAGCATGAGGTTAAGACAGGTTTGGTTTCTGATTAGACGAGTTACGTAATGTTTGCACGACCAGGCTCCAAACTGTTTGCAAATAACATATTCGGAATAAAGTCAATGAATGTGTTAATTATCCCAATTTAAGCACAATGTAAATGAAAATTGCAGGGGTATCATACTTTGTTAGACAAAATGCCATAGAAACTCCTTAGAAATGCCTGAGATTTGAACTTTTTTATATAGAATATATTGGGCTAGGCCAAAGATCTATTAAAAGTCTTTTAATATATCTTTGGCTAGGCAGACACTCGAGGAAAATGCGTGAGATTTGATATTGTTATATTACTCTTCCTTGTAATAAAAAAAAATAGGTGCGATCTAGATGCTTGCATAAATGTTTGTCTTGTAAACTCTTCTGAATATCTTAATCGGACTTGCCGGAACCATGAGAGGTAGGGTGCAGTAGGGCAGTTTTGTTTGAATATATGACCCATAACTGTCGTCTTTTTTATTTGTTTGGAACATGTTCCTTATTAGAAGAATATAACAGCGATAGAAGTGTGATTTACCTTGTTTTAATAAAAGCTGATAGCATTAAAATAATTTAGACCAAATAAATCCATATAAAGATATTTTAAGTAAACTGAAACGCACCCACAGGCGGTTGAATATTATTCTGTTCTTGAAGCTAGATTTGAGAATAGCTAAAGGAGCACGCATCGTTGATCAAGTTGTGATTGTTTTTGCCACGAAAACGAAAATAGATTATACAGAAAGCATATGTATTTGTAGATTCCCTTTGACATATGTTTGGAACAGTTTCTTTGTAAGTACAAAGTCATACATGTATACTTATGTATTGAAGTGAATTAAGGTGTTGTGATTATGTGAATCCCCTATTAATGTATTTTCGAGGGTCCCCGTGTCGTTTCGGACCCAATACATTTTCTGGCGTTTCGATCACCTTATATATAATATAATCAGCAATTGATGAGGGTTTATCTATCTATCTTTGTTTAATGCCTGACTCCACTTTCGCGTACAGTTAGTTAGCCAGTTCCGACGTTTCACCGGTTCCGAAGGATTCCGAAATTTATTTCCAAAGAAATAGGTCATCCGAAAGAGAAAGTAGTCAGCTGTGTTCCTGCATATATATCACATTAAATATTTGCACATGTTTGATGAAATTGCTCTTTAACTTAGTTAAATATCCCGATCAAATGTTAAGGGTTGCTGATATCCGCTAAATCAAAATGGCGGAAAATGTCAATTTCAAAACTCGGATGCAGGTTACGAGTATGTTTGGAGTGTGTGTGAAATTTTTATGGTCTTGAATATATACCTTATTTATATACAACATATGCTGAAAGTTTCATCAATAGTAATCCATTTGTTCCAAAAGAAAATTGGGCTATAGTGATATGAGTACACTTAGCCAGTTCCGGCGGAGTTTGTGTTCAACTTTGTTCATGAGGTGCCATATGGGGAACACCAAAAATACTTTAAAAAATTGTTTTTCTTATTTTATCAAATCGACATGATTTGTACATGGGTCATGCTTGTCTATTTGTTCATCCAACAGTATATATTATCTCTATTATGTAACTTTTTAACAATTTGGCTGAGTTTCAGATGCAACTATAGAACTATTTAGTAAGATATAATGTAAAATTTTATGTTGGTGTACTATTACATGAAACCCATCATAGTCCATTGTATTTTATTGATTTGACCCATACAGAATTGACATAATGTAATATTGGATTAAAATAGGTTGTTGATGTGATGTTAAATGAAATGATTTTTATTTTTTTTGACACCTTGCAAAATTCCAAAAAAAACCAACAAGGAGCTATTTCCAGTCCAGTACAAGCTAAAGCCTTAAAAATTGAAAAATAAGTTTGAAATATGAGAGGTTATAGAAAATATCCTGGTAAATAGTTGGACCCATGTGTCGTGTATACCTAAGACCATGATTAATACCTTGCTGCTATGACATCAGAAACAGTAGATTTTTCTGCTAATTTTGTGTTAATTAATACTTATATAATTGACTGAATGCAGGCTTGTACAGTAGAACCTCTCTTAAACAGCCATCAATGTATGTTGGGGTCTGTAGGGCAAGTGGTAGCTTAATGCAGGTTAAAAGTAATGGAAGAAAGCTCTGATATGAGTTTTTGCTTTATTTTTGCCCTGCAGTCAACTTTTTAACATTCTGCCCAGATAACAGAAACAATAGGTTGCTTGTTTATCATGTATACCAGACATTTTACATTTTCCCATGTATGTGTTAGTTACCTTTTGTATCAATTGATTAATCTGTATAATGGTTTTGCAGTATTGATACCCTTGCATTACTGATACCATAAATATTTGAACAATAGAAAAGAATATGTTCAACTATATGCAGTTAAACATTTGTTTACTGGATACTGTATGTATTCATTGATACACTCAATTTAACCCTTTATTCCATAAACACACCTTTACAAACAGAGTAGACCCAGATCAGATGGCTCCTGTAGGGGTTGTCTGATCAGGGTCTGTTAACAAATATAACTGATTATACAGTTTCTACAGTCAACAAATCTATGTCCATGTGTTATTATAACAATTATTCTAATTGATGTGCACGATATGTCATTATTTCTTACATGAATATTCATGGAGTAAAGGGTCGACTATTTTCCTCATGACTGATAACATGTATATATTGGGGTTATATTCTAGTAAGTAATTGCCAATTAAAAGCTATTGGTTGACATAACATTATTTGCAGTTGTTAATTGTTTTTATCAATTTGATTTTCATTGCCTCCTTCTCAGGCATGGCATGTAAAGCATCAGTTACCAACACTAAATTCTTCTGTCCTTTAGTGTGAATTACATAGTCACATAGTATGACTGCAACCCCCTCCTCCCTTTTGTTGCATCTGGTTCTGGTGCTGACCATGATAGGAAACTTGGACAAGTGGATATAGCTTTGATTATCCCATCAGATTCTAACATTTTTCTAAAAATACCTGCATGTCCTCTTGGAACATGGTCTATATGCAAGCCAGTAATAGCAGACAATCTCAAGAACTGATTGATGTCAGTAATGTGTCTCATTCCATAAGGAAAGTTATTCTAAGTTGGAATCCACACCAAGGCTGCATTTTCATCATGCATATTTGTAATATTCAAGGTCCACTTTTAACTTAGATTGCATTGGTGGCCTTATCTTGAACTGGTGATACCCTTTTATAACACTGTTTTCGATTTAAATATCAAACATGACGCTTTAAAAGTTTTTTTTTATTATCTAATTTAATTCTTTTGGGTCTGTGGTGCGATTGTTGTAGTGGACAGATGATCCAGAAAGTTCCCGTTGGGGGCCTCTTTACGTTACAACGTATTTTCACGAAATGGTTAAAAAACGATATGCGCCGGAACCGGTGAATGTGCATCGAAACTGGTGAAATGGGATCTAAATAAACAAGTATTGCAGCAAAAAAAGTAAATGCAACTTCGAGTTAATATTTACGGATGTTTAAGCTAATACTTATGTCATACTGTGTGTACAATAATTTTTTCTTTCTTCTGCGCTTTGAGTTAGTTTGATCGATTATTGTAAAAAGTGCGTCGGAACTGGCGAACGAACTGTATTACTGGCATGAAAAGGCGCAGGCCGTGCGAGAGTATAAAAGCAATAAAATTTGTGAAAGTGAGACTTCAAAAGTGGGATAGAGAGAGAGAAAGAGTATAGTGAGATAGGTGTTAAAACAAGATGAGGATTAAAATCAGGTAAAACACATGATTCCAGACCTTTAGAGGCGGTTTGAAATAAGAGAGGGGAATAATACTAATTTGAACCCCTCTAGATCCCATTGAATAATAGTCATTAGTGACTGAATCAACGTAAAGATGTAGATCTGGCTGCATAACAGCAGATGCTGGCAAGCTGTACCACATGACCACTGTACAAGGGAAAAACGAATATTTAAAGTAGTTTACAGAGGTGTGTTTTTAGCTCACCAGAGCACTTTGTGCTCAGGGTGAGCTTTTGTGATCACCTGTTGTCCGTCGGCGTGCGTCATCAGTCGTCCGTCGTCAACAATTTGAACCTTTAAAAATCTTCTCCTCTGAATCTACAGGGTTCTCATCTTTCATCTTTGGCACATAGTATCATCTTTAGGTCCTCTACAAAAGTTATATGAATTATGCCCCTGTGGTCAAAATTGGCCCCGCCCCAGGGGTGCCTTGTTTTCAATAGAAACATATATATAGTAAAACTTTGAAAATCTTCTGCTCTTAACCCAGAAGGGTCTCAGCTTTCATATTTGGCACATAGCATCATGTTCAGGTCCTCTACAAAAGTTATATAAATTATGGCCCTGGGGTCAAAATTGGCCCCGCCCCAAGGTTGGGCAGTTTTCAATAGAAACAAATAGTGAAATCTTTGAAAATCTTCTTCTCTGAAACTGGATGGCTCTCAGCTTTCATATTTGGCACAGTGCATTATGTTCAGGTCCTCTACAAAAGTTTTATAAATTATGGCCATAGGGTCAAAATTGGCCCCGCCCCAGGGGTGGGCAGTTTTCAATAGAAACAAATAGTGAAATCTTTGAAAATCTTCTTCTCTGAAACTGGAAGGCTCTCAGCTTTCATATTTGACACATAGCATCATGTTCCGGTCCTCTGCAAAAGTTATATAAATTATGGCCCCTGGGTCAAAATTGGCCCCGCCCCAGGGGTGGGCAGTTTTCAATAGAAACAAATAGTGAAATCTTTGAAAATCTTCTTCTCTGAGACTGGATGGCTCTCAGCTTTCATATTTGACACATAGCATCATGTTCAGGGCCTCTACAAAAGTTATATAAATTATGGCCCCATGGTCAAAATTGGCCCCGCCCCAGGGGTGGGCAGTTTTAAATAGAAACAAATAGTGAAATCTTTGAAAATCTTCTTCTCTGAAACTGGATGGCTCTCAGCTTTCATATTTGGCACAGAGCATCATGTTCATGTCCTCTACAAAAGTTATATAAATTATGGCCCTGGGGTCAAAATTGGCCCCACCCCAGGGGTGGGCAGTTTTCAATAGAAACAAATACATGTAGTGAAAACTTTGAAAACATTCTCCTCTGAAACTTGAAGGTTTTCAGCTTTCATATTTGGTACATAGCATCATGTTCAGGTCCTCTACAAAATTTATATAAATTATGGCCCCAGGGTCAAAATTGGCCCGCCCCAGGGGTGGGCAGTTTTCAATAGAAACAAATATTGAAATCTTTGAATATCTTCTTCTCTAAAACTGGAAGGTTCTCAGATTTCATATTTGGCACATAGCATCATGTTCCGGTCTTCTAAAAAAGTTATATAAATTATGGCCCTGGAGTGAACATTGGCCCACCCCAGGGGTAGCCAGTTTTCAATAGAAACATATAGTGAAAACTTTGAAAATCTGCTCGTCTGAAACTGGAAGGTTCTCAGCTTTCATATTTGGCACATAGCATCATGTTCAGGTCCTCTACAAAAGTTATATAAATTGTGCCTCTTGGGTCAAAATTAGCCCCGCTCCAGGGCAGGCTAGTTTTCTATAGAAACATATAGTGAAAACTTTGAAAATCTTCTCCTCTGATTGTCTGGTGAGCGCTTCAGGGCCATTCTGGCCCTCTTGTAATAAAACATGACGACCCGTCCTGTGTCATTAAGTGTCGGCCAGCCGAGGGACTGTTGTAGTTCTGTTATGCTCTGATTGTAAGAATAGTTGGAGGTGGGCCATCAGATCAGATGGCTCCTATAAGAGCCGTCTGATCAGGGTCTGCTCTGTTTGCTATATAAATGATATAATATAGATATGATTCTACAGTTTCTGGCAACTTTCTGCCATGTTAAATAATTCCAGTGTCCATTTACTGTTATAACATTTAATGTGATTAATAGTCATGATGTCATGATTTTTACATGAATATTCAGGAGGAAAGGGTTAAGAAATGTAAAGCCAATGTTACACCCCTGGAACATTTCCTTGGTGATAATATGATATCATTTACATTTCAGAACATGGCTGGACAAAATGAAGAGACATGTTGTGTTCATAACTGCTATTGCTCTCACACTACTGGCTGTTTATTGTCTGTGGGATGGAGAGAGCTTGATTAAGAAAGACAGTAAGAGAATTTCATCACCAAAACACAGAGAGAAGTATGATAACACACTTCTTTGGGTTGTTAGTGTAAATAATGAAGTCATCACCAATACCAAACTTGGAGTTGATAAGATTGCCAGTGATCTGAGTCTGGACAATGTTGGCCCAGTTGATGAGATGGACAGAAGTTACCTGTTTTCTCTAAAGGGGTTTTCACATCTGTATCAAGCTAACGATGCTTGGAATAAATCCCTCTCATCTTTGCACACCATCCATACCAACATGTTTGACTGGAGGGACATTCAAGAGATTATCAATATTGTAGAAGAGAAGTTTGATCAGAGTCCACATGTAGACTGGTACTCACATGAGAAGATAGTGTCCCGAACGAAGCGCTGGTACACATCGGGAGTATTTATGAACTTTAAGGATCCCATGTACAAGAACCAGTGGCATTTGGTAAGACTAGGATTGTTTACACCCTCAGTAATTTTTGTCTGGCATTATTTTTGTGTGCTTTAACCCTTTACTCCATGAATATTTATGTAAGAAATTATGACATCATGAATATTAATTAAATTGATTGTTATAACAGCAAAACCTGTAGAATCATATCTAGATTATTTTATAAGAAAATAGAGCAGGGTCTGATCGGGGTCTGCTCTATTTGATTATTATAGATCTGACTCTACAGTTTCTACGAATATCAAAACAATCATGTACAAATGCCATTGTAAAACTTCAGCTAATTAATATTCATGATGTTAATAATTATTTCTTGCATGAAATTCAATAGAGGAAGGGTTAAATAAATATCCTGTTATAAAACAGACATTTAATTTTAATATAGTCATTTTTTTTTGGAATTAATTTTCTCATTAGATAAAAGGGTTAAAATGTAATTTCAGCGTTTTTTGTGTTCGCTTAACCCTTTCACTCATATAAACACCTTTTCAGGAATTTGCAAATAGAGTAGACCCAGATCAGATGGTTCCTATAGGACTTTCAATAATAGGAGCTGTCTGATCAGGGTCTGGTCTGTTTGCTTTTGACATGATATAGATCTGATTTTACAGTTTTTGTCAAGGCAAAAAGTTCACTTAAAAAGTTAAGATTATAAAAATTGAACTCATAAATTTTCATGTTGTGATTATTTCTTTAAGTACATCAATACTGAACAGGGAAAGGTCTATTGTATTATTTAACTATCACAGACCAATACACTGGAGAGAGGAATGGATGTCAATGTTACTGGTGTATGGAGACGTAACATCACAGGTCAGGGGGTAACCGTGGCAGTAGTTGATGACGGTAAGTAAAAAATCTCATACCAGATTACTGGTCTTTGCTTGAATTAACCCGTTACTCCATATATATGCTGTTGCAAACAGAGTAGACCCAGATCAGACCGTCTGATCTGGGTCTACTCTGTTTGCAATGGCATATAAAGGCATATTTATAGAATAAAGGGTTAAGCAACCAACTGAGTAGAAAATGCTTAACCAGTCAGCCATTTATCCCTTTCCTCCATAAATACGCCTTTCTACGCCTCTGTAATAGTCACTCTTGAAACCATTGTGATAAATATAGAATTTATCAGAATGGTTTCTTTACCTTTAGAGGCGGTTTGAAATAAGAGAGGGGAATAATACTAATTTGAACCCCTCTAGATCCCATTGAATAATAGTCATTAGTGACTGAATCAACGTAAAGATGTAGATCTGGCTGCATAACATTACTTTTCCATTTCTCTAGTAAATGCTCCTTTTCGGTAGATTCATTCAAAGAGGTTGGGTCTAAAAATAGCCTATGGAGGAAAGGGTTATGATGAAGGGTTTATTGCTGGCACCTAGGGGAAAATGATTATTAGAGCTCATGTGTAGATAATCGTGTGACAAAACAATAGGCAACCATGATAATTATAGTTGTGTTTTGTAAGACTTTCTTTCTTACAGACACAATTTTCTAGTTTTTCTACACTTTTGTGTCAAAAAACAATCACAGTAACAAAGTTTGGATCCTGATGAGACGCCGAGTTACTCGACGTCTCATCTAGATCCAAACTGTTTGCATAGGTAATCACAGATGCGACATTGGCAGGGAAAGAATTAAGATGAATGACTGTTGATCTACTATTTATGGTACAGGGCTGGAGTGGAACAACCCAGACCTGAAAGACAATTACAATGAGGCTGGCAGCTGGGACTTCAATGATAATGATGCCAACCCCATGCCAGATGGCTCAAAAGGTTAGTACAGTAATACCTAGTTCTAGCATATGTTTCAATTACCCATTTTTGCAAAGTAAAATTTAAACAAACAGTCATTACAATACTTGTATTTCAATGACTTGGTTGACCCTTTCCTCCATAAATACGCCTTTCTACGCCTCTGTAATAGTCACCTGTTGAAACCATTGTTGAAACCATCCTATAGGAGCAAATGCTCTATTTATCACAATGGTTTCAAACTACAAAATTCTAAAAAAAATCCTTTTCTCTAGTTAATGCTCCTTTTGGGTAGATTTATTTAAAGTGGTTGGATCTTAAAATAGCCTATGAGGTAATGGGTTAAATACTGAGGCCTGCACTTGTTTGGCATTTGATATCAATTCAGCAAATTTGCTTGTTAACCCTTTACTCCATAAGTACACCTTTCTGTGCCTTTGCAAACAGAGTAGACCTAGATCAGATGGCTCCAGTTGAAGCCTCTTGATCAGGGTCAGCTCTATTTGCTTATGAAAATAATATAGATATGATTCTACAGTTTCTGCCATGGCAAAACATTCCTGTGTTCATATGCCATTATGAAAAATAAACTGTTTCTGCCATGGCCAAAACCTCCTGTGTTCTTGTGCCATTATGGTGTCAATATTTCATACAAAAGTTGCATGAATATTCATGAAGTAAAGGGTTAGAATTAATTGGCTGCTATTTGGAGATTCTGCTGTATCCACTCCTGGTATTGAAAACATAGATATACCTAGTAATGCCAAACAGCTTTGATCAAGATCAGTCTACAAGCTTTTCAGGATTACTTCCATTTGCAACTCTGTCATCAGTTTCAAAAATAGAACAAATCGAGGGCTTGGTGCAAAACTATTCTAACTCCTTCACTTTGTGAAGGAGTTAGAATAGTTTTGCACCAAGCCCTCGAAATGGTCTTATTGAATTAGAGCATATTCACATATGAATCAGGAGTTTTAACCCTTTCCTTCATATAATCACTTATTCAAGCCTTTGCAAACAGAGTAGACCCAGATCAGACGGTTTCTGTAGGAGTCGTCTGATCAGGGGTGTACTGTATTTGCTGATGAAATTATAAAATATCTGACACTAGTTTCTACCAATACCAAAACATCCCGTGGACATATGCCATTATAAAATTTTAGCTAATAAATATTCATGATGTCTTTATTCCTTACATGAATATTCAACAGGGAAAGGGTTAAACGACTTAAATTTGCTGCATGATTTTTGAAGGACAAATTGTGTAGACTCAAATAAGAGTTCCAGTCCACTCATTTATCTAACTCAAACCGTTAAGGTTTTTTAACCATTTAAGTACTGAATATTCATGTAAGAAATAATGATATTTTTAATTTTAATTAGATTATTGTTTTCATATTTTTGGAAATATCAGGATATTTTTTAGCTCACCAGAGCACAAAGTGCTCAAGGTGAGCTTTTGTGATACCCCTGTGTCCGGCGTCCGTCGACCGTCTGTCTGTCTGTCCGTCAACAATTTCAAACGACTTCTTCTTTGAAACCGACTGCCCAATTGTAACCAAACTTGGTCAGATACATACTGTTGGTGGGTGCTTCAAAAGTTGTTAAAAGATAGTGGGTGGGGCCATCGGTCTTGTTGCCATGGCAACCGTACACAATATCTAGAAAAATCTTCTTCTCCAGAATGACTTGTCCGATTTGAATATAGTTTTCACCAAAATGTTTCTCAGTTGATAGACTTCAAAAGTTGTTAAAAGAATTTTGATCCGGCAAAAAACATGGCCGCCAGAGGGCGTGGTCATTTTTTCCGTATATGGTAATATGGAATTTTCATAGGAAAATCTTTAAAAATCTTCTTCTCTGAAACTATAAAGCCTAGACCTTTGATATTTGGTATGTAGCATGATCTTATGGTCCTCTACAAAGATTGTTCAAATTATGGCCCCCGGGCCAAAAATGGCCCCGCCCAAGGGCTTATCAGTTTTTCATAGGAAAATCTTTAAAAATCTTCTTCTCTGAAACTGTAAGGCCTAGACCTTTGATATTTGGTATGTAGCATGATCTTATGGTCCTCTACAAATATTGTTCAAATTATGACCTCCGGGCCAAAAATGGCCCCGCCCAAGGGCTTGTCAGTTTTTCATAGGAAAATCTTTAAAAATCTTCTGTTCTCTGAAACTGTAAGGCCTAGACCTTTGATATTTGATATATAGCATGATCTTATGGTCCTCTACAAATATTGTTCAAATTATGACCCCCGGGCCAAAAATGGCCCCGCCCAAGGGCTTATCAGTTTTTCATAGGAAAATCTTTAAAAATCTTCTGTTCTCAAACTGTAAGGCCTACACCTTTGATATTTGGTATATAGCATGATCTTATAGTCCTCAACAAAAGTGGTTCAAATTATGACCCCCGGGCCTCAAATGGCCCCGCCCAAGGGCTTATCAGTTTTTCATAGGAAAATCTTTAAAAATCTTCTGTTCTCAAACTGTAAAGCCTAGACCTTTGATATTTGGCATGTAGCATGATCTTATGGTCCTCTATAAATATTGTTCAAATTATGACCCCAGGGCCAAAAATGGCCCCGCCCAAGGGATTATCAGTTTTTCATAGGAAAATCTTTAAAAATCTTCTTCTCTGAAGCTGTAAGGCCTAGACCTTTGATATTTAATATGTAGCATGATCTTATGGTCCTCTACAATTGTTGTTCAAATTCTGACCCCTGGAGCAAAAATGGCCCGCCCAAGGGCTTATCAGTTTTCTATAGGAAAATCTTTAAAAATCTTCTCAAACTGTAAGGCCTAGACCTTTGATATTTGGTATATGTAACATGATCTTATGGTCCTCTACAAATATGTAGCTGTGGCTTGTGGTCCTCTGCCAAGAATGTTTAACTTACGACCCTGACCACTGGGCGAAACTTGGCCCTGCCTCAGGGCTTATCAGTTTTTCATGG
Organism: Azorinus chamasolen; assembly: GCA_963576725.1. NCBI lineage: Eukaryota > Metazoa > Mollusca > Bivalvia > Cardiida > Solecurtidae > Azorinus > Azorinus chamasolen. The sequence continues at coordinate 66,257,089 of OY755248.1, forward strand.
GAAAAATATAAATATTATTTTTCTCTGAAACCATAAGGCTTAGACCTTTAATTAATGGCATATTGCTTTGCCTTGTGGTTCTCTACCAAGGGTGTACACATGATTTCTTGTGGTCAAAAATGGCCCCACCCCTGGGGTTATATCTGGTGAGCGCTTTAGGGCCTCATGACCCTCTTGTTTGGAATATCAGGATATTTTTGCTTAGGCACAAACTAGAATCAGACCTAAATTGTACCTCAAGCAAACAGAGCAGACCCTGATCAGACGGCTCCTACAGAAACCATTTAGAGTTTTCTTTTATGTTTAAATGTTTAGTACCATAAAAAGGAATGTGTCATAATGACCATAGAACACCAGAGTTATGGCCCTTTGTTTGTGAAAAAAAATGTAACATTTTTGTCTGTCCGTAGCTATTTCTCAGAAACTGAACTTTTTCTATGAAACTTTGTGCAAATGGTAAGTAGCATAAGAAAATGCACACTGTATCATTCATATTGACTATTGAACACCAGAGGTATGGCCCTTTCTTTGCCAAAAAGTAATGTTTTTGTCTGTCCAGAGCCATTTCTCAGAACTTGTTTGCAGTTTTTCTATGAAACTTTGTGTAAATGTTAAGTAGCATTTATAAGGAAATGTGGTCCTGCAAGTATTATATACATGTACATTTACCATGGAACACAAGAGTTAGTGCCCTTTGTTTGTGAAAAAACTTAACCTTTTTGTCTGGCAGGTCAATAACTCAGATAAATACTGAGGTCAGCACTTGTTGTCAGTGAATTTGCTTGTTTATATTGGCTCTTTTCTGCAACCAGTTTGGACTGTATAGACGTGGAGTAACTCAGCATCTCAGCATGAGCTTTCTGTCTTACCATTGATCTGCATTAAGAAGATGTCTGCTTATTTTGCAGACTTCTATGTTTACTCCATGAATACACCTTTTTACGCCTTTGGGAATAGAGTAGACCCAGATCATAGGCTCCTGCAGGACCTGTCTGATCAGTGTCTACTCTGTTTGCTTATGAAATTATTAAGATATGAAAGTTTCTGTCAGCGCAAAAATTTCCTGTGTTCTCGTATACACCATTATATAAATGCATCTAATTAATATTTATGACATTGTTATTTCTGATGATATGAATATTCATGGAGTAAAGGGTTAAGAAATTGTGGCTATTATATACAGTAAAACCCCTCTAATGCGACCAGCAAAAAGGGGCATAATTCACAGTGACAAAGGCAAGTGGTAGTTTAATGCAGGATGAAAGTTATGCAGAAAGCTCCTATAAACTCCTGTAGGAGCTTTCTGCATAACTTTCTCCTACATTAAGCAACCACCTGCTTTAAACGATGCCAGTGGCTGTTTATTAAGTGGTCGCATTAGCGGGGTTTTACTGTAAATGTTCTACTTCATGTATTATCAGAGTCGAACCATCATGGCACAAGATGTGCTGGAGAGATCTCGGCTATTCCCAATAGCATCTGTGGAGTGGGCGTGGCCTATGGCTCCAAAGTCTCTGGTAAGCTAACAGCTCTGACGCTGTCTCCTTTTTTCTTGTAAACCTTTTAATTTATAAATATTCATGTAAGAAATAATGACATTATGAATATCAATTAGATTAATAATAATTATAATAGCACATGACCACAGGAATATTTGGCCCTGCAGAAACTGTAGTATCACTTCTATAGTATTTCATAAGCAAACAGAGCAGACCATGATCAGACAGCTCCTAAATCTGGGTCTGCTTTAGTTTCAAGGTCAAAGGTCAAGGTCATGGGAAGTAAATCTTGAGAAAAAAGTAAATCCTTGTGAACACAGTACAGAACAAACCATGACTTACCGAATCATCAAGCCTTACATGCTTATTCGTTACAATGAAAAGTAGGATTCAAAGGTCAAGGTCACAGGAAGTAGATACATGTATTGATAAGAAACATTGGGAACACAGCACAGAATAAACCAAGATTGTAACTCATGAAATTTTATTACTTGAATTAAAGTAATTTAAGTAACATTTATTAGGTATAGTCTTATAAATCAAAACTTACTAAATCATTTGAATGGTGAACAATCTTACTTCAACAATATTTACTGTAGCAGGGAAATACATTATTAAGCACCTGCTTAATAAGTAAGTGCTTTTGCAAATGTATGCTTTGCTGAAAAATCCTGTTGTTATACTCTACCATAGACAGAGGAATATAGTTTTGGTGTCATCCGTGCATCTGTGTGTCGACGTGTCTGCCCCATTTTTCTGTCCGTCTGCAGTCATATCTCAGAAATGGTTTAGAGTTTTTCTATGAAACTTTGTATAAATGTTTAGTATCATAAGGAAATGAGGCCATGAAAGTATCGCTCACATTGACTGTGTAATATCAGAGTTATGGCCCATTTTTTAAAAACTTAACCTTTTTGTCCATCTGGAGTCATTTCATAAATGGTTTTTCAATGAAACATTGTGTTAGTGTCTATTACAGATGGCTCTGCAAGTATTAACAAGATTGACCTTGGAACTACAACTAATACAATCACCAACTGCTGTTAATTACTCAGTTTATTCTATACTCTACGCCATTCTACACCTTTGCAAACAGAGTAGACCCAGATCATATAGCTCCTATAGGAGCCATCTGATCAGTTTATCCATTTGCTTATGATATGATTATTCTACCATTTCTGCCCTGGCCTAAAATCTTGTGTCCATTTGCTATTAAAACAATTTATCTAATCAATATTCATGATGTTATTACCACTTAACATAAACATTCAAGGGTTAAATACAGAGGCCAATGAAATTGCTGGTTTTATTCAACTTTAACAAATCACATATGGAAAAGATGCCATACAATGTACATGTACCTCAAAATCTATTTAGGTTGTTACAAGTTTACTATTGTTGGTAAAACTATTTATTCTGTAGCTCATGCTGTATATGTTTTGTCAATTGTTTTTATAGGCTTGCGAATTCTAGATGGACCAATGACAGATAGTCTTGAGGCCTCGGCTTTCACAAAGTTCTTTCAGATCAATGACATCTACAGCTGCAGGTATGTCACAAAGGATAGCCCTTGGTCATTTACAATCCTCCAGCCTTTGCATATTCTTGATCTTAATTGCTTGCATGTGCATATTCTTGATCTTGATTACAATGCTCCCTCCATTAATGTCACCTCTCAACCACGGTTCCCTCCCCATAACGACAGCGTGTATTCCCCCGGAGGAATTTCAAGTAAAACTCCCTCCTGCGAACGATACCTCTCTACAACGGCAAACGGCATGTAGATTTGTAACCGGACGGTAACATTTACCTCCCTTCAACGGTGCTTCAGCTGAACATAATTTTCTGAACACTGAACAAAAGCAACCAAGCATGTAAAATATGATTGGTCCCAATGACACTAATCTTTATGTAATTAACGGCCGCATGTCACCTTACTAGCTCCGAGCAATTCAATCAACCATAGCTAATCCGTTGTGCGACTCGAGCGAAAATTCGTGTTTAAATCCATTATGACACACTGAAACCTATATGCTGTTGTGTATGACTGATTAGGAGAACACTGAATTTCAATTGAGAAACACATTTTCTATATTTATAAAGTATCAAAAAATCTTATCAGTTAAATTAGTTTATTTCTCTCTTGTTTCAGAATGATAACCATAGACGCGTTCGATTTGTCACTCCTAGAAAAGATCGTGTGACAGAAATAAATTTCAATCGAGCACGTCATAAACTGAACTTAGAAACTAAAAATTCTTCACACAACAGTATTCTTGTCAAATTTGAACATAAATGCGTAATGATTTTTATTCCGTTTTCCTCTAGTTTCCTCAGAAGGAAACGGTGAATAAAGTAGAACATGTTCTTCCGAACAATTCTACTCCATGTGGACCTAATCGCACATGTTCATTTTTCAACTTGCTGATTGCGATTCGTGGACGTAGGCATACATTTTGTTATGAATTCTAAACAGGTCTGTCTGTCTGTTAATCTGTCTATCTATCTACCTATTTATTAAATCATCAACGCATCATCTATGTGTCGAAATACGTCTGTGTAGTGTTCCCTCCCAACAACAACACCCTCCCCATAACGACACATTTATGTGTTTCCTAAAAGTGTCATTGTTCAGAGGGAGCACTGTACTGGCATGTGCATATTCTTGATCTTGATTATTGACATGTGCATATTCTTGTTCTAGATTACTGGCATGTGCATATTCTTGATCTAGATTACTAGCATGGGCATATTCTTGATCTTGACTGCTGGCATGTGCATATTCTTGATCTAGATTACTGGCATGTGCATATTCTTGATCTAGATTAATAGCATGTGCATATTCTTGATCTAGATTACTGGCATGTGCATATTCTTGACCTTGATTACTGGCTTGTGCGTATTCTTGATCTAGATTATAAGATTGTTTGGTATTTGCATATTCTTGATCTTGATTACTGGCATGTGCATATTCTTGACCTTGATTACTGGCATGTGCACATTCTTGATCTAGATTACTGGCATTACCATATTCTTGATCTAGATTATTGGCATGTGCATATTCTTTATCTAGATTACTCGATTTGCATATTCTTGATCTAGATTATAAGATTATTGGCATTTGCATATTCTTGATTTATATTAACATTTGCATGTCCTTGATCTAGATAACTAGCATTTGCATGTCCTTGATCTAGATAACTGACATTTGCATGTCCTTGATGTAGATAACTGGTATTTGCATGTCCTTGATTTAGATAACTGGCATTTGCGTGTCCTTAATTTAGATAACATGTATTTTCATATCCTTGTTCTAGATCAAATGCACAGTTATCCAAGGTCCAAGCAATTTTGAAAAAATGCCTCACATTACCATGTTAAGACTCTAGCACCTTTAATACTTCACTGTTCATTTTCTTTTTCAGACAGAATGTATATTTGTGATCAACTAGGCTAAACCCTTATTACTCCATAAATACACCTTTCTATGCCTTTGCAAACTGAGTAGAGCCAGATCAGACTGCTCCTGTAGGACTATTTAGACAGACTGTGCAAATATCAGTCTGGTTGTAATATTGAGGCAGATTCCTGAGTGCAACATGACCTTGTCACATGTTCACTGTACTCAATCAGTTGGCATTTTCACAACTTATTCAGCCGTACAAACTGATACAGAGGAGAGAGACTTGGTGTCCGAGTACTTGGGGTAATTAGGGTATATACCTAAGGAATATTTGTGATCTTATGATATAATTCCTAAGGTTATTGATAAGATTTTGCATGTTTAGTGTATTTTAATGTTACAGCTGGGGCCCAGATGATGATGGTAAAACTATAGATGGACCTCACATTCTTGCCTCTGTAAGTAACACATTCCACAGTACAGTAAAGCTATTGTGATCATTAGCTACTTATATTTGTATCCATGTCACCTTTCTGTTTCTACCCATCTTCATCTATCTCTATGTCTTGACAAAAAAATCTATGCAGATGTTATCTGTCTACGTATCCTGGCTGTTTCTGTATCTTAACCAGAGAAGTTGTGTGAATGTTGTCTACCACTGTGTTTTGAACAAAGATGTTATATGTAAGTTGTCTACCCACACTGTATTTTGAACAACGAAGTTATATATGTATTGTCTACCACTATGTCCTGAACAAAGCACCATATTTTATTCTGACCCCATTTTTGTGTCACCCGTCACTTTTCCGTCGTCTGTCTGTCCGTCTGTCCATCCATCCGTCTGTCTGTCTGTCCATCACACTTTCTTTTTTTGGCTGTCATATCTAAACTAATCATTATAGAGCTTTCAAATTTCACATGTTTCTTCTAAATGAGGACCATTGATGTAACTAAGGTCCATCACTCTGCATGCAATACTTTTTGAGTTATTCCCCTTTGTTCTGATTTCACGCCAGCATATTAACAGTTTTTGTGTCAGCTGCGAGCAGGTGACACATGTGTTCCTTCGAACACTCTTGTTGTAAAGAAAGAGGGATAAAATATGTTTAACCTAGGGTAACAATAGTTTCTAAAAACTATGTGCCTGTTAAACTTTGAAGCTATGTGTATGGTATCCCCCACTGTGTCTTGAACAAAGAAACTATATGTTTGATGTCTACCACTGTGTCTTGAACAAAGAAGTTATGTGTATGTTATCTACCACTGTGTTTGTACAAAGAAACTATATGAATGTTGACTGCCACTGTGTCTTGAACAAAGAAACTATATGTATGTTGTCTACTTCTTTGTCTTGAACAAAGAAGCTACGTGTATGGTATCTCCCACTGTGTCTTGAACAAAGGAGCTGCATGAATGTTATCTGCCACTGTGCCTTGAACAAAAGCTATGTGTATGTTGTCTACCTCTGTGTCTTGAACAGAGAGGTTATGTGTATGGTATCTTCCACTGTGTCTTGAACACAGAAACTATGTGTATGTTGTCAAACAAAGAAGCTATAGGAATGTTGTCTCCCTCTGTGTCTTGAACGAAGAAGCTATGTGGATGTTGACTGTTCTGTGTCTGAGGCAAAACAACTCTTTGAATATGTCATGTTTAATTCTTGTATGGTATGTGTGCATATAGTTTAGCTTTTAAATCGACATGAGACCCCAAATAAATTTATAATAGTGAATGGTCAGGATCGAAACTTTTTTTTGACGCTCTGACAGTAGATGAGCTGGAAAAAAAATATATTGTAAAAATATAAGCTAATTGTTACTAGGATTCACATAATACATTGGTAAAGAAAGCACAAGAAAGCACAGAGGACTGATGCAGCAGGGGCATTTTTAGCTCGTCTGTTTCAAAGCTATTGTGATCACTGGGTCGTAGTTGTAGAATTTTGTAGTTGTCGGCGGCATGCAAAAACTATAATGTAGCTCATTACTCGAAAAGTTTAAGAGGTATCAACATGAAACTTCATAGGTTAGTAGACCTCATTGATAGGAAGGCTCCTTAATAAGAACCATAACTATTGATTTCAAAATTTTGGAGTTATAGCCCTTTATTGGCCGGATTGCTCGCAATCCAGGCTTATAGATTGGCGAATGCCGTCCGTCCGGCCGGTTGACCTTTTTGTTTGAGTTAGTTATAGCCAAAGTATAATACCTACAGTAACCAAACTTGGCATGTGGGTTCAGAATGAGGGTCCCATTACATGTCATAGGTTAGCAGGTTACTATGACCCCTTTTTGACCTAGTTTTTATGCTTCATTGACTTACAGAATTTCCAGGTTGACCTTTTTGTTTGTGTTAGTTATAGCCAAAGTATAACACCTACAGTAACCAAACTTGGCATGTGGGTTCATAATGAGGGTCACATTACATGTCATAGGTTAGTAGGTTATTATGACCCTTTTTTGACCTAGTTTTTACGCTTCATTGACTTAGAGAATTTCCAGGTTGACCTTTTTGTTTCCGATCGATAACTAATAAACGACTTGGCCTAGAATCTTCAAACTTGCTGTGGTGGTTGGTCATGACAACTGGATGACTCCTATAGTTTTTGAGGTCACTAGGTCAAAGGTCAAGGTCACAATGACCTTAACTGGTGAAATAGTTTCCGATCAATAACTGATCAAGGGTTTAGCTTGGGATCTTCAAACTTGCTGTGATTGTTCGTCATGACCACTAGATGACCCCTATAGTTTTTTAGGTCAAAGGTCAAGGTCACCATGACCTTAACTAGTGAAATGGTTTCCAATCAATAACTGCTCAAGGGTTTGGCTTAGGATCTTCAAACTTGCTGTGGTGGTTGGTCATGACCACTAGATGACCCCTAATGTTTTTGAGGTCACTAGGTCAAAGGCCAAGGTCACCATGACCTTAACTGGTGAAATGGTTTCCGATCAATAACTGCTCAAGGGTTTGGCTTAGGATCTTCAAATTTGCTGTGGTGGTTGGTCATGACAACTAGATGAGTCCTCTTGTTTTTCAGGTCACTAGGTCAAAGGTCAAGGTCACCATGACCGTAAATGGTGAAATGGTTTCCAATCAATAACTGCTCAAGGGTTTGGCTTAGGATCTTCAAAGTTACTGTGGTGGTTGGTCATGACAACTAGATGACCCCTATTGTTTTTGAGGTCACTAGGTCAAAGATTAAGGTCACCATGACCTTAACTGATGAAATGGTTTCCGATTAATAACTGCTCAATGGTTTGGTTGGGGATCTTCAAACTTGCTGTGGTGGTTGGTCGTAACCACTAGATGACCCCTATAGTTGTTGAGGTCACTAGGTCAAAGGTCAAGGTCACCATTACCTTAACTTGTGAAATGTTTTCAGATAAATAAATGATTAGTGGTTTGGCTTAGGATCGTCAAAGTTGCTGTGGTGATTAGTCATGACCAGTAGATGACCTCTATACTTGAGGTCACTAGATCAAAGGTCAGGGGGTCTGGGGGTATACATGCTTTACAAATATCTCTTGACTTTTATGCTTCAATGAATTTCTAGATTGACCTTTTTAACATGTGGAGTCATAATGAGGACCTCATTACATGCAATTGGAATATGTTTAACTATTTATTATGCCTTCAGCATCTGCTGATGCAGAAATGTATAATGATTGACTGTTCATCTATATCACTTTAATCGGCAATCCGGCCATACCGACATTGGCGGTTTCTTGTTTTTATTACCCCACCGTCGGGCATATAGTAATCGCATTGTCCGTCCTTCCATCTGTCTGTCCTTCCGTCCGTCCCAAATTTCGTGTCCCTTCTATAACTTTTTTATCTGTGAATTGATTTCAAAATAACCTGGCACAGATGTTCACTACACAAAGACGATGTATCGCATTCAACTCCCTAGTCCATGGGTCAAAGGTCAAGGTCACAGGGTACAATTTTGGGGGGCATTTGTCACATGACTTTGACAGCTCTTGTTTTTACAATTTTTTTTAATTTAGCTGGACAAGCACCAAATCAGATAAGCGTTGGCGCTGCACACAGCTCTTGTTTTTTATAATGACATATGAACACAGGAATACTTGGCCATGGCAGAAACTAGAATCATATCTATATTAGTTCATAAGTAAAGAGAGCAGACCCTGATCAGTTGGGTCCTACAGGAGCCATCTGATCTGGGTCTACTCTGTTGTAAATGTACAGAAAGGGGTAGGTATAGAGTAAATGGTCAATTCTCAGTATATACAAGTCATGCCTTTGCAAACACTTTGCATCTAGAGGAAAACAGCAACAAGAAACTAAGTATGATGATGATTAGAGCAACGGATAGAGGTGCATACTCTGATATTAACCCATTCCTTCATAAGCTATTTTTAGACTCAACCTCTTTGAATAAATCTACCAAAAAGAAGCATTTACTAGAGAAAAGGAAAATGTTAGAATTGTGTAGTATTGAAACCATTGTGATAAATAGAGCATTTGCTCCTATGGAACAAATGCTCTATTTATCACAATGGTTTCAAGCAGTGACTAATACAGACGCGTAGAAAGGCGTATTTATGGAGGAAAGGGTTAAAATCGTCATTTCTCCACCAAACCAGATGTGACCACTCTTTAGAATTGTCTCTTTGAGATGATACTAAAGAGTGGTCACAACATAGGGTTTGGTCGAGAAATAAAGAAGTTATTCTTGAAAATGTTTTAATTTACATATCTTATATCTCGTCCTCTGAATGATAGCTCTTCTTTTTCAGGCAGCAATTAAACGTGGGATTGACTTTGGTCGTCATGGATATGGCAGTATTTATGTGGTTGCCAGTGGTAATGGAGGCAGCCATGGGGACAACTGTAACTTTGATGGATATGCCAATTCCATTTATACAGTAACCATAGGTAATGGAAGGTTTTTGTGTCACCTATTTAGCAAGGATACAGGGATCACATCTTTGTTGTCAGTCTTCTGACTGTCTATCCACCTGTCTGTCCATCATGCTTTTTATTTGTTTGTTTGTGGTGATTAACATCCATTTCTGCTCACTATGGGCTAATTGGATGCCCCAGAGAAAGAGGGGAGAATACAGAGAAACCTGGGTGCGATGCCCTACTTTTATTATTGACAGAGTTTCTCTGGTTCTTTTAGATTCCCAGTGTATAGTATAGTCTCGTCCGAAGGACTTGGTCCGGCGGGGGATCGAACCGGGGACCCCTGGTACTGTATTTGAGCACGTTAGCCACACGACCATGTCCGCCGTCACACTTTTTGTGTCATGTTCTTAACAACATCATGAATTTTAATTAGATTAAATTTTAAAATGGCATATGAACACAGGAATTTTTGGCCATGGCAGAAATTGTAGTCATATAATATTATAGATATATTTTGTAAGCAAACAGAGCAAACCCTGATCAGATGGGAGTCATCTGATTTGGATCTACTCTGTTTGCAAATGCATAGCAAGCTGAATATGGAGTTAAGGGTTAATTAATTGTTTGTATTAGTAAATGGTAAAAAGGAAAGAGTCATTTCATTAGAAAAGCAAATAGAACCTGATCAGACAAGAGCTTGTTGATCTAATTTACTCTGTTTGCAAAGACATAAAAGGATGGGTTTTTCAAATTAAGGGTTAACCCTTTCCGTAAGTAATATTTATGCGTGAATTTATCACTTCATGAATATTCATTTTCTTCATTTTTGTAAGGTAAAATTTTCAAGGTAATGTTTGGCTTAGAAGTTAGAGAAAAATTGTAGGATTGAGTCAATATTTCATAAGCAAACAGAGCAGACCCTGATCAGATGGCTCCAACAGTAGCCATCTGATTTGGATCTTCTGTGTTTGCAAAGGAGTGGATAAGTGTTTATATGAGGGAAAGGGTTAAGAGTTGATTGTTAACCCATTACCTCATAGGATATTTTTAGATCCTACCTCTTTGAAAAATATCTACCAAAAAGGGGCATTAACTAGAGAAAAGGAAACATGCAGAATTGTGTAGTTTTGAAACCATTGGGATAAATAGAGCATTTGCTTTTATGAGCAAATGCTCTATTTATCACAATGGTTTCAGAAAGTGACTTTTAAAGAGGTGTCAGAAGGTGTCAATATGAGGGAATTGGTTAATGATTTCAACAGAATTTGCTGGTAAAACTTGTAATCTGCTTAATTTCCAATAGCACTGTTCAATCTCTATGAACTGTAAATACGTTTTTACAAACTGAGTAGACCCAGATCAGACAACATAAAATAAAATTAGAAGTATTGACAAAAATAATTTATTTTGTATCACAGGCAGTTTTCAATATAAGTTCAAATTTGACATTCTTGGTAAAAATGAGCATAAAAATACCATGTTTTATGATGTTATTGAAATTATGCTTTTATTGTAGGGATTGCCACTTTAAACATTTACTCCATAAATACGCTTTATAGGAGCCGTCTGATTAGGGTCTGCTTTGTTTGCTTATGAACTGATGTAGATATGATTCTACAGTTTCTGCCATGGCCAAAAATTCCTATGTCCATGTGGTGATCTAATTAACCCTTTCCCTGTTCAATATTCATGAAAGAAATAATGTCATCATGAATATTCATTTGCCCAGTTTTTATAGTAAGGCATGTACATAAGAGATTTTGGTATTTTTAGAAATTATAGAGTCAGATTTATTACATTTTCACGAGTAAACAGAGCATACCCTATCTGTTTGCAAATGGGTGAAAAGACGTTTAAAGGAAAGGGTTAATATTTACGGAGTCATTGTTTCTCACATGGATATTCATGGAGTAAAACAATTTCTAATCAAGCTAATAATGGATGCCATTTCTATTGTCAGGAGCTGTAGATGAGACGGGCCATATGCCATATTACTCAGAGGAGTGTGCCTCGATGCTGGCAGTGACATTTAGCAATGGGGGAGCATTTACCAGGGATATCGTAAGTGTCAGTCTTATCTGTGTCTGCTTGACAAATGTCATTAACCCATTCCCTGTTCTATTTTTATTCCAAATTTCAATACCTACTAGAAATATGCATGGTGGAACATATTAGCCATTCGAGAATGTAAAGAAACAGATTTATCAAAGTCGATTAGCAAACAGAGTAGACCCTGATCAGATGGCTACTATAGGAGGCATCTGATCTGGGTCTACCGTGTTTGCAAATGTGTGAAAAGGCATTTATATGAAGGAAAGTAAAGGGATACTGTGAAGACAAAGTGTTATCCTGATACATAATGAATATTCATTTAAGAAATAATTTATGTATGAATATCATTTAGCTTAATATTTATATTGACGATTGCACAAGAAAAGTTTTGACTCTAGTAAAAATTGTACAATTAGATCTATGTAATGCCATAAACAATGCTTCTACAGGAGCAGTCTGATCTGGGTCTATTCTCTTTGCAAAGGTGTCTGATCTTTGCATCTGATCATGATCTACACTGATATTTGCAGTGTATACATGTAGTTATCCATTTTGACAAACTGTGTATACCCTGAATAGACTGTATCTCTGAGATGGTTACTGATCTGTATCTACACTACTGGCAAAACCAGATTGTAACTCTTCTCTAGTTCTGGCTAGTTCATAATAATAGTATCTGTTCCACTACAGGTGACGACAGATTGGACATCTAAGGTGCATTCCTCGAGGTCTGGCTGTACAGAACATCACACAGGTACAAGCGCTGCGGCACCGCTGGCTGCGGGCATGATAGCTCTCATGCTGCAGGTACAGCCATGTCTCACCTGGAGAGATGTCCAGTACATCATCATCCTCACAGCCACAAAGGTAACAAACCAACAATCATCTCTGTGATTCCAACTTCTGATTTTATTGCTATCTTTACCATCATGGCATGCTAAAGATGGATTTTGGGCACACATGAGAGGTCAAGTAATTCAGTGTCTTATCTAGATCTGATTGGTACAGAGTATCCCTTAGGAAGGACATGGTGGTCAAACAGTGTAGACCCAGCTCAGAGGGCTCCTGAAGGAGCCCTCTGGTCAGGGTCTACACTGCTAGCTGATCCCATTGATGTCAACGGCTTTTACCAACAAATATTTTCATTGTCCCCCATCAGCATGAAAAATAGATGGGTTTCAAAATAAGAGTACAATGTATATCTGTAAGAAATAATGATGTCATGAATATTAATGAGATTAATTTTTAAAATGAAATATTAACACATTGGCATAGCAGAAACTATAGAATCACACGTCATATTATTCTGTAAGCAAACAGCAGACCTTGATAAGATGTAGGAGCCGTCTTATCTGGGTCTACTGTGTTTGAAATTGCGTAAAAAAACTTATCACATTTGTACCTATAAATAGTAACATTTTTACACTCAAAATGGTCCAATATCAGTAGAAAAATTGATTCGTATTGTCCCGAGCGGGCATATACGGACCTAGCGACGGGCCAGTAACCGATATATGCCTGCTGCCAAGATAATTGTTCTAAATCTATAGCAACAGAACCCCGATATGTAGTGAAGGTCTTATTCTGCTCCGATGCTGCAAATGTTGTCAAAGAGCGCGTACACATACCGATTAGCCCCAATTTCCAAACCCTAGCTTTTACAAAGACAATCCTCTCCCGAATTGATTCAGATTTCTGCACATGCACAGTACATGTACCGGTAAAGTGCAGTCTAGCCGCTAGTTCCAACGCCCATTTTTCGAATAGTGTAAAATCGTTATTTTGACGTCATCCAAATGATGTCAGAATAGCGCCATTCCCTCAATTTAGTTTTTAAAACCATTTTCATGCTGAGAAATAGTTTCTGCTCTATCTCTGATCTGCTGGAATTTTCGCCAATGTTTTACAAATGTAATAAACAGGTTATTACACTGGTGACTAGGGCCGCAGAGTGATATTGGCCCTTACCTTAATATAGTCCCTAAGGCTAAAGCCCTCGGGCCAATATCAAGGTGACGGGCTAATATCACACTGTGGCCCTAGTCACTCGTGTAATAACCTCTATTTATTTATGAAGTAAGGGGTTAAACATTGAATTATAGCAATATTTCTACTAGATACATGTAATGTAATAGGTCTGACTGTTCATGAACATCCATGGAGTAAATTGGTTGATTTAGAGAGGTTGTACTATATGATTTATGTTTGTTTTCAGGTGGATGTTGATATTGCCCACTGGCAGAGGAATGGGGCTGGGCTATGGCACTCCCACAAGCATGGCTTTGGTCTGATGAATGCCTGGAGGCTTACAAATGCAGCTAGGGTAAATAAAGGACTTAGTACCTAGAGCTTAAGGATCCAAAAATGCTTAATGCTCAGATTGTGTTTTATGAAAAGATGAAAAGGAAACTCTTCTTTGAAAACTTAAGCATGGAGAAGTTTGTGTTTTCGTGCAATAGTTAACCCTTTCCCTCATATAAATGCTTTTTTCATGCCTTATCATAAATCATAAAGTGAAAGAAAAACCTGTAAATCACTGATTTGTTTTAATCTTTTCTCATCATGGTCTAGACTATTTGCTAAAGCTTGTTTCCAACAGGGAATAGACCAACCTTGGGTATAGAAGCCCTTGTCTTTTAACAAAATCCATGCTTGATTCTATTAGTCAAACCATGGCACCAATAAGTACAGTAAAACCCCTCTAATGCGACCACAAAAAAGAAGTCATTTTGGGTCATGGAGGGAGGTGGTAGCTTAATGCAAGATGGAAGTTTGCTATGGAAGCTTGCTGCATTACTCTCATCCTGCATTAAGCTACAAACTGCTTCTAAAGACATCCGTGTCTATTCATTGAGTGGTCATTTTAGAGGGGTTCTATTGTATATTCATGATAAGGATGATTTCTTTTCATTTCTTGCATATAAGGCTTGAAATTTGTGGGAACAAATCTAATTTTTACTCCTTTCCCTTGTGAATTTTATGATAGTATTAGCTGACTTTGATAGTGTTATATGAATACATGTTTTTTTGTCTTTGGTAGAAACTGTAAAATCAGTTCTATATAATCCCATAAGCAAACAGAGTAGACCCAGACCATTTGACTCCTGTAGGAGCTGTCTGATTTGTGTCTACACTGTTTGCAAAAACATGAAAAGATGGTCAGTTAGCACAATACTCAAAGTTTTGTGCAAGGTGAAAACTTGCAGAGAGCTCCTCCTGGAGCTTTGTGTTTGACTTTCACTCTGCATTAAGCAGCCACCTGCCAAAAACCTTCTCAATTCTGCTTTATTAGAAGTTTGATTAGTGAGATTTTACAGTAGACGGTTCAGACTAGCAGCAACATTGAATCATCAGAAAGACTTCATTGCAATATGGATTATGTAGGATGTAGCCCGTGATGACATTAATATGACTGTATTACCATTAATGTTTGTGTCAAATAACGTTTGTGTTACTGCAGGTGTGGAATATGGTTCCTTGGCTGACATCCTTCAGCTACAGTCAACCAAAAGCCAATGTACAGATACCAAAAGACAAACATTCACCACTAAAACTCTCTTACACAGGTAAGCAGTAAGACAAGCATTCTCCACTAAAGCTCTCTTACACAGGTAAGCAGTAAGACCAGCATCCTCCTCTAAAGCTCTCTTACACAGGTAGGCAGTAAGACTAGCATTCTCCACTAAAGCTCTCTTACAGAGGTAAGCAGTAAGACTATCATTCTCTACTAAAGCTCTTTTACACAGGTAGGCAGTAAGACTAGCATTCTCTACTAACACTCTCTTACACAGGTAGACAGTAAGACCAGCATCCTCCTCTAAAGTTCTCTTACATAGGTAGACAGTAAGACCAGCATCCTCCTCTAAAGCTCTCTTACACAGGTAGGCGGTAAGACTAGCATTCTCTACTAAAGCTCTCTTACACAGGTAGACAGTAAGACCAGCATCCTCCTCTAAAGTTCTCTTACACAGGTAGACAGTAAGACCAGCATCCTCCTCTAAAGCTCTCTTACATAGGTAGGCAGTTAGACTAGCATTCTCCACTAAAGCTCTCTTACACAGGTAAGCAGTAAGACTAGCATTCTCTACTAAAGCTCTCTTACACAGGTAGGCAGTAAGACTAGCATTCACCACTAAAGCTCTCTTACACAGGTAGACAGTAAGACCAGCATCCTCCTCTAAAGCTCTCTTACACAGGTAGGCAGTAAGACTAGCATTCTCCACTAAAGCTCTCTTACACAGGTAAGCAGTAAGACTAGCATTCTCTACTAAAGCTCTCTTACACAGGTAGGCAGTAAGACTAGCATTCACCACTAAAGCTCTCTTACACAGGTAAGCAGTAAGACCAGCATCCTCCTCCAAAGCTCTCTTACACAGGTAGGCAGTAAGACAAGCATCCTCCTCTAAAGCTCTCCTACACAGGTAGGCAGTAAGACTAGCATTCTCCACTAAAGCTCTCTTACACAGGTAAGCAGTAAGACTAGCATTCTCCACTAAATCTCTCTTACACAGGTAAGCAGTAAGACTAGCATTCTCTACTAAAGCTCTCTTACACAGGTAGGCAGTAAGACCAGCATCCTCCTCTAAAGCTCTCTTACACAGGTAGGCAGTAAGACCAGCACTCCTCACTAAATCTCTCTTACACAGATATTTAGAAGGCCAAACATTCACCTTTAAAGCTCTCTTACACAGGTAGGTAGTAAGACAAGAACCCTCCACTAAAGCCCTACTCAGGTAAGCATTATCACTAAAGCTCTTTAACTGAGTTATGCAGTAAAAAGGAACTCTCCACAAATACTTTAATGCAGCTGTCACACAGTGCAAAGTTGGCATAATATGTTACATCTGTCAACCATACCCTCTTAGGCTATTTTAAGACCTTTCTCACATAGGCTATGTTTAGACATTGGCATCCTCTTTGAATAAATCTACTTAACAGAGTCATTTACTAGAAAAAAGGAAAGTTTAGAATTGAGTAGTTTTGAAACAATTGTGATAAATAGAGTTTAATGGGATAACCTTTTATGTCATGAATATTCGTATAAGAATAAATTATAATGACTAGAATGTAGACTACGGAATCAGATCTTTAAAATACAGTAAAATCTTCATTATTCGAACACTAAAATATGTATCATTATCGATCTTTAAGACAGGTGGCAGCTTAATGCAGGGTGAAAGACTTTCACCATGCATTAAGCAGCCACCTGTCTAAAAGGGTCTATATTCTTCTATACTAAAATTAAGAATAATCCAGATTTTACTGTATATTTATATAAGCAGAGAAGGTAGTAACATTTAAAGTGATTCCTTATATTAAACTGTAGCATTATTTATTTGTTTCAGTGTCTAAGACAGAGACTGACAGCTATGCCCTATACATCCTGGAGACAGTACAGGTGACTGTGTCCATTGACCACCCATACCGTGGTCACCTGGACATCAGACTGGTCAGTCCTCATGGCACAGAGTCTGTCATAGGTGCTGTCAGACCAAAGGACAAGTAAGAAGTTATAGCTGTCTTTGTTGAAATAAGAAAAGTTTGAGGTCAGTCATTTGAGATAGACCCTTAACCCTTTTGTTGTTGAATACTCGTATAAGAAATAACTACATCATGAATATTTATCAACCCTTTTCCTGTCCTATGTCTATTCCAAATTTCAGTACCTACTGAATGTTCATTTACAAAATACTTATAATGAATTATGGAAGGTGGAACATTGTAGCCATTTTGGAAAGTAAAGAAACATCTTTCAAATTCCAATAGCAAACAGAGCAGTCCCTGATCTGGGTCTACTTTGTTTGGAAATGGGTGAAAACACATTTATATTAGTGAAAGGGTTAACTGAATTTTTATAATGGTATTATGCCATATGTAAACAGAGTATTTAAGTATTGGTAGAGTCAGATCTATTATAATTTCATAAGTGAACAGAACAGACCCAGATCAGACAGCTTCAGTAGGAGCCGTCTGATCTGGGTCTACTATGTTTGCAAAGGCATAAAAAACACAAGAAGGAAAAGGTTAACCCATTACCCAAGAGATACCCCCTTTTAACGCCTTTGTAAACAGAGTATACCCAGATCAGACAACTCCTGTAGGAGTTGTGTGATCAGGGTCTGTTCAGGGTCTGCTCTATTTACTTATAGAAAATCTAAGATATGATTTTATACCATTTGGCATATCTGCAATATATTCACATGTTTTATATAACATTATGAAATAATTATTTAATATTCTTAACTGGTTCAGGATGCCATGGATAATCTTTACCATTCTTTGTATTATCTTGATTACAAGTCTTTAATTTCATTTTGATTTTTAGTTCCTCTGCTGGGTTTGACAAGTGGACATTTGCAACTGTGCGTTGTTGGGGGGAGTCGCCCTATGGCACTTGGGTACTAATCATCACTGATACAGGTTAGTACAGTTTCCATGGGAATACTTTAATCTTTTCCCCATTTCATATTTATGTAAGAAAATAATGTTCATACAAAGACTGACCAGCTGCATATTTTAACCCATTTCCCCACATGATCACTTTTTCTTACCTTTTCAAACAGAGTAGATCCATATCAGATAGCTCCTGCAGGAGTCATTATGTCTCCCCCAGTATACTTGGGAGACATATTGTTATACTCCCGCAAACGAAGTTTGAGTGGGGGTACAGTGGTAAATACGCTATTCCTACCCACTTAACGCGTTTCTTACGCGTTACCTAACCGTTCGTTACCCGTTTCTTAGCCGTTTCGTTAAACGGGTTTCTAACCGTTTGTTTACGCGTATCTTAACGCGTTTCCTAAACGTTTAAGTGCCCGGATGAAAGGGGAGTAATCATGGACGAAAAGGGGGGGGGGGGGGGGGGTAATCCTTGATATGGCCTTTCTTTGAAATGGGAGACATTCTCATTTACCTGTTGGACACTCCTGATATGTAAAATTAAGATTAACCCTTTCGCTGCCAAACTCTGTTGTCTGCTAACTTTGTCGTCTGCTAAAAATTTTCATTCTTTTGATTTTCTTCATTTTTGTTTCAAAAACATAGTAACAGTAACAAACAGTTTTGATCCAGATGAGATGCCGAGTTACTTGGCGTCTCATCTGGGTCCAAAACCTTTTGCGTCTCATCTGGATCCAAGCTGTTTGCAAAGGTAATCACAGATCCGACATTGGCAGCGAAAGGGTTAACAGTATTTAAACTTTCAATTCTCGTTTCATTTCCATAAGATCTAGCTAGATCTAGATCTATATTAAAATATAGATCTACATTCTCATTGCGTTCATCTATGTGTTGTAAAATGTCTTTTTTGCTACTGTACCTACAGTACCATAGAAGATATAGTAGAAGTATTTTAGAATAGATCTAGATCATATCAATCTAAACTATCTTTAAAACTAGAATTTATATAATCTTAATTGGTCCAATACGTTTGGATTTAACTTTGTGCTGAGCCATAGATCTACAATTATTCAAAACATAGTTTACTTGTATTTTGGAGAAGCTAAAAACATACTTTTAGATCATTGGGCACATTATTTGGTATTTCTGTTACGTAATAGTTCGCAACTTTGTTGATAAGAAAGCAGTGGTGTGATCACTGTCAAGACCATTGTCCCCTGCTGAGAAAATAGCTAGGGGATTTACTGACCATCTGGCAGCTTTGATCGTATATTTAGGCTGGGTAAATAATAAAGTCTTCAACTAAGACAATTTATTTTCATGCATTCATAACAATTACAAATGTATAGAGTTAGTATTTTTTAAATATTTGAATGCGGGGAACAAAAGTAATGACATTTGAAAGCAGTGTAAACACAGACAATATAGCTACAAAATCAGGGTGTTGATCAGGGTATTCACTAGTACATGTATTTTCATAGGCCTAATTAAAAATCATCTAGCAAATATAATTTGGTAATAGTGAATGGAATATGATGGGTCATTCCACTTTTAAATTTCGGCATACAAAGGTTTAATCTTCACAAAGTAACAAAATAATAAGAACGTTTTCATAGTTATATGTGAGCATGAAATATGCTTACTGTATTTGTTTAAACGCTTTAGATCTACCTCATAATGACGAAAACACCTTTGAAAACGTAATAGGTTCAGATCAGATTGTTCGCGTGGAAGCCGTTTGATCTTGGGTCTGCATTATTTGCTTATCCCATTACATACACATGAATTTAATACTCTAACGCCTTTGCAAACAGAGTAAACCTAGACATGAAGGCTCTTGTAGCGGCCGTCGGATCAGGGCCCACTCTGCTTATGAAATTAAGAATAAATAGAATTGACTATATTTTCTACAAATATCAAAAAGGCGTGTGCACTTATACCGTTGTTAAATTCAGCAAGATCTAGTAAATACTCATGTTGTCATTTTTGTCTGACAGAAATATTCAAATGGGAAAGGGTTAAGAAATAGAATAGATCAAAATTCTTTAGTAGGTTTCTTCATTCTAGATCCAAAATTTGGTGGTTTACTTTGTTACAGTTTTTTATCTGAAATGTTGAAACCTACTCAAAAAGACCTAATTCTTCAATCCATTTGTTTGATATACAGTGGATATCTGATATTATAGCTTCGCACAAACAAAATTTAAGAACAAATCGTTACCTAAATGAGCCAATCATCGACCCTAGTCGGGATTGAACCGCTAAATATTCGTTGAGTGACGAATCGATTCTTATTTTGGTTAACCCGTTTCATTCGGACTTTTTTGAAAACGGCTATCATCGATAAGATCCGAAATCTCCGCATGAAACGGACAATTTATGCACCTACCGCAACTTCTTTGGTATAATCGTTTCTTTACGCGTTTAACGCGTGTAAACCGCTTATCGCGTAACCGTTCGTTAACCGTTCGTTAACCGTTCACTACCCGTTTCTTACGAGTAGAAAAACGGGTAAATGGGTAGGAATAGCGTATTTACCACTGTATATAAGAATTACTATGCTAGTAGTTTGGAAGTTCAGCTGTATTTTGGCGAGTTGGAAAAGTTGTTAAATGCGAGCCTTGGCGAGCATTTAACTACTTTTCTGATGAGCCAAAATACAGCTTAACTTCCAAACTACTAGCATAGTAATATTTTTATCATGCAACACCCAGGAAAATGGAGAAAATGAAGAAAAAGAAAGATTGCTAAAGCGGTTTCGTCCCCTGAATGAAAATACATGTAAGTGCGATATATATGACGTCATGTGGGCGTGCAGTGACGTCATCGACTTTTACAACATAAACAAACTTGATTTAATCATTTTATCTGGACAAATAGTTGAGACAAAGGTGAGCAAATGTGTTAAATTTAATGTTTATGTTTAATTATGCCTTTTTCGTCCTTCTGTTTTCCTCCTTTTGGCTGAACCAAACTTGCATCCCAGTGGGGTCAGTACACATGCACTATACCTCACAAAATACAGCGTCGACGTGGAAAATATTATGCTAGTAGGAAGTGACTGTATTTCGTGACGTTGCATGATAAATAGGAGTCAGTGTGTTGGTCGGTCGGTCGGTTAGTCTGTCTGTCTGTCCATGGCACAACCTTGTTAAGTCCTCTTATTTACATAACCCTTTGAGATAAAGCTTTGAAACTTTACACGCTTGCTTACCATCACAAGCTTCATCTGTAGGCACGAGTACATAACTCTGTCAAGCATTTTGACAGAATTATTGCCCTTTTTAACTTAGAATGTTTGGTTAAGGTTTTTGTTAACCACTTATCTACATAACCCTGTGAGATAAAACATTGAAATTTGGAACATTTGTTCACCACCACAAACTTCATCTGTAGACATAACTCTATCAAGCATTTTGACAGAATTATGGCCCTTTTTAAATCAGAAAATTTGGTTACGGTTTTGTTTGATATGTGATCAAGGCAGCAAAGGGGGGGGGGGGGGGGGGGGGGTATGCCATCACCTTTAGGGATAGTTCTAGTTTTTGTGGGCGGTGTCCGTCCGTTTATCCGATTTTAATTTGTCTGTGTGGTTTCTCAGAAGCCTTTGCAAATGTGTAAAAAGGCATTTATATGAGGGATATTTACGATTTGTTATGATTATTTGTTTAAAAACTTGTTAAATGAAGATCAGTTGCAGGGTACTTCATTCTCTTTCAGGACACTCCTCGAAGCTTACATCTGGAGTCCTGAAAAGCTGGTCTTTAAAACTGTTTGGTACTCCTATGACCCCTGAGGCATTGAGGAGTAGACAAAGGTAAGTTGACAAACATATATTTTAATTATCCTCCGCCAGTATGCACAGCACACAAATGGACTCAAGATGGTATGGTGAAGTTATTCAAGAGTTCTTGAATATTAAGTAGGATTCATGACATATATTTGCATGTATTACAGGGCATTTTTTATGCCCCAGCTGGCCAAGATTGTTGGGGCATTAAGTGTTACCCCTGCATATGTGTGAGTAAGTGTTGGCCTGTGTCTATAGATGTTACTCCTGTGTGTTTGTGAGCAAGTGTTGTCCCATGTTACTCTTGTTCATCCATAGGTGTTACCCCACTGTGCATATGTAAGTGTTACCCTCTGTGCATCTGTAAGTGTTACCCTCTGTGCATCTGTAAGTGTTGCCCTCTGTGCATCTGTAAATGTTACCCTCTGTGCATCTGTAAGTGTTATCCACTGTGCATCTGTAAGTGGTATCCTCTGTGCGTCTGTAAGTGTTGCCCCTCTGTGCATCTGTAAATGTTACCCCACTGTGCATCTGTAAGTGTTACCCTCTGTGCATCTGTAAGTGTTACCATCTGCATATGTAAGTGTTACCCTACTGTGCATCTGTAAGTGTTAGCCGCTGTGCACCTGTAAGTGTTACCCTCTGTGCATCTGTAAGTGTTGACCCTTTGTGCATCTGTAAGTGTTGCCCTCTGTGCATCTGTAAGTGTTATCCTCTGTGCATCTGTAAGTGTTACCCCACTGTGCATCTGCAAATGTTACCCCACTGTGCATATGTAAGTGTTATCCTCTATGCATCTGTAAATGTTACCCTCTGTGCATCTGCAAATGTTACCTCACTGTGCATCTGTAAGTATTACCCTCTGTGCATCTGTTACCCCACTGTGCATCTGTAAGTGTTACCCTCTGTGCATCTGTAAGTGTTACCCTCTGTACATCTGTAAGTTTTACCCTCTGTGCATCAGTAAGTGTTATTCTCTGTACATCTGTAAGTGTTACCCTACTGTACATCTGTAAGTGTTATCCACTGTGCATCTGTAAGTGTTACCTTCTGTGCATCTGCAAATGTTACCCTATGTGCATCTGTATGTGGTATCCTCTGCGTTTATAAGTGTTGCCCCTCTGTGCATCTGCAAATGTTACTCCTCTGTGCATCTGTAAGTGTTACCCTCTGTGCATCTGTAAGTGTTACCATCTGCATATGTAAGTGTTACCCTACGGTGCATCTGTAAATGTTAGCCTCTGTGCATCTGTAAGTGTTACCCTCTGTGCATCTGTAAGTGTTGACCCTTTGTGCATCTGTAAGTGTTGCCCTCTGTGCATCTGTAAGTGTTATCCTCTGTGCATCTGTAAATGTTACCCTCTGTGCATCTGTAAGTATTGCCCCTCTGTGCATATGTAAGTGTTACCCCACTGTGCATCTGTAAGTGTTGCCCTCTGTGCATCTGTAAGTGTTATCCTCTGTGCATCTGTAAATGTTACCCTCAGTGCATCTGTAAGTGTTAGCCTCTGTGCACCTGTAAATGTTACCCTCTGTGCATCTGTAAGTATTGCCCCTCTGTGTATATGTGTTATCCTTTATACATCTGAATATATTACCCCCCTGTGCATCTAAGTGTTACTCCCTGTACACTCATAAATGTTTATTCACTGCATCCATGAGTAGTACCCCATGTGTGCTTGTAAATGTTACCCCCTGTGCATCTATAAGTGTTACACCTGCGTGTCCTTCAGTGTCATAATTAGTTCAGCCATCTACATGTATGTTCTATGGACACATTTATTGAGGGTTTAATGTAAATGAATTCTTCCTTCTTTAACCCTTAAGTCCCTAAATACGCTTTTCTACACCTTTGCAAACAAATAGACTCCAGTAGGAGCCGTCTGATCAGGATCTGATCTGTTTACTTATGAAATAATATAGATATGATTTTACAGTTTCTGTCTTGACTAAACATTACAGACAGCAGACCCAGATCAGATGGCTCCTATATGAGTCATCTGATCAGGGTCTGCTCTGTTTGCTTATGAAATAATATAGATCTAATTCTACAGTTGCTACCATGACTAAAATATCATGTTTTCATATACCATTATAAAATATAATCTAATTAATATTCATTATATCATTAATATCCACATGAATTTTAAACAAGGAAAGGGTTATTATAATAAATTACACATTTGTTAAGAAAGCAAGATTTTCTTTCAATTCTTTTCAGAGAAGGATAAGTTTTTTTTACAGATTCAGAGAAGGAGAATTGGTTTACAGTTCAATGCATGATCAGTGTGAAAAAGTTTGGATCTTGAGGAGATGCCGATCTTTACCAAACCTCATATGGAATCAATCTGTTTGCAAAGATTCTCTGTCATGAATTTATATGCAGACTATGCATGTTGCTAGAACAGTGTTACATTTTAGCTACCAACATAAACACTTAATGCTTTATCTTATGAATATGTATTAGCCGTATTTATCCCTTTCCTCCATAAATATGCCTTTCCACGCCTCTGTAGTCACTTCTTGAAACCATTGTGATAAATAGAGCATTTGCTCCATAGGAGCAATTGCTCTATTTACCACAATGGTTTCAATTCTACACATTCAATGCTCCTTTTCGGTAGATTCATTCAAAAAGTTTGGGTCTAAAAATAGCCTATGGAGGAAAGGGTTATATATTGGCATATCAACAGTATTTTGTTTTACTATGGCAGAAGCTTGTAGAATAAACAGTATAATTCCATTAGCAAACAGAGCAGATTCTGATCAGACAGTTCCTGCTGGAGCCACCTGATCTGGGTCTACTCTGTTTGCA
The DNA here is from genome assembly GCA_963576725.1 of Azorinus chamasolen. Lineage (NCBI taxonomy): Eukaryota > Metazoa > Mollusca > Bivalvia > Cardiida > Solecurtidae > Azorinus > Azorinus chamasolen. Next base: position 66,281,919 of record OY755248.1, read on the forward strand.
AAGGCATCTGTATTAGGTTACAGGTCAACGTGAGATACATAGAGGAGCTTCTAGGACTGATATAACCTTTAGAGGAGACCCAGATCAGATGGCTCCTATAGGATCCGCCTGATCAGGGTCTACTCAGTTTGTTTATGAAATAATATAAATATGATTCTATAGTTTAAATGTTGCCAAACATTTCCTGTGTTGGTGTGTCATTATAAAAATTATTCTTATTAATGTTCATTGCATTAGCTCTTACATGAATATTCATGGTGTAATTGGTTAATTTTATTGAACAGCGCCATAGAGAAGGCCATGCATGGAGGGCTGCTCAATAAGTCAAGTACCTGTCCACCGCCTCCTGTAACAGCTCTTCCAGATGACACCCTGTCAGTGAAAACACTGAAGGTTGGTAAAAGCTTTTTAACGCCCCTCAATATGTTTTAAGACATTCCAAAGTAGAAAGGAAGAAAGATATTTTGATATATAGTAGAACCCCTCTAAACCAGAATTTTAACAATTTGGATCTTTTAGGCAGGGGTCTGCCTAACCCATTCCCACATATTGACGCCTTTTGCCACCGCAGTAAAAGTCAATTTCTGAAACCATTGTGATGAATAGAGCATTTGCTCCATAGGAACAAATGCTCTATTTATCACAACGGTTTCAAAACTACACAATTCTGAAATTTTCCTTTTCTCTAGTAAGTGCCCCTTTTCGGTAGATTTATTCAAAGAGGTTGGATCTAAAAATGGCCTATGAGGTAATGGGTTAATGAAGGGTAAAACTTATGCAAAAAACTCCTTTGGGAACTTTTGCATGGCTTTCAACCTCCATTAAGCTGCCACCTGTTTTAAAGACCGGCATTGATACTTATTATACCCCCCTTTTGAAAAAATGGGGGTATATTGCTTTGCACATGTCGGTCGGTCGGTCGGTCGGTCTGTCGGTCGGTCGGTAGATCGATGGTTTCCGAACGATAACTAATAAACGCCTTGGCCTAGAATCTTCAAACTTGCTGTGGTGGTTGGTCATGACAAGTAGATGACCCCTATTGTTTTTGAGGTCACTAGGTCAAAGGTCAAGGTCACCATGACCTAAAATGGTGAAATAGTTTCCGATCAATAACTGCTCAAGGGTTTGGCTTGGGATCTTCAAACTTGCTGTGGTGGTTGGTCCTGACCACTAGATGACCCCTATTGATTTTGAGGTCACTAGGTCAAAGGTCAAGGTCACCATGACCTTAAATGGTTAAATGGTTTCCGATCAATAACTGCTCAAAGGTTTAGCTTAGAATCTTCAAACTTGCTGTGGTAGTTGGTCATGACCACTGGATGACCCCTATTGATTTTGAGGTCACTAGGTCAAAGGTCAAGGTCACCATGACCTTAACTGGTAAAATAGTTTCTGATCAATAACTGCTCAAGGGTTTGGCGTAGGATCTTCAAATTTGCTTAGGTGGTTGGTCATGACAACTAGATGAGTCCTATTGTTTTTTAGGTCACTAGGTCAAAGGTCAAGGTCACCATGATCTTAAAGGGTGAAATGGTTTGCGATCAATAACTGTTCAAGGGTTTGGCCTAGGATCTTCAAACTTGCTGTGGTGGTTGGTAATGACCACTAGATGACCCCTATTGTTTTTTAGGTCACTAGGTCAAAGGTCAAGGTCACCATGCTCTTAACTGGTCAAATGGTTTCCGATCAATAACTGCTCAAGGGTTTGGCTTAGAATCTTCAAACTTGCTGCGGTAGTTGGTCATGACAACTAGATGACCCCTATTGTATTTGAGATCACTAGGTCAAAGGTCAAGGTCACCATGACCTTAACTTGTAAAATCGTTTCTGATCAATAACTGCTCAAGGGTTTGGCTTAGGATCTTCAAATTTGCTTAGGTGGTTGGTCATGATAACTAGATGAGCCATATTGTTTTTTAGGTCACTAGGTCAAAGGTCAAGGTCACCATGACCTTAACTGGTGAAATGGTTTGCGATCAATAACTGCTCAAGGGTTTGGCTTAGGATCTTCAAACTTGCTGTGGTGGTTGGTCATGACCAGTAGATAACCCCTATAATTTTTGAGGTCACTAGGTCAAAGGTCAAGGTCACCATGACCTTAACTGGTGAAATGGTTTGCGATCAATAACTGCTCAAGGGTTTGGCTTAGGATCTTCAAACTTGCTGTTGTGGTTGGTCATGACAACTAGATGACCCCTATTGATTTTGAGGTCACTAGGTCAAAGATCAAGGTCATCATGACCTTAACTGATGAAATGGTTTCCAATTAATAACTGCTCAATGGTTTGGTTCGGGATCTTCAAACTTGCTATGGTAGTTGGTTGTGACCACTAGATGACCCCTATAGTTGTTGAGGTCACTAGGTCAAAGGTCAAGGTCACCATGACCTTAATATGTGAAATGTTTTCAGATCAATAAATGATCAGTGGATTGGCTTAGGATCTTCAAAGTTGCTGTGGTGATTAGTCATGACCGCTAGATGACCTCTATAGTTGAGGTCACTAGATCAAAGGTCAGGGGGTCTGGGGGGGGGGGGGGGGTATACATGTTTTACAAACATCTCTTGTTTAACGTCTGGTTTAGAAGGGTTCTATATTATATAAAAAACAAACGAAGCAGACCCTGATCAGACTACTCCTGTAAGAGCCATCTGATCTGGGTCTATTCTGTTTACAAAGGTGTAGAAATGCGTATGTATGGATTAAACGGTTAAAGATAATCATGTACTACAATGTTTTTATGCCCCCCAGATCAAATCGGGGGGGGGGGGGGATATTGTCTGTCTGTTTGTCATAACTTTTGAGCATGCATATGTATCTCATAAAGCCGCACATTTTGAGGTGTGACATGTCAAGGTCAGAGGTCAAATATATGGGTCAAATCACCGACTTTAACATTGGCCATAACTTTTGGACCAGTAGAGATAGAGACTTGATATTTGGCATGCTTGTGTATCTCATGAAGCTGCACATTTTGAGGGTTGACATGTCAAGGTCAAGGTCATCCTTCAAGGTCAAAGGTCAAATTGTCTGTTTTTTTGGCTGTAACTTTAACGCAACCTTAACATTGGTCATAACTTTTGAGCCAGTGCAGATAGAGACTTCATTTTTAGCATGCATATGTATCTCATAAGCCGCACAATTTGAGGGGTGACATGTCAAGGTCATCCTTCAAGGTCAGAGGTCAAATATATGGGTCAAATCACCGACTTTATCAATGGCCATAACTTTTGGACCTGTACAGATAGAGACTTGATATTTGGCATGCTTGTGTATCTCATGAAGCTGTACATTTTGAGGGGTGACATGTCAAGGTCAAGGTCATCTTTCAGTGTCAAAGGTCAAATTGTCTGTTTCTTTGTCTGTAACTTTAACATTGGTCATAACTTTTGAGCCAGTACAGCTAGTGACTTGATATTTGGCATGCATATGTATCTCATAAAGCCGCACATTTTGAGGGGTGACATGTCAAGGTCAACGTCATCCTTCAAGGTCAGAGGTAAAATATATGGGTCAAATCACTGACTTTAACATTGGCCATGACTTTTGGACCAGTAGAGATAGAGACTTGATATTTGGCATGCTTGTGCATCTCATGAAGCTGCACATTTTGAGGGTTGACATGTCAAGGTCATTCTTCAGGGTCAAAGGTCAAATTGTCTGTTTGTTTGTCTGTAACTTTAACATTGGTCATAACTTTGAGCCAGTACAGATAGAGACTTGATATTTGGCATGCATATGTATCTCATAAAGCCGCACATTTTGAGGTGTGACATGTCAAGGTCAAGGTCACCCTTAAAGGTCAGAGGTCAAACATATGGGTCAAATCACCGACTTTAACATTGGCCATAACTTTTGGACCAGTAGAGATAGAGACTTGATATTTGGCATGCTTGTGTATCTCATGAAGCTGCACATTTTGAGGGGTGACATGTCAAGGTCATCCTTCAGGGTCAAAGGTCACCAATTTCAAATTGGCCATAACTTTTGAACCAATAGAGATAGAGTATTGATATTTGGTATGCATATGTATCTCATGAAGCTGCACATTTTGAGGGACAACATGTCAAGGTAAAGGTCATCTTTTAGGGTCAAAGGTCACCGACTTTAACATTGGCCATAACTTTTGAACCTGTAGATACAGACTTGACATTTGGTATGCATGTGTATCTCATGAAGCTGCACAGTTTGGGGGTGACATGTCGAGGTCAAGGTCATCTTTCAGGGTCAAAGGTCACCGACTTTAACATTGGTCATAACTTTTGAACCAGTAGAGATACAGACTTGACATTTGGTATACATGTGTATCTCATGAAGCTGCACAGTTTGGGGGTGACATGTCAAGGTCATCTTTCAGGGTCAAAGGTCACCGACTTTAACATTGGCCATAACTTTTGAACCAGTAGAGATACAGACTTGATAGTTGATATACATGTGTTTCTCATTTGGCTGCACAGTTTGAGGGGTGACATGTCAAGGTCATCTTTGAAGATCAAAGGTCATAAACATTGGCCGTAACGTTTGAACCAGTAGATATACAGCCTTGATACTGGTATGCATGTGTATCTCATGAAGCCGCACAGTTTGAGGGGTGACATGTCAAGGTCAAGGTCATCCTTCATGGTTAAAGGTTACCAACTTTTAACATTGGCCATAACTTTTGAACCATTAGAGATACAGACTTGATATTTGGTATGCATGTGTACCCCATGAAGCTGCACAGTTTGAGGGGTGACATGTCAAGATCAAGGTCATCCTTCAGGGTCAAATATAATATCGAGGGGGCATAGTGTTTCACAAACACTTCTTGTTTAATTTGAAGATAAAAGTTAGCTAGTCTCTTTTTATACGCCCGAAGGTAACTTCAGTCGTATTATAGTATGGCGCCTGTCCGCTCACGAATTGATGGTTAAGTGACACTGGGAACAAAAGATCTTTTGTCTGATTCTTTTTATGTGACTAAATTTCCATTTTATGTGACTATTTTTAATAAAAGAATAGTCACATAACACTCAATCCGTGAGAACGTCCGTCCGTTAGCCACATCTTTGACAACTATTGGGTGTGCTGTCTTCATAATTAGTAGGAAGGTTGGTCAAGGCTAGTAGATGACCCCTATTGACTTTGAGGTCAGTCTGTCAAAGGTCAAGGTCACGGTGACCTTCAACTCAAAAATCTTGTCTGCTCAATAACTTGATAAGGATTAGGTGTGATGTCTTCATACCTAGTAAGAAGGTTGGTCATGACAAGTAGATGACCCCTATAGTGACCTTCAATTAAAAAATCTTGAGTTGGTCAAAGGTCAAGGTCACAGTGACCTTCAACTCAAAAATCTTGTCCACTCAATAACTTGATAGGTATTAGGTATGCTGTCATCATACTCAGTAGGAAGTTTAGTCATGGCTATTAGATGACCCCTAAAGATTTTCAGGTCAGTCAGTCAAAGGTCAAGGTCACAGTGACCTTCAATAAAAAAAAAAACATGTCCGCTCAATATCTTGATAAGTATGAGGTGTGCTGTCTTCATACTTTGCAGGGAGGTTTGTAATGGCCAATAGATGACCCCAATTGATTTTGAGGACCTTCTCTCAAAAAAACATGTCTGCTCAATAACTTGATAATTATTAGGTTTGCTGTCTTCATACAGAGTAGGAAGGTTGGTCATGGCCAGTAGATGTCCCCTATCAATTTTTAGGTGAGTCGGTCAACGGTCAAGGTCACTTCGGGTGTATAATGCTCTGACACATGGAGCTCTTGTTACAGATTCATGTACATTTTGTAAACATACCTGTATAAATTATAACGGCTTCGATTTGGAGTTTAATCGGAAAACAATTAATCACTGCTTGAATATTATTCAGCTGAAATTTGTAAATCGCATACAAACAAAGGGATTTTTTGGCTATAGCAGAAAATGTAGAATCAGACCTATATTATTTCATAAGCTAACAGAGTAGACCTTGGTCAGATGGCTCCTGCAGGAGCTGTCTGATCTGGATCTTTTCTGTATGTTATGCTGTAAATAGGTGCATATATGAAGTAAAGGGAAACAAGTCAGAAATAAGCCTCCAGAACTCTCAGATTTGTAGCAAACTTATGTGTATGATCAGGTATCTTTTACATTTCGAAGATTGACTCTTATTTTCACTTTTATTGCAGACTATTGTCTTGGCTGGAGCTTTCTGCATCATCCTGGCTGTTTATGAATCTTTAGAGTACCTCTTTTGCTACAACGATGAAAAGAAGGAACATGCCAAAATGCGCAAGCTATTGAAGCGTGCTCATCAACTGGCTCATGAAGCGTTTCGCAGCACAAATGATGCCACCAACTGTAGTAGTAGTGAGCGCACAGCTCTTCTCTCAGAGGAAATTCCCATGGATACATTTCAGTCAGCAAATGACATTGACATTGGTGCAGTTGGGGGTGTTAGGGAGGAATTAAGAGATCTTGATATCTCAATTCAAGATGTAAATACAGTGTCAGAAGGCGCCCAGTCTCTAACAGGTGACGATAGTGATTACCAGTCCAGGGAATTTAGTAGAAACAGAGACAAGAACCAGTCTTATACGGCAGCAGGGAAGGAATCAACCAATGTGCCACAGAAAGCATTGTTAGGGACTAAAGTTAAGGACTATGCAACTGGAAATAGCAGTACAAACAGACAACCTGGAGAGAAAAAGACAAAAGATGGCTACATGTTGTTGTCTAACATATCAGAGGATGAGGAGGAAGATTCTGTATGACAGAAGGCTACAGATTTATTTATTTGCACCTCGACTCTTTAAATCATTACCTCATAGGCTATTTTTAGACCCATTACCTCATAGGCTATTTTTAGACCTAACATCTTTGAATAAATTTACTGAAAAGGAGCATTTAGTAAAGAAAAGGAAAATTTTAGAATTGAGTAGTTTTTGAAACCATTTTGATAAATATCACAATGGTTTAAAAAAGTGACTTTTACAGGGGCGTCAGAAGGTGTCAATATGAGGGATTAATTAATGAGGGAATGGGTTAACCTATTCCTGCAGATTTACACCATTTGATGCCTCTGTAAAAGTCACCTTTTGAAACCATTGTGATAAATAGAACATTTGTTCAATAGGAGCAAATGCTCTATTTATCACAATGGTTTCAAAACTACACAATTCTGAAAATTTCCTTTCCTCTAGTAAATGCTTCCGTTTTACTAAATTTAACCATAGAGGTTGGACCTAAAATAGCCTATGCAGGAATGTGTTAATCCTATCCCAGTACAGTAAAACCCTTCTAAACCTATTAGAGAAGAATTAATTAAAGATAATTTTATGCAGGTGGCTACTGAATGCATGGTTTGCATCCCTCATATCATGGTTTGTTTGCATCCCTCATATGGTTTGCATCCCTCATATCATGGTTTGCATCCCTCATATGGTTTGCATCCCTCATATCATAGTTTGCATCCCTCTTATCATGGTTTGCATCCCTCATATCTTGGTTTGCATCTCCCATCCCTCTTATTTTGGTTCGCATTCCTCATATCATGGTTCACATCTCTCATATATATATTGGTTTGCATCCCTCGTATCTTGGTTTCACATCCCTCACATATTGGTTTTCATCCCTCATATCCTGCCCTGGAATATGTCCATCTTATCTTTGTTTACATCCCTCATGCTTGGTTTGTATCCCTCATAGCCTGCCCTGGTTTGCATCCCTCATATCTTGGTTTGCATCCCTAACATTCTGGTTGATTTGCATCCCTCACTTCTTTGTTTGCACCCCTCTCCCTGGTTTGCATGCATTGTTATCTTGGTGTGCATCCCTCATCCTGACTTCCATCCATCCCGTCTTGGTTTGCATCCGTTACATTTTGTCATATAATATCTTCAAGCAAATTTAAACCTTTCAAACTGAATGAACTCGTTAACCCTTTACTCCATAGATACGCCTTTCTATGTCTTTACAAACAGAGTAGACCCAGATCAGACGGCTCTTACAGGAGCTGTCTGATCAGGGTCTGCTCTATTTGCTCATAGCCAAAAGTTCCAGTGTCCATGTGTTATAACAAATAATCAAATTAAAATTCATGATGTAATTATTCCCTGCAGAAATATTCATGGAGTAAAGGGTTAAACGATGACTGGTCACTTCACTTTGAAAATTCAGTACTCAAATAACTTAAAATGTAATCCATTGTAGAACATATGTTTCACTTAAGCTGTTGGTGTTTGGAAAAGGCCTTCACCGTCAGAAGCAGTTTGATCTGGGTCTGCACTATTTGCTAATTTGTAATTAGATGGTGCTAAATTGACTCATTTCAGATGTGCAATTTGTTGGATAGGGTAGACTGGCTGTTCGAATAACTAGGCTGACTGAATACTGAGTGTGTCTGAATATTAAGGGTATATACCTCTAAGAGGTTAAACCTTTACTCCATGAATATGCCTTTCTACACAATTGTAAACAGAGTAGACCCAGATCAGATGGCTCCTGTCGGAGCAATTTGACCAGGGTCTGCTCTGTTTGCTTATGAAATAATGTAGATAAGACTACAATCTCTACTAATACCAAAAAATACTGTGTACATATGCCATTATAAAAAATCAGCAAATAAATATTCGAGGTGTCATTGTTTTTCATACGACTATTCATGGAGTAAAGGGTTAATATAAAAGTGTATTTACGTTAGCAGAAGCTCTACATAGAGTTGGAGGAAGACATTGATTGGTTTTGCTCAATGTTGCTTATATATGATATATGCTGTATAACATTTTTATGCCTCCACAAAGTGGTGGCATATAGGGTTGCTCTTGTCTGTACGTCCGTCCGTACATCCGTACGCACATCTAGAAAAATTTGTCCGGACTCTTTCTTGGAAAGTATTTGTCCAATCCTGACCAAACTTTACATACATGTTTGTGGCCATTATATCTTGGTCAAGTTAGATAGCCATGTAAATCGCTTCAGTGGTTTAGGATTTGCTGCCCTTTATTTGCAAAAACGACTTTAAAAATATCTTGTCCGGACTAGGAGTTGCAGCCCTTTATTTGCAAAAATGGCATAAATCGCTTCAGTCGGTGCATACATGATTATGGCCCTTACTTTCTGTGACAAAAAATCTGAAATGGGGGCATCAGTGTCCTTTGGACACATTTCTAGTTAGTTAACCCTTTACCTGTTGAATATTCATGTCAGAAATAATGACATGTTGAATATTGATTAGATTGGTTTTTATAATGGCATACATGTACTAAAACAGGCCATTTTGATTTTTATAATGGCATACATGTACTAAAACAGGCCATTTTGATTTTTATAATGGCATACATGTACTAAAACAGGCCATTTTGATTTTTATAATGGCATACATGTATTAAAACAGGCCATTTTGATTTTTATAATGGCATACATGTACTAAAACAGGCCATTTTGATTTTTATAATGGCATACATGTATTAAAACAGGCCATTTTGACACAGACACAAACTGTAAATTCAGATTGTATCATAAGCAAACAGTGCTGATCCTGATCAGACAGCTCCTACAGGAGCTGTCTGATCTGGGTCTACCCTGTTTGCAAAGATGTGATACGGCGGTCATAAGAGCTAAAGGGTTAATGATATTGCTGACATGGCTTCAGGTTATTTGTCGAGGTATTTACAGTGTATTCACTGGTGCTTATTGTGATAATTTGTTTTTCTCTGTATATTCATTTGAGAGCTATTCCATTTAACCCTTTACTCCATGAATATTCATGAAAGAGATAATAAGATCATGAATATTGATTAAGTGAATTTTCATAAACATCATCATCCTGTTTAGATTATCCAGGCCCTTTGTTTATTCCTTTTACAAGGGCGAGGCCTAGCTGTCTAGTCGAGAGCGAATTCACCCTCTCCATGCCTGGCGGTCCTGTGGACTGATAATGACATATGAAATCCGAGTTTTTTGGCCAAGGCAGAAATTATTATATATTATTTGATAAGCAAACAGAGCAGACCCTCATCAGGCGACTCCTGTAGGATCTGTCAGATCTGGGTCTACTCTACTCTGTTTGCAAAGGTGTTAAAATAAGGAAAAGAGTTAAACACACATACTGCCCCAGGAAGTGCACTTTGAAATTTTAGCAAATTATTTGACGAAGAAATTTTGTCCTACATAATTTTGTTTCCTGCCATTTAGACAACTATAAGAAGGGTTTGTTTCATTTAAACTTAGAATGTTTTAACCTTTAGCCTGCTATGGGCGGATGAGTGAATACCTATGCAAACAGTTTGGATCCAGATGAGACGCTGAGTAACTCGGCGTCTCATCAGGATCCAAACTGTTTGACACCCAGATTGCATTTTGGTAGACGAATTGATTGAAGCTTGCATTTTGAAAATGTAGTTGGAGAAAAATTCTGTAAAAATAATTTGCTCAGCAGGCTAAAGGTTAATAGCCATGTTCAAATCTGTCATCTGTTTACTCTGTTTTGCAGATGCGTAATATGCATCGTTATAAAGAAAATGGTTAAATGGAATTGCCCTGTTACTAGTCACTGTTGAGGTTTAAGTGGTGCATATTGAATTGTTAATAGAATTTGTATTGCTGAATTTATTAGACTGATATAGAGTATAACCCTTTACTCCATATACACACCTTTCCATGCCTTGGAAATTATGGCATCATGCATATTTATTAGCTGAATTTTTATAATTTAAACTTTTCTAGGGATTTTTTTTCGTGGAGAGAAACTGTAGAATCAGATCTATATCATACCAAGAGCAAACATAGCAGACGGCTCCTATAGGAGCCATCTGATCTGGATCTGGGTCCATGCTTATAAAACTTTTAGTTGAGTCTGAGTTCTTTCTCAAGTTTTTGATTGGTCAGATTTGAGCCTTTGGCTCAAATCTGACCAATCAAAAGCTTGAGAACTCAAATCTGACCAATCAAAAGCTTGAGAAAGAAACTCAGACTCTACTAAAAGCTTTATAAGCATGGACCCAGCTCTGTTTGCAAATGCATGAAAATGAGTTTGTATGAAGAAAAGGGTTCATACGTATCATGATTTTTATGCCCCCACATGGTGTGTAGGGTTGCGTAGTGTTGCACTTGTCTGGCCATATGTACATCCTTATGTACCTTCATTGAGATTTGTTTCAAACTTTCATAGATGGTCAACCTTAACCACCTGACTCACATTTGCAAACAGTTTGGATCCAGATGAGACACCGAGTAACTCAATGTCTTGTAAGGATCCAAGCTGTTTGACAATCTGTCAACAGTTTCTCTAATGTTTGTACAAATGAGAATTAAGTTTAAAAAATGCAACAAATTTTTGGTAGGCATAGTGTTTTTAGTATCATATGGGTTGATGATGGGATTTGTTTCAACCATTCAGAGATGAACATTGATATGTAGATGTGCTTTACCCTTTCCCTCATACAAACACCTTTTCAAGCCTTTGCTTTACGTCCAGGATCTGTCTGATCTGGGTCTGCTCTGTTTGTTTATGAAATTATAACAAATCTCAGGGCCGTACCCAGAAAAATTTTGCTTGGGGGGGGGGTGTCCCCTCCCGGTAGTCAATTTATTTTGGTATGCCACATTGAATGGTGCAATTTCCTGCTATCTGAATCACTCTATCAAGATATAATTTTATGTTATAATATAGGAAATCGGCTCCTTTTACACCGGTATTTCAGTGTATAGACTTAAAGCATGATGAATGATCACCAATGTTCCAATGCAGAGACTTCATACAAATTATACTAACACCAAAAGTTGTGATCAAGGCTAAAGTTTTTTGCCATTGACAGACAGGCAGATACACATATGAACATGATTAAAGTTTTTTGCCATTGATAGACTCAGCATTATTCATCTCAGAACTAGCATCCGCTTATGTCTTTATTCTAAATGTGAAAACAACCCTGATCAAAACTACATACATCAAATGTTACAGTTTACCAAGAGGGTCATGATGGCCCTTATTTGCTCACCTGGTTATAACAGATTTATGTATACAATGAAAAAGACATTCTATTTTATCTTATTTTACAATAATATTTTGGCTGATTTTATAGACCTTATTGGGGTATATTCCCAATAGCAAAAGGTATGTTTTGCACCCATTTTTTTTTTGAGGAACATTCCCAATCTCAAGTTACAAAACAAATTCATGAAAAAAACGTTAAGAAGCCTCGATTCATTCAGTACAATCGGCCTGGGGACGAAGATCATTTTTCCTTTTTAGCTCACCTGAGCTAAAGGCTCAAGGTGAGCTATTGTGACCGCCTGTCGTCCGTCGTCCGTCTGTCCGTCTGTCCGTCTGTCCGCACTCACCAAAGGGTAGTTGTGTGACTTTTTCTAACTAGTCGCACAAGTAAAATCATTAACCTGGCCATCTCTTGTGACATTAACCTGGCCATTTCTTGTGACATTAACCTGGCCAGTTGTGGGACATAGGGTTAGGGTTAGGGTTAGCTTCCAGATCATTCTATTTCCAAAGTTAGAGCCAAAAATAGTTTTACTTGTGGGACTAGTCCCACAAGAAAAGATCAAAGGAAAAAGTCACACAACTACCCATTTGTTAGTACGTCTGTCCGTCCGTCTGTCCGTTCACTTTTATTTCAAATGACTTCTTCTCCTAAACCACTGGGAGGATTTCAACCAAATTTCACAGAAATGTACCTTAGGATGTCCTCTATCAGTTTTGTTAAAATCATGACCCCCGGGCAAAAAATGGCCCCGCCCCACTACTTTTACAGGGTTTTTTTTTAAATCTTTAAAAATCTTCTTCTCTGAAACCACAATTTCTAGAGCTTTGATATTTGGTATATAGCATCATCTAATGGTCCTTTACCAAGTTTGTTAAAATGATGACCCCCGGGCCAAAAATGGCCCTGCCCTGGGGCTTGTAGTTTTTACATAGACTTATATAGGGAAACCTTTAAAAATCTTTTTGTCTGAAACCACATAATCTAGAGCTAAGATATTTGGTATGAAGCATCACCTAATATACAACTACCAGGTGTGTTCAAATAATGACCCCTGGGCCATAAATGGTCTCACCCTGGGGTTTTATGCTACTTAACATCAGAATCTGTAACACTTAAAAGGTAATTTCCTCACAGTTATTTCCCTTGTCCCATCAGCATAGCCATAAGGGACAAAGGGAGATAACTTCATTGGAGTGCTAGTATCATTCTATTTATAACTATTTATAATAAAATGTTGAAGGTGAATCAGTGTAGCTGTTTTAGAAGGCATAGAAACATCTATCAAATTCCATTAGCAAATAACAGACCTTGATCCTATAGGAGCCACCTTATCTGGGTCTACTCTGTTTGCAGATGCATGAAAACAAGTTTACATGAGAGAAATTAAGGGTTAAATAAACAACTCCAGATCTGCAGACCAGCAGCAGGTCAAAGGTTACAGCTGCTGGGCAGTAAAATCTCTCCAGGTCAATGCATGACTCTTAACTCTTTGCATGCTAGTGGTGAAACTGTGATTACCTATGCAAACAGTTTGGATCCAGATGAGAGGCCGCATACTGCGGCGTCTCATCAGGATCCAAACTGTTTGTCATCTTAACCATATTTTTGCAAAAAAATGAAAGTAAGTTTATTTTAAGAATTGAAGCAGATGACAATAACTTTTTGTTGCAGACGAAACATTAAAGGCATTTTGACCCATTAACCCCAGTGTGTAGTGTGAGTGATGTTAAATGGTGTCTTCCAATGTCTCTCAAATTAGATGTGAGAGATATAGGAAAGTAACAATTCAGGCAATCAAGGAAAATGATCACCATCTAGACTTTTGATCTGGGTCCAAACCCAACTGATGTAAGTCATGGTAATGTTTAAGAAAACTGTGAAAACATGATTATGAAATGGCCCAACTGATATAAGTCATGGCAATTCTTAAGAAAACATGATAATGCATTTGCCCCCCCCCCCCTCCCCCCCCCCCCCCCCTTAACAATGATAGGTGTTAAACTTACTACTGTGGATTAAGTCTGCTGCCCCAAAAAGCATCTTAAATATTACTTTTTTTTATAAAATTTGATGACAACACATTAAAAAGTTCTAAAATGTCTGAATCTTGTATGATATTAATGAAATAACTAAGTAAATATAACTTCATTATAACAGTAGAGGTAACTCTTCTCAATTTCAATTGTTAAAAATACTAATGACCCGTTTAATTGAATTATCTTCAGATATTCACACCTAGAGCTAGAATTATTTCTAAACACTTATTAACCCTTAACCTGTTTGCTTTGACAAAAATTGATCTGGGACTACTCTTGTTTGCTAATGCTTAAAAAAATTGTTATTGCCATAAATAGAAGTTTTAGCTTTGAAAAAAACTGTAAAATCAAATCTATATCTTGTCAAATGTAAAAAGAGCAGACCCTGATCAGACAGCTTCAATAGCAGCCGTCTGATCTAGTCTACTCTTATTTTTAATGTGTAAAACACATTATTTCTCTGAAGAGAAGTTTTTGCTTTGACAAAAACTGTAGAATCCGATCTATATTGTGTCAAAAGAAACAGAGAAGACCCAGATCAGACAGCTTCCGTAGGAGTCGTCTGATCTGAATCTACTCTGTTTGCTAATGCATAAAAACAGCTTTACATGAGGGAAAGGGTTAAACGATTTTTAAAGATATTCTTATTGGTCATTTCACACAAAAACTGGCATTATGTACTGCCTAGCACTCTATTTGCCTATATACCTGGGTCAAGGTATAATTGCATAGCTTTATTGAAGTCATTTGAATTTCTCAAAGACCAGTTTTAGGCATTTTGAGCTAAGGCAAAAATGGCACAAGTTGTAAACAGTTTAGATCTTGGTCAACCAGTCACTTGGTATTAGTTCTGAATTCAGTTCAAGTTTATTCAGCAGTTAAAGGGTGAAAGCAGTGCACTAAGCTTATTTCATCTGCTAGAAATGTTGTCCACTGAAAAATTAACATGTCAATATACATGTATTACTGTAACTCAGGTGAGCGATATAGGGCCAATGGCCCTCTTGTTTTATCATTAGAAATGTTCAGTTAATTTTTCATTACTAGTTACTGATCAATGTCAGTAAAACGCTTATCGGCCGAAGTGCATACTGCTTTTTGTAGCTATGCTATATAGCGTCTTGATACGTCATTCCCATCGTCTTAATTTTGCGACAATTAATAAACGTGTCACATGTGGTATTTGTGGAAACGCAGCAATTTGCATTTTGACATGACTGGTTCCTGAACATTTTATTCGCTAAACTCCAGTATAGCGAAAACTGGAACCAACTCGTGACTACGTGATTCAGGTGTTCTCCGCGGGGGGTTCCCCTGATTGGTCCATACCAAAATAGGCCAAGCGTGGATCACAGCATGACAGGATGCTAAAGCTGGCCTGTCTGTGTAGAGAACTAAAAGATAATCTCCCCGAGATAGGAAAATATTGGTCACTAAAAATTTGCCTTGGTAAAATTTCAAAACGGTAGATCTAGCTGAAAACTAAAAAGGGGCCCATTAACAAAAATGGTATCTTGTCAGCCAGCTGGGGGGAGGGGGGGGGGGCCGAGCCCCCCCTCCCGGGTACAGGCCTGAATCTAACTACAGTTCTGCAAATACCAAAAATTCATGTGCAAATATGTCATTAAAAATCAGCTAATAAATATTCATGATGTCATTATTTCTGACATGAATATTCAACAGGGAAAGGGGTAAAAGCATAAAGTTAGGAATTCCAGTTGTGATTATTCTTGACAGAATTGTTTTGTTGTTCCAGGCCAGTTACACACCATGGCTTGGTGATCATTGCAAGGTGTAGGCATCCATATCCTACTGGCATAATTGTAGTGAAACATACTCCTTATTCAGTATTCATATGTGAAATGTGCCTCTTATTTCATTAACTCTTTGTACGCTAGCGACAAAACTTTGATTACTTACGGCATCTCAGGATCTGAGCTGTTTGACACTTTGACCATATATTTACAAAGAAATGAGTGAAATTTTATTTTAAGAATTGAAGCAGACCACAATTGTTACAGACGAAATAATTACTTTGCATGCAAAGAGTTAATAGCCTTTTCCATGATAATGTTCATTATGCAGTTATTCTATTTATAAACTATTTATTTGAATGTTGTAGGTGCTAATAATTAATATACATGTACCATCTATTTTTATGTTTAATGCTTTTTAGAGGGCTGTATACATGTGCGTGTGTGTACATGTTTATAGATTTGCCTGCATTAGTCATTTTGCAACATGTATTTTTGCCACAAAGCATTTAACTGTTACCTGATGAATATACATTTAAAAAATAATTGGATGATGAATATTTATTAGCTAAAACTTTTATAATTATAATCTAAAGAATAGAGTCATTGAATATTCCTGAAGTTATGAATTATAATTTATTGTATAAATATTCATGAGGGAAAGGGATAAACAAAGCAGTGGAGAGGGGAGATAACATGTCCTGGTCTTAAGGATAAATGGAATATTTGATTTTAACCCATTCCCCATAGGCTATTTTTAGACCATTTCCTCATAAGCTTTCTATAGACCCAGCCTCTTTGTATAAATCTACTGAAGTGGTGCATTTACTTGAAAATGAAAATTTTAGAATTGTGTTGTTTTCAAACCATTCTGGTAATAGAGCATTTGCTCCTTTGGAGCAAATGCTGTATTTATCACAATGGTTTCAAAAAGTGACTTTTACAGAGGCGTCATTAGGTGTTAATATGAGGGAAAGGATTCACACTTTCCTCCATAAATACACCTTTCAACGCCTCTGTAAAAGTCACTTTTTGAAACCATTGTGATAAATAGAGCATTTGCTCCTTAGGAGCAAATGCTCTATTTATCACATTGGTTTCTGAACTACAAAATTCTAAAAGTTTCCTTTTCTCTAGTTAATGCTTCATTTTGGTAGATTTATTCAAAGAGGTTGGATCTAATAATAACCTATGAGGTAATGGGTTAACTATCACCAAGTTTACTGTATTGTTTAGACAAATCATTGTCTTCTTTCTGTTCAGAATGGCTCACACATTGGCCAAAATAGTTGAATGATAAATGACTCTATGACAGAATGACAACCATCCTCCTGGAGAAGCAGTTACTTGTGAATGCCAAATAGTTAATGTGTTGTTACTTGGGAATGCCAAATAGTTTATGTGTTGTTGGCCATAGATTTAGTTTGATCCAGAATTTTGTCTTAGTATATTGATCAGAGAAATCCAATAGCTTGTTTCAATATTGATCAGGGAAATATTGATAAGAGAAATCAAATTTTGTTTCTGACAGTATGTTGTTGAGAAAAATCCAATAGTATGTTTCAGTATATTGATGAGAGAAATCTTATACATGTAGCTTGTTTCTGACAGTATATTGATGAGAGAAATCCAATAGTTTGTTTCAGTATACTGGTCAGAGATTTTTGCTAGATACATGTATCTTGTTATTGAACATGCAATTCTATATATGAGGTTACGGATTAATAGCTTAACCCTTTCCCTGTTCTATATTTATTCCAGATTTCAATACCTACTGATCTGGGTCTACCCTGTTTGCAGATGCATGAAAATATGTTTATATGAAGGAAAGGGTTATTTAAAGTTGAAATCCTGCCTGTTTCATCACAACTTTTATATAAGATCTGTGAAAACTTGTTGTGGTTGAAGGGTCCCATTACATTATCAGAATCTATAATGTGGTTCTTGGGCGTGCCTGAAAAGCAGAAGAATTGGTACCTTTTGTGCCCTCTTGCATGGAGAAAGGTGTGACTATAAATAGGTATTTAACGTAAACTGGAACCAGATCTTTATAATTTCATAAGTAAAGAGAGCAGACCCAGATCAGATAGTTCCTATAGGTCACTTTGTGAAGGTGACACAAGGCATAGATATCAGGTAAAGGATTAGTTCAATCGATTATATTTCATTAGAAGTGTTCAAATACCTAGCCATGTGAAACTGCTGTGTTCAAGCACATACTTATTGCCATAGAAAATGTGTTCTGATTTTCTAAGTAATGTTGAACATATATCTGTGATTTTTGTGATTATGTTGTCCACATGTACAAGAGAAGAAAATGAGTACATGTATCGGTAAACCCTTTACTACATGAATATTAATGTAATAATTAATTACATCAGCAATATTAATTTTTAATTGATATAATAGCACATGGACAAAGGAATGTTTGGCTGTGGCAGAAACTGTAGAATCATATCTAAATTACAACATGGGTAAACAGAGCAGACCCTTATCAGACGGCTCCAATAAGAGCTGTCTGTTCTGGGTCTACTCTATTTGCAAAGGCATGGACAGACATATTTATGGAGTAAAGGGTTAAACCTGTTTTAAGCGACCTTTTTTGATAATTCTTTGGGAGCTTTCTGCATTACTTTTGTCATGCATTAAGCTGTCTCCTGCATTTGAGAGCTAGAATTATACTTATTTTTAATGGTGGCGCAAGACAGGTTTTTCTATATTCAAATTTGGTGCTTTTATTTTATTTAAAGTAGATATCAGAGGAAAAGAAAAACGCATACTTTAAAACTTCTTTAAAAAAGATCCTTTAAATCTCCACCTAACCCTACGTTGTAACCACTCTTTAGAATCATCTCTTTGAGACACGTGTCACAACATAGGCCGCGACATACCAAAAGTCGTTAAAAGTTGGTACTAGTAGCTCCCTTGTCTACGCTTGACATTAAAGGTGTAGTTCTAGGACTGGTCGGCCCGGTCTCAGGATAATGTGACTGGGTGGGGTGCCCTTGCCATGTACCTGCGGCAGGAGTATTCCAGTGAGGCAGCACTATAACTTGTCTCATGCGGGTGCCGTCTGCAAATAACTGAAATACTGTTGGTCGGACGTAAAACCCAAATCACTCACAACATAGGATTTATGGAGAAATAATGGTTTTAGAACTTGAATATGCACCTTTATCGTTTGCCCTGAGATGCTGCTACGTTTATCTTTTGCCCTGAGATGCTGCTACGTTTATCTTTTGCCCTGAGATGCTGCTACATTTATCTTTTGCCCTGAGATGCTGCTACGTTTATCTTTTGCCCTGAGATGCTGCTACGTTTATTTGCAATTGTGACATTATCCTACCTACCCTTTAGTAATAGAACAGAATGATAAACTTAGGCAAAGATTGCAGACCCTGATAAAACTTCCTTAACCCTTTCCTCCATAGGCTATTTTTAGACCCAACCTCTTTGAATGAATCTACCCAAAAGGAGCATTAACTAGAGAAAAGGAAAATTTTAGAAATTTGTAGTTTGAACCCATTGTGATAAATAGAGCATTTGCTCCTATAGGAGCAAATGCTCTATTTATCACAATGGGTTCAACATGTGATTTTTAAAGAGGCGTAGAAAGGCGTATTTATGGAGGAAAGGGTTAAAGAGTAGTATGATCAGGGTCTAGGGTATTCACTACTTCAGTCAAAGGCAATTTTAACCCTTTCCCTGTTCAATGTTTATTTCAAATTTCAATACCTGCTGAATATTCATGGACGAAATATAGTTATAATGAAATATGGAAGGAGGAATATTGTAGCCATTTTAAAAAGTAAAGAATCTATCAGATCTATCGAATTCCATTAGAAAACAGAGCAGACCCTCATCAGATGGCTCCTATAGGAGCAGTCTGATCTGGGTCTACTCTGTTTGCAAATGCGTGAAAAGGGGGAAAGGGTTAAATGGTGTCAAATTGTACTATTGAGTTTTACAAATTGGTGGAGAGGGAAGATAGGATGTACAAATATGTAGGGTCATTAGGTTATCTGAACTTGGTGATACACATTCCATCTAAAGTGCTGTGTTATGTACAATATAGTGGAATATATTTCTGTTGTAATGAACTGTTAACTCTTTACTCCATGAATAGTCATGTAAGAAATGATGACATAAATATTAATTAGCTGATTTTTGATACAGTAAAACCTCTCTAAACAGGACATTCAATTTAGTATAAATATAGGTCTTGGAAACATATGGTAACTTAATGCAGGGTGAAAGGCATGCAGAAAGCTCGGATATTAGCTCCTCTAGGAGTTTTCTGCATAACTTTCATCCCGCATTAAGATGCCACCTGCCAAAAAGAGTATCTAAATCCTTCTCTACTAGAAATCCAGTTTAGTATATGAATACTGGAAGTTTTGGCCATGGCAGAAACTGTAGAATCAGATCTGTATTACATTGTATTTCATAGGCAAACACATTGTATTTCATAAGCAAACAGAATTGACCCTGATCAGACTGGAACTGTCTGATCTGGGTCTACTCTGTTTGCAAAAGTGTTTAAAGGTGTCTAAATCAGGGAAAGGAATTCTATGGAGTAAAGAGTTAATAAATGGTACAAGTAGATATGGGAAATTTAATGTCTTCCATTGTTATGAAATTAATATTCTGTCTTAATGTTTTGCTTTGTTTTGTATTGTTCTTTAATCATTAATTTATTCCTTGTTGAATATTCATGTAAGAAATAATGACAGCATAGATGTTAATTTTCAAGGGATTTTTTTTTGCTTTGACAAAATTGTAGAATCAGATTGTGTTATAAGCAAATGGAGCAAACCCTGTTCAAACAGCTCCTATAGGAGTGATGGAACCAGATGATATGCCAAGTAACTCAGCATCTCATCAGGATCAAAACAGTTTAGAACACTGAGTGTGTCTTTAAAAAGAAGTGGAATAAAGGATTTTCTGTTAACCCTTCGCTTGCTATTCACGTCAAATTACATCAATATACCTACCTGTAAATATTGAAGACCCAGATGAGACAGCTCCTGCAGGAGCTGTCTCATCAGGGTCTGCACTATTTACAAGTTGATTGTGCAACCAATGCACTCCACAGCAGTAATTGCACAGCGAAATACTTGTACACAGTGAAGATACATGTATATGTAATTATACAACTGGGCATGGGTAAAGATGGAGAAATGTGTTTTAAAATTCAGCAAGCGAAGGGTTAAAATTTGTTCAGATGGACAGGTGATATACAAATTATATGTTCACAGTCTTAAATGCTTTAGTTTTCAGGCAGTTTTGATATAAAAGCTTGCATCAATGTCAGGTATTAAGTAATTTAAGTATTTAAAGTTAATATCAATTAATCACACAAGGTTTTTGCTAACTGGTTATTTATTTTTATTATATCGATGTTGATAAGAATTTACTTCATATTTTGATAGTGTTTGTTTTCCATAATATTTTAATTGCCTTCCATTTTGTTAATTGTTTTTGTTGGAAGCATTTGGGTATGGTTTTTATACTGTAATATACAGTGGGATTATTTTCAGAAAAAATAAAATTTGTACGTAAATACAATATTTATGTCTGGTTTGTTATTACTGCCTTTCTGTGTTGTTTTGTTTTACATGAAAAATGTTTTGTATTTAACCCATTCCCTCATAAGCTATTTTTAGACCCATTATGTCATATGCTATTTATAGACCCATTATGTCAGGCTATTTTTAGACCCAACCTCTTTGACTAAATCTACTTACAGGAGCATTTACTAGAAAAAAGGAAACTTTAGAATTGTGTAGTTCTGAAACCAATGTGATAAATAGAGTTTTTGCTCCTAAAGGGCAAATGCACTATTTATCACAATGGTTTTAAAAAAAGTGACAATGTTTCAATCAGCATGAATACGTGAGTGCTTTGTATTTTCATCCCAACAAAATGAACATTGAAGAGTTATTGGCCTTTATTTGTAAAAATTGTCGATTTTATGTTTGTGTCACATATAACACTGAAACTTCTAGTGCTAGAAGTATGCAACTCAGGACTGCATTCATCAGCATGTAAACTGAATGAAGATTAACTCTTTTGATTCCCTCCTAGACTATTTTTAGACCCAACCTATTTAAATAAATCTACTGAAAAGGGTGATTAATAAAATAAGTTATAGAAAAGGAGAAAGTTAGAATTTTGTAGTTTTTAAACCATTGTGATAAATAGAGCATTTGCCGCTGTGGAACAAACACTCTATTTATCACAATGGTTTCAAAATGACTTTTTACAGAGGCATCAAAAGGCGAGAATAGGTTGCTGGAGTTATGGGCCTTGATGTTATGGAAACTGGTAATTTTAAGCTTGTGCCGCGTGTAACTCGGAAACCATGCTACTAGAATGAAGCTGCAAAGGAACTCGTGTAATGATGTCTTTAAACTTTTAACACATTACCTATAATGTGTATGCACATTAAATAGAATCTGATTAATCTTAAAGTACTTTTTGCATCTGGAATGTGACAAAGTTGAAGGTGGATATATCCTTTGGACACATACCTAGTTATAAAAAATGTTCAAGAGCCGTCTCCTCTAAACTTGAAGTAAGCGAAAATGTGTTCAACAGACAACCATGCTTGATGCTGATTTTATGAGGGAAAACATTACAACTCTTAACCCTTTCCTTCATATAAACACATTTTCTCTCATTTGCAAACAGATGGTTCCTATATGTGTTTGCTAATCGAATTTGATAGATCTGTTTCTTTAAGTTCTAAAATGTCTATGTAACCCTTAAGGACAAGTTGACCAATCCACCCGTCTTGGCTTATGCTGATTATTCTCTCCCATTCATTGTTCATACGGACGCGTGTGGCCATGGTTTGGGCGCTGTGCTTTACCAGAAGCAAGATGGTGTGGAAAAGGTCATTGCCTATGCAAGTAGAGGCCTTAGACAGGGTGAAAAGAAATACCCAGCTCATAAGCTCGAGTTCTTGGCTTTAAAGTGGGCTGTCACGGATAAGTTCCATGACTATCTCATGGGTACCACCTTTGAAGTGGTAACAGACAACAATCCGTTGACGTATGTGCTTACCACTGCCAAACTCGATGCAACAGGACATAGATGGGTGGCAGCACTTGCCAATTACCAATTCACCATCAAGTATAGGTCTGGCAAACAGAACGTGGATGCAGATGGTCTGAGTAGACTGCCCGAACTGTTTCCAGACACTGTCAAGGCCATCTGTCAGTCTGTAATGGCAGATTTACCATTTGTTGGTAGTGTGTCTGAGTCTGAGATCCCTCACTCGGCCGATGGCGGGTTATCGGACTTTGATTCCCTTGCTAAAATAGACTGGCAGCGAGAGCAGAGTAAGGATCCAGCAATAGCACGTGTTGTCCATCTACGGCGTAGCAGTTTCCGCCCAGGGGAGAACTCGTCTCGGAGGGAATCTCCTGAGGTGCAGAAGTATTTGCGGGAATGGAGTAAGCTTCATCTTAATGAAGGCATCCTGCACCGAACTGCAACCCTTGATGGAAATACAATTGAGCAACTTGTTGTTCCTGGATCCTTCAGATCAGTAGCCTTAAGGGGTGTGCATGATGAGGCTGGGCACCAGGGCAAGGAGAAGACTCTTTGGTTAGCCAAACAGAGATTCTACTGGCCAGGTCTCGAGAGAGACGTAGAATCTAAGGTGGAGTCTTGCCCTAGGTGTATCAGGCGGAAGACACCAGTGAAACCGGTGGCCCAGCTCAACCCCATAACCAGCACATATCCTATGGAGCTTGTGTGCATGGACTTTTTGTCTCTGGAAAGGTCCAGGGGAGGCTATGAGCACATCCTGGTCATCACCGACCACTTCACGCGATATGCTCAAGCTATCCCTTGTAGGAACCAGACGGCGCAGACCACTGCGAAGGCCTTGTATGAGAGTTTCATACGGTTCTATTCCTTTCCAGCCAGGCTCCATAGTGATCAGGGGAGGAATTTTGAGAGTAGGGTGATTAAGGAGCTCTGCAAAATAGCACAGACAGAGAAAACCAGGACCACTCCTTATCATCCAATGGGGAATGGTTCTGCAGAGCGCTTTAATCAGACTCTTCTCAAGATGCTGGGAACACTGGAAAACAGTAAGAAGTCTGATTGGAAGACTTATGTCGCACCTCTTGTGCAGGCATACAATGCCACCAAGAGTGATGCTACAGGCTTTTCCCCACACTTCCTGATGTTTGGCTGGCATCCTAGGCTGTCGGTGGATGCATATTTGGGCATTTCACCTAATGTGGATGAGGTTTCTGCAGGACCTCAGTCGTATGGCAGTAAACTGAAGTCTAGGATGCAGTTTGCTTATGACATTGCAGTCAAACATGCCAGGAAGTTGGGTGAAAAGAACAAACTCTATTTTGATAGAGGAAAGCAGGAGGCCAACCTGGAAGTAGGTGATAGAGTTCTTGTCAGGAATGTTGGATTGAGGGGAAAACAGAAGTTGGCGGATAGGTGGGAGGAGACACCTTATGTTGTCTGCTCCATCCCAGATCCTGGCATTCCTGTTTTCAAAGTCAGGCAGGAGAACGGTACCAAGACCAGAACTCTTCACCGAAACCTGCTTTTGCCATTCAACTGTATTCCAGTTGAAGAACCAGTTCCAGGCTCCAAAGGCAAGCCTGTGAGCAGACATCGGGTTTCGAACCCGCCTGAGGTTGCAAGGTCTGACCTTGAACCTAGCTCTGAGGGTGAGAGCTCAGACTCTACACTGTATGTTATCCCTCAGAGGAGGAAACGAAGGCGTTACTTTCAGGAAACGCCTGGTGGTGGATCATCTGGTGGTTCCACAGGGTTGGGACGTACCTTGCCTGATGTTTCTCAGGAAACCAGTGCTGGGTCTACACCCAGTACACTTGCAAGTTGCGAGTCAGATAGCCTTTCCAGGTCCCATCCTTTTAACAGCCCTACATTGGATAGTAGCCCAAATCCAATTGTTACCCCTGTCCCTGACCAGAGTTCGAACTCCCGCATGAGGTGTAGTCGAACTGAGTCTACTGGAACCCAGTCCAATCTGCAGCCCTCTGTTCCAAATCTTGTAGCTCAACCAGAGCCACAGCAGCAAAGGCGTTCTACAAGAGCCCGTAAGCCCCCGGATTGGTATGGGCACTGGGCCGCGCCACAGATTGTTTGGCTTTGAGCAGGGACTTATCTCTGTGTTTCAGTGAGCAGAGGTGCTGTAGATTTCTATTCTCTATTTGATAGTTTTATGTATTGTATGGCCAATACATAATCTGTCTTTGGACAGATCAGAATCATGTTATTTTATATATGTTAATTTTGGTTGTTTCTATCCATATTGTGGATGCAACACTGCTTTTGTTTCATAGTTAGAGTTTGCGAAACATTTAATGGGTGATTCATATATTCACTTATTCAGGAGCCAAAGTGGTTTTGCTGGACTCTAGTTTTCTGCTGACATTTAAGTGTCTGTTGTTTGCAGTTGTGCACACATGAGTTGTGTGTTATGTTGTATCGGTATATTAGGTAGTGTATTTGTTGTTTTATGTTTGGTTTTAGATTTAAGCGGTCTAGGGTTGTATTCTAGGAAACTTGGTTTTGAATGTCAGGAGACATTTCCATCTGGCGGGGGAGTGTGTAACCCTGGTTTAGTTCCCTGTTCCCCGTGCCGCGCCTCCTGCGATATTTGTTATCTATTTATAACGTCGGTGATTCCGATATACATGTACATGTCAGAGTGAGTGAGTGAGTTGAGTATGAGATCGTGGTGTGCGTGCGAGACTCGATATTTATCACGTGACACGAAACTAACTTTGCACTCTTCGTTTAACCGCCCTTTTCACTTTGGCTCTGTCTTGCGTCTAGCTCACATCTATAGAAGAAAACTCTGTATCTGCTACGGTAACTTTACTCGACCAGCTGGTAAGAATTACTTGTTTTAGTCACTTATTTATCTTTCTAAAAGTAATTGTTTAGATAATGCATATTCAGTACTTGGTGTTAAGTCTACTTTGTGTAACCTTTATAATAGTTTGGAAGA
The DNA here is from genome assembly GCA_963576725.1 of Azorinus chamasolen. Taxonomy (NCBI): domain Eukaryota; kingdom Metazoa; phylum Mollusca; class Bivalvia; order Cardiida; family Solecurtidae; genus Azorinus; species Azorinus chamasolen. The sequence continues at coordinate 66,307,696 of OY755248.1, forward strand.
GAAAACTACTTACTTGATAAATACTTGTCGTAGATATTTGTACTGTACATAATTATAGCCCTAGACTGTATTATTTGTATATATTTGCAGGCCCATTTTATATTGGAAATATAATTTGAACTCACAATTGGCTTTGTGGTTTAGAGATCCCCTAGCTGGTTACATCTACAATGTTCCACCTTACATATTTCATTATAACTAATTTGTCCATGAACATTCAGTAGGTATTGAAATTTGTGATAGATATAGTACAGGGAAAGGTTTAACCTTTCACTCATGAATAACAACAGGTTGTTTGATAACTGTAGAATTATATCTATAGTATTTCATAAGCAAACAGAAGATCTTGATCAGACAGCTCATACTGGAATTTGAGCAATAGCTCCATCAGAATTAAAAGATATGGCATATGAAACTTAAGGCTTGTCTCCCTTTGCAGCAGCTGATCTGACCTGACAGAATGGTGGTCATAATTTAAGTCAATTTCACTATTTTTTTTAGACACTGGAGATGTCCCATGCCCCCCCCCCCCCCTCTCTCTCTCTCTCTCTCTATCTATCTGTCGCTCTCTCTCTTTCTGTGCCTCTCTATCCTCTCTCTCTATCTCTCTCTCCTCCCCCTCCCCACCCCTCCACTTCCCTCTCCTACCATCCCCTTCGATGCGTCCATTTAGTTCATTGTTGGCAGAAAGGAACGTTTGTCAGCACAACCAACCAACCTTCAATACAGGTTCAAAGCTTGTCTCGGTTTTCATTTTACATATACATGCAGCAATATATCGATCTCTAACCGGAATTCTAGTAGAGAAGAATTTAGATACTTTTAGGCAGGTGGCTGCTTAATGCAGGTTGAAAGTCATACAGAAAACTCCCCTGGGAGCTTTCTGCATGACTTTCACCCTGCATTAAACTGCAACATATCTCCAAAAAACGTGGTAGATAGAAAGTTCAGTTTTTCAAGATTATGAGGCTGAAGTAATGAACATCGTGTAAGTATTATTTTTTTGTATTCTTTGTGTAAGCAAAAAACGTTTTACAAATGTGCCGATTTCTCCAGTGGATCCTTGCAAAACGTGGGGACCTGACAACCACCAGTCCGCTTTTCAAAATAAACGTAATACAATTAATTAACGTGCATTCGTCGGGTTTAAAGACGTTTAATAACATGGCATCAGGAAACAATCAAGGTATACTATCTCAGAAGCTGGGTATTGTTTGCAAACGGCAAATTACACAGTTTTAACATTAGAATATGTCCCGGGTATTTATAAATTACAACTTAGATATTGTTTGAATGCGTTAAACTTTATTTTTGATTTTCCATTATCTTTTGTGCGTGTTCAGTGTGCATTACCCCCCCCCCCACACACACACACACACACACACACACACACACACACACACACACACACACACACACACACACACACACACACACACACCACCACCACCACCACCACCACCACCACACCACACACACACACACACACTCTCTCTCTCTATTGAGTATGTCATAATCTTACTTCAGAGTACTAGCCAGCTTTGCCACATTATGCACGTGTCTCTCATGATTTTACTTTCACGCCTATTCGGGAACAATGGCGGTGGTCAGCATTAGGCCCAAATGAATGTCTTTAACCCTTTCACCGCCAATGTCGCAAAAATGCGCCACAACAAATAGTGCAGTCCCATGTCAGACGAGGCCTTTTCAAGGCGGCGTCTGATCCGGGACTTCACATTTTGTCTCAAACTTTATTTCTATCTCTGCACTTTATTCCTTTGAAATTTGCATTTATTTACCTTATTTCCTTATTTTACCGAATGATTTAACAAAATTGAGCTGCAGAGGACAATTAGAAATTTGGCGCCGAAAGGGTTAAAGTACCAGCTGACATTAGACAGCTGTACCTGAAATGTTTTGATTAAATTTCCCCCAGAAAATAACTTTAACCCTCTCCCTTATAGATGCATATCCCTATTGATACGAATTTACACCTCCACGTTTCATATCAGCACAGTTAACACACTTTCAGTGAACAAACCCTCTCAAATTAGGTCACGACATCTGTTAGTATATTATTAGTTATACAGATCATTGGCGGGGTATCTGACTTTTTGTTTCCTGCTGAGGAAATTCATGTTGCCCGAACCGTCTGTCTCTGTGACTGTCTGTCCAACACTTTCAACACTGAGTAATGTAAAAAGATTACAGCATTTACCTCTATGACCTAAGACAATATTTCTTTTTTAGAACAGTATCAATTGTCTCCCTTAGACCGTAAATCAATTCTATCTGGGGGGGTTTTAAAAATATTTTCTCTATTATTTTGTTTGTTTGTCTGTCTGTCGTGTCTGTCTATCTAACACTTTCAACACTAAGCAAAATACAGCATTTAATGCAACTGTTCTAAATCACATTCTAAGTTGTCTCTGTGTGTAGATGTGTGTGCGCGTGTGTGTGTGTGTATGTTCGTGCGTACGTACGTACGTGCGTGCGTTTGTATATGTCTACCAGTTAGTGTCTGTGTGTCGTGGTCTCTGTCTGTCTAACTTCAATACTAAGCAATGCAAGAATATATTATTATAGCATGTATCTATTTTATAGTCTAAGGGAAGAAACTCTTACAATATTTCTTTTTAGTGCAGTACCAATTGTCTCCCTTAGACTGCAAATCACATTCTGGCTTTGAATTTATTTATTTATTATTTATTTGCTTAATATTTTGTTTGTTTGTCTGTCTTTCTGTTTATATGCCTGCCTGATTCCTTGATTGACTGTCTGTCTGTGTTTGTTTGTCTGACTGTCTAACACTTTCAAAACTAAGCAAAATACAGAATTTATATACTCTGTTTGCAGCTCAATCATTGAGTACACTAGCGATAGGTGGATACAGTATGTTCAATTAAATGTTTTTTTGTTATACATGCACTTTACCACTGTATTTGCTGTCGCGGTTGTTGTAGATTAGTCGGAGAGGGGATACGTTTATTTACACTGTTTGTCTTTTAGGATGGGGATGGAATAAGGGTGAGGTTGGGCGCCCATAAACCGGTTTAAACCCCCGGTGACTTTTGTCACTGACCGTTCCAAGGCGGTACTTCCATCTTCCTCCTATTGTATGTTTGTTTTGTCTTTGTGCGTCTCTTGTTGTTTTTTCTACCCATGTATATTTGCTGTTTCCTTGTGTTGCTGTTCGGGCGAGTGTTTGTTCTGTATGTGGTATTTCCTGCATGACTCATTTTTGTACTTTTATGGTCTAAGGGAAGCAATTTTTATCATATTTCCTTTTAGTACAGTACTAATAGTCTCCCTTATACCATAAATATCAGTTCATTAAACGGTTCTAAATCACATTCTAATTTTCATTCTTTATTTACCCATTTATTACCTTATAATCCAGAGAGACAGGCAGACAGAGAGGCAGACATAGAAAGACAGAGAGAGACACACAGACACAGAGAGATACAGTATGTAAAAAGTACAATACTAAAATTTGAACAGCAATATTGCTGAACGGATCACTTTAAAATATCAGATATGCTCCCTTATTCGAAAGTGAGGGCCGAAGTGGATAAACCCGTTAGGCTGCTTGGTACATTTACCATGCACACTGTATATATATTACCACACTGAAACACGTTTGTAATCTGTATGGTTAGCCCTTAGCCTGCAAACCGAAACCTGACTAGAAATTACAAACAGCTTGGATCCAGTTGAGACATTGGGACCCAAGCTGTTTGACACTCTGTCAATAATTTCTCAAAAGCTTTTCTAAAATTTCAAATTTGAAGTGGTCAATATTGCACCAGATCCACATTTTTTCGGGGTTGTGGTTAAAACAGGGACCACTTATTCATCGCACGGTTAGTTTTATGCAACATACAGTAGATCTCTCTAAGCGATCACCTAAAATGGACATAACCCTGGGTCTTAACCCTTTACTCCATAAATATGCCTTTCTACGTCAGGGTAGACCAACATCAGAAGGCTCGTGTAGGAGCCGCCTGATCAGGATCTGCTCTGTTTGCTTATGATGTAATGTAGTTTCTACAATGGCCAAAAATGCCTGTATTTATAATGCCATTATTCAGCTCAATAATATTCATGACATTATTATTTCTTATATGAATATTCATCGAGTACAAAAGTTCTGAAAGAGGGTGTCCAAAGTTAAATTAGGTCGGTGGCTTACACCTCCTACAGCAGGAGCTTTCTGTATTACTTTCGTCCTGAATTAAGCAGCAACATGCTTTTAAACACACCGATTATATTGTCTCTTTATAAAATAACCTTTTCTTCTTCTTCTTCTTTTTCTTCCCCTCTTCTTCCAATACTGTTCATGGTCCTCCTTGGAGCATTATCGAACATATTATGTACAGGTAAAGGCGAATGTGAGGCGCTAAAAGAAGAGTTGAACAATATTAAAACTGTCTGGCCCTTCGGGATCGTCAGTTTCGATGTTATGAGTTTTAAAAATTGAACACCGCTTAAGCAATGCTAGGTGTGAGGAGCATGAGTAGTGTTGCACTTTTAATAACTGCTCAAGAACAGACTCAATTAAACGAAGGATGTCCTACTTTCAGAACTTTTGTACATGATTCAATTTAAAGTTACACGGTCTGAGCCAGCCTTCACATGAAAGCCTCAAGCGATGACACTGTGACAAGTTGCATTAGCAGCTGATCCCACAGGCGGGTATAGCTGAAGGGAAGAAAGAATGACAATGGTTGTTTGTTCTGGTGTAGGGGGCAATATATAAACTTTAGTCCATGGCCTCTAGTTGCTGATTTAGCAGGATGGAGATACTCTTGGGCTGGGATTACCATTAATCCGTAGACAATACATAACATCGTTGTCACCTTGACTTGCCGACGTCTTTGCTGAAGGGACTGCCAGCCTAAACCAGAGATAATTTGAGACGTGCTACTACTCTCACTTCACAATACGTGCAATCCGTCACTGTATGTACAGCTTCCGGTTGCTGAAAGCAGACTTGTGTGCGCGTGTTTGTGTGTGTGTCACTGTGTATGTGTGTGTGTGTGTGGGGGGGGCATACTGTCGAGGTATACTCTAATGTAGGTCTGACAAGACTCTTGTAGGTCTGGGCCTTGACTGACTGGGGACAGCAAGTCTGATTCCTTCTGAGGAAGGCCAATCTGTTGTGCCTTCCAGGATAGGTCGTCAGAGATACACGTACTAACCCAAAGATATCTTCCTGGCTTGGCAACAGCAAGGTTCTGTCCGTTGACTGAGTAGATCTGTGGCATGGCTTTGTGTTTTCTTCTTTGTAATGTGGATGACTTCACATGTTGATGTGTTGAAGGACATCAACCATTCTAGCTTGTTTCCATTTCTGCAGCTGATTTAAGTCTTCCAGCAAGCTGGTGGTGTCTTCTATGGACTCTTTCGGCAGAGAAGACTGTCATCTGCGAAGAGGCTAGTCGTAGAGCTCACAGGCTGGAAGATCGTTAATGATTATGTATAGCAGGAATGGAAATGGGTTAAGAACAATTCCTTGGGGGACACCGGAATTAAGTTACTGTAGCTGCAATGGATATGACTGCTCTTCAACGAGTACTTGTTGGCTTCTATCAGCCAGGAAGCTTTTTATCCAGCTCAGTAATATTACCTTGATGCCACAAATTGATGATTAGCTGAAGTCGAGGAGTATATGGAATATCAATCTATTCTAGGGCATTTAATTAGTCCTGTTATATATTAGGTCTTTCAGGATGATAATGTGCTTTTTCTTTTTGAACACATGTTGTTTCTCAGTCAGTAGTTGGTGGGTACACAAGGATTGCTAAATTTGATGTGCATATAAACTTGTACATCTTGGGATGACGGTGTGTTGCGTATCATTTTCAGGTCACTCTGACCTCTGACATTGTCCTCTGACCTCAGCTATAGAAAGCTTCTGTTCAAAGCATTCCTCATCATATACAAAGTTTGAATATATATGAATTATGTGGGATTCTGATCATTGGAACAGGTGAATGGTGTTGATAATAGCAACAAAAGTATAAAACCACGATAGCGATATAGCATTTTTAGGCTTATATAGAACTGAACAGTGTCAGCTAATCCACTGCTGTATCTTGTCAAAATTATAACCATATTCTTCTTCTGTGTTGAGTGCATTGCCTAATCTTTGGAAAAAATGCACTTGGTGCAGTATTGTTGCAGCAATTGTTAAATTAAATTGGCGCTTACTGTATTTTTATGCAGTTTCAATAATTTGCGCCGCAAATTAGGGCTCGAGTTTTACTTTTACCCAATATTGTTGAAATTCGTGGTTCCCATTTCCGTTTCAAAGCGGTGAAGTCGGGTAACAGTTCTATTCGTGGAAATCATATGAGAATCCGGGTTGCAAAGTGAAACTAGGAAGGCGTTATCTCGATATCTCGTTAGTTACTAGCGTAAAACGGATATTTATCGTCTGCATGCCAAGTGAAAATATTCGTTTTGCAGGAAAATGTCATTTTCCATAATTTTAGTCATACTTCTAGCGTTTAGCGATGGCTACCAGGGTCATGAGGGTGCTGTCAGTTTGGACCAAACACCACAGCAGACAGGAGAGAAGAACCCAATGGAACTCTTTCAGCTCAGAAACACACAACCGGATGCAAAACTTCATCACTTGTACAACGGAACTGTACTTAACGGCCAGACAGATGTATACGTTTACCACTACAACTTCAGTGATAGCAATGTAATTGAAGTAATGTATGATATTTCATATTAATTGGCATCCACTTGAAGTCAGAGGGCAAGATAAGATGCTTAACCCATTTCCTTCATATAAACACATTTTCTTGCATTTGCAAACAGAGTAGACACAGACCAGATAGCTCCTATAGGAGTCGCCTGATCAGGGTCTGCTCTGTTTACTTTAATATCATGTTATAGTTCTGTTCCTTAAATTTACTTTCTACAATGTTTCTACATAGACTCATTATTGTAACTATTTTTTCCATGATTATTCAGTAGGTCTTGAAATTTGGAATAAACATAGAACAGGGAAAGGGTTAAATTAAAATATTTTCAAGAATGATTTCTTTATTTCTCTACCCCTCATTAGAATTGTCTCTTCGATGTAATTCTAAAGAGTTGTAACAACATAGGGTTTGATAGAGAAATGATGATTTAAATACCCGGTATTTGAATAGGCACCTTTATCATGTTGCTCTGTAGTCTCTTGCACTTAGTCCGGATACACATGGTGTGAAATAAGTGTACTTGACATTTCAAAGTTTCCCTGTTAAATATTCAAGTAAGAAATAATGACCATGCATATATATTTCCTGATATTTCATAATGGCATACATACACATCAAGTTTTGGTGTTGGTAGAGACTACAGTCAGATTAATTATTATTTCATAAGCAAACAGAGTAGACCCTGATCATACAACTTATACAGAATCTAGCTACTCGTGTTTGCAAAGGTGTGAACAGTGTATAAAGGAAAGGTATAACCCCTTACTCCATTAATATACCTTAGCAGACCCTGATCAGATGGCTCCTACAGGAGCCGTTTGATCAGGTTTTGCTCTGTTTGCATATGATAAAATATATGTGATTCTACAGTTTCTGCAATGGTCAAAACTTTTTTTTAGTCATGTGTCATTAAAATAATCTAAATTGATATTCATGATCAGATGTCATTATTTCTTACTTTAATATTAATGGAATAAAATGGTTAAATACTTGCCAGAAACACCGACTGATTCATGATCTGTTTCTATTAGTCTGCTTAGATGAATGTTCGTTTATTTTTTATTGTCGCTGTGATGTGTATATAACTAAAGGGTGATGCAGGTAATTATAATGACAAATTTCCTTACAGAGAACAGCAGTGAGAATTACCTCCACAAGCCATGATAGCATTACAGATTTCCCGACCATATTTGTTGTCCGAGAGGAGAGAAGTGTACTGTCATGGCAGATTCCTTTGCTGCTACAGTACACGTAAGTCGGTTTACTCTAATTTGGCCTAGATAGATTCCCCATCTCCACCATTTTGTAAACGCTGAATAAGTCAAATTGTTTTAACCCATTCCCTCATATTGACGCCTTTTGAAACTTCTGTAAAAATCACTTTTTTGAAACCATTGTGAAAAATAGAGCATTTGCTCCATAGGAGCTAATGCTCTATTTATCACAATGGTTTCAGAACTACACATTTCTAAAAGTTTCCTTTTCTCTAGTAAATGCTCCCTTTCGGTAGGTTTGTTCAAAGAGGTTGGGTCTAAACAAATAGCCTGTGAAGTAATAGGTTGAACATAGAAGCAAGCAGTGTAGACCTTACTGTAAGATGCCTGCTGATCTGTCAAAATCTGTTTCTCAACTAAACTCTATCTTGCTATTTTTCATTAGAAGCAAAATAGGGTTTAGTTGAGAAATATCTAAAATAGGTTTGCTAAGATTTCCTAAACACTACTTTTATCTTCAGCTCTGATATGATTTTTGTTCTGTTATTTTTCCAAAAGAAAAATGCAAAGAGAATATGAATGCATTCAAGGTACAGTAACTCTGTCACCTCTCAGAGTTTTCTGAATTCTTTTCGTCCTGCGTTAAGCAACCACCTGCTCTTACAGTCCCTCATGTTTATTAACCCTTTTTTAATTAACCCTTTTCATGCCTTTGCAAACAGTAGACCCAGATCAGATGACTCCTATCGGAGCTGTCTGATCAGGGTCTGCTCAATTTGCTTATGATATAATATAGATCGGATTCTACAGTTTCTGCCTGAGCCAAATGGTCCTGTGTTCATATGCCTTTATAAAAATAATCTAATTCATATTCATGAAGTCATTATTTCCTACATGGACATGCAACAGGTAACGGGTTCATGACATTGCGGCTAGTCTCGCTATATTCAGGTTATTTTGTATTTGTATTTGTACTACTATAGACAACAAGTCATACATCAACTTTTGGTAATGGTATATATCAGAGGTCCAGATAAGAAATTTAAATTCAAATATTTTTAAGCCAAACACTATACTGGTACCACTCTTTAGAATCGTCTCTTTGAGACGATTCTAAAGAGTTGTCACAGTGTAGGATTTGGTGGAGATTTAATGACAAATGTAGTATTTGTGTATGCACCGTTATCTGTAGCTCTGTATATTGTTCAATAAATGTTTGCTTCAAAAATAGATACATTGTACATGTACATGCATATACAATTAACTCTTTGCACGCTAAGTAGTTTTTCATCTGCATCAATTGTCATCTGCTTCAATTCTTAAATAAAATAATTTATCTCTTATTTCTCTGCAAACATGTGTTCAGAGTATCGTACAATTTGCATCTTGATGAGTCGTCCCATTATGCGGCATTTCATCTGGGTCCAAACTGTTTGCATACGTAATCACGGTTTGGCCAATAGCGTGCAAAGAGTTAACACTTTCCCTGTTCTGTGTTTAGGCCAAATTTCAATACCTACTGAATATTCATTAACAAAACAGTTGTAAAGAAATATGGAAGGTGGAAAATTGTAGACCCTAGGGGAGCCGTCTGGTCTGGGTCTACTCTGCAAATGCGTGAAAACACGATTATAAATATGAGGGAAAGGGTTAAGTAAATATATCTGTTTTTATTTATTTAAAAGTGAATCCTGTTCAGTTTTACATTACCTGTTACCTGCGCAAACATAATAGACCCAGATCAGATGGTTCCTGATCTGGCCCAGACTGGGTCAGCTCTGTTGGCTTAAGAAATGATATACATCTGATTCTTAATAAGTTTCTGCCATGCAAACAAAATACCTAGTTCATAATTTAGCTAACTCGTAGTATTATTTCTTGCATGAATATTAATGATGTTGATAATTAAGACTGAGAAAAAATGATTTTTAGCTGGTCTGTTTCGAAGAAATCATGAGCTATTGTCGTAACTCCGGCATCCGCGTCATCGTCGTCGTAGTCGTCCGAAATCTTAACATTTACCATAACTTCTTCAATTTTTCATTTACAACCTTCATTTTTGGTATGTATGTTCATCTTGACAAGGCCTATCCACACATACCAACATGATACCAGACGAGCGTTTGCAACCGCTTGCGGTGCTCTTGTTAGATTTGTCTATTAATGCCAGCCCTTTATTTTTGAATAATGATATTATTATTATTATTATTATTATTATTATTATTATTATTATACCACATTTATATAGCGCTCTTTTCACACTGGATATGTGCATTCAAAAGCGCTTCACATGGATGAAATCACTAACCGGAACGATCCGCATGATTATCTATCCAGACAATGAAAGATGTACAATATATATGAAATCACTAGCCGGAAGGAACTACATGATTTTCCATCCGGTCAGTGAAAGATCATGAATATTAATAAGTTGATTTTTTATAATGATGTATGAATGCATGGTTTTTGGTCTTGACAGAAACTGAAGTTTAAAATTATATAATTACATCTATCAGCAAACAGATTAGACCCAAATCATCTGATCTGGGTCTACTCTGTTTACCATGGCATTTCTATGAGGTAAACGGTTACATCAGATTTAACTCTTTACTCCATAATTACACCTTTCTATGCCTTTGCAAACAGGATAGACCCAGATCAGATGATTTGGGTCTGATCAGGGTCTGCTCTGTTTGCTTATGATATAATATAGATATGATTTTACAGTTTCTGCCATGGTCAAACATTCCTGTGTCCATGTGCTATTATGATAATTAATCTAATGAATATGTATGATGTCATTAGTTGTTATATGAATATTCATGGTTAAGTGAAGATTATGTTTGCACTTTAATCTCACTAAGATTTAGCGTTTACCCTTTATTCAATAGATATGCCCTTTAACACCCTGGTCATATGGCTCCTACAGAGCTGTCTACTCTGTTTGCCTTAATCCTGTCCCTGTTCTGTATTAGGACCAAATTTCAATACCTACTGAATATTCATTAACAAAATAGTTATAAAGATAAGGTGGAACATTGTAGACATTTTAGAAAGCAAAGAAACAGATCTATCAAATTATATTAGCAAACAGAGCAGACCCTGATCAGATGGCTCCTCTAGGAGCCATCTGATCTGGGTCTACTTTGTTTGCAAATTCGTGAAAACACGTTTATATGAGGGAAAGGGTTAAGCCTTATGACATAATATAAATCTGATTCTACACGGATAGTTTCTGCACTGGCTGAACATTCCTGTGTTCATGTTCCACTATTCATAAATATATGCACACCTTTTCATGCCATTGTCAACAGAGTAGACCCAGATTAGACAGCTCCTGTAGGCGTCATCTGATCAGGGTCTGTCCTGTTTGCCTACAGAATCTAATAGATATAATTCTACAGTTTCTGTTCTGCCAAAGCAAACACATCCTGTGTTCATAAACCATTTTAAAAAGATAATAGATATTCATGATTTACTTATTTCTTATATTAATATTAACCCTTTCCTCCATAAATATGCCTTTCTATGCCTTTGCAAACAGGGCAGACCTAGATCAGATGGCTCCTATTGGAGCCATCTGATCAGGGTCTGCTCTGTTTGCTTATGGAATAAAATAGATCAGATTCTATAGTTCCTACTTTCACACTATAGTTCCTACTTTCACAAAAAAAAACTAATGTGTTAATATATCATTTTAAAAATTAATTGAATTAATATTCATGATGCCATCATTTCTTACATAAATTTTCATGGTGTAAAGGGTAAGGGTTAAAGTATTTGAAGCATGAAATGATTTATTTACAATGTATTTTATGGCAGGTACGAGTATTTGGATGTAGGTCGCACACTTTGTCCGCTAGACAGTAATTTGGATCCACATGTTCGTCACAGTCAGACCATTTATGTTGAGGTTTCCTCCCAATCTGTGAGCAGCGTGCCGTACACACTCATTGCAGACCTGGTGCAGGACTTTCAGATAAGGTGACCCTTTGTTTATATGCCATGACAGATTTAACCCTTTCCTCTGTAGGCTATTTTTAGACCCAACCTTTTTGAATGAATCTACAAAAAAGGAGCATAAACTAGAGAAAAGGAACATTTTAGAATTTTGTAGTTTGAAACCATTGTGATAAATAGAGCATTTGCTCCTATAGGAGCAAATGCTCTGTTTATCACAATGGTTTCAAGAAGTGACTATTACAGAGGCGTAGAAAGTCGTATTTATGGAGGAAAGAGTTAACCCTTTCTTCTCATGCATTTGCAAACAGAGTAGACCCTGATCAGACAGCTCCTATAAGAGCCATCTGATCAGGGCCGCTGTGTTTGCTTGTAAAATGATTACAAATGTGACCAAACGATCTTTTGTACATATGCCATTAATAATTCATTGAACAACATGATGTCATTTCTTGCATGAACATTCAACAAGGAAGGGCTAAGTCTTACACGGCCAAAATGGCTGGGAGCGACTCGCTGTTCTTTTTACTGTGGACAGATCTGTGATTACCTTTGCAAACAGTTTGGATCCTGATGAGATGTCGGTTAGCTCGTTGTCTCCTTAGGATCAAACTGTTTCACACCTCTTATGTTTTGTTTATGCATCGAAAGCAAATCCACATTGTTTGCCGAAGAAAATTATTTGGTGCCAAAAAATATAAGGTCAGTAGCAAAATATTTTTCATTTTTCTTTTAGTTTTCAAGTTACCATATTTGTAAATAAAATGAGAGCAATTTGTTTTTATTGTGATACTTTCTTTAGCACGATCACTCTCGTATTTGACTGCATACTGTTTAAATCGATGTGCACACCAAGAATTTAAATTTTCTCTTCAAATAGTCTAAAAACTTTAAAGTCAGAGTATTTCTAAACTTATCTTGGGATTACAATGATTTATGGTTTGTTATTTTGTGGAACACAATTCTATCTTTAACCCTTTCCCTGTTCTATATTTAGTCCAAATTTCAGCACCTACTGGATATTCATGGACAAAAATAGTTAAAATCATAAAATGAAATATGGAAGGTGGAACATTGTCTAAAGAAACAGATCAATCAAATTCCATTAGCAAACAGGGCAGACTCTGATCAGACAGCTCTTCTAGGAGCTGTCTGATCTGGGTCTTCTCTGTTTGCAAATGTATGTCAAGGCGTTTATATGAAGGAAAGGGTGACCCAGAATTAGACCTCTTTGAGGTGGTCACTTTAGGTTGAGGTTTTGCTGTAATTATACCCCCACAAACGAAGTTGTTGTTTTGGGGGTTTTTTGTGGGTGGGGGGAGGGGGTTGTTATACTGGATTCACCATGTCAGTCTTGTCTGGATCATAACTTCCAAAGTATAAAAGCTATTGACTGGATCATATAAAAGCTACTGACTGGATCATAACTTCCAAAGTATAAAAGCTATTGACTTAAAACATCATATACAGACAGATCACATTGACCATAGTGCGTGCACAATGTTCATAACTTAACTGTCTTCAGTATTTTTGGAGTTATTGCCCTTTGTTATTTTTGTCAAAATCTGGCTTGTCTGAATCATAACTTCAAACGTATTAAAGCTATTGACTTCGAACTTCATATAAAGATAGATCACATTGACCACAAATGCAGTGCACAAGGTTGGTAACTCTTTCTTCAGTATGTTTTGGAGTTATTCCCCTTTGTTACATTTCAGAAGCAATTTTTTGTCTGGAGCATAACTTCTCAAATATGGTAGGCACAACAATACTGTGAAACTTTATATATACAGTAAAACCTCTGTATAACGGCCACTAAATTACATCAAGTATTTTATGTTAAAGGCAGGTGGCTGATTAACGCAAGGTGAACATAAAACAGAACGCTCCTATAGGAGCGTTCTGTTTTACTTTCATATTGCTTTAAGCAGCTACCTGCTCTAAATACCAACTAATTAACACAATTTAGTGGCCGTTATAGAGAGGTTTTACTGTAGATAGAGGATGATGAGTGCATGTACAGTCAACAAGGGTTGTAACTCTAAATTCATTTTTGAGGGAGTTATTCCCCTTAGTTGCTTTTCAGAAGTAAGTTTTTGTCCGGGGCAGAACTTCTCAAGTTTTGTAGGCACAACTGTGAAACTTTATATATGGATAGAGGGTGATGAGAGGATGTGCAATCAACAAGGGCTGTAACTCTTAAATCATTTTTGAGGGAGTTATTCCCCTTTGTTAATTTTCATAAGCAATTAACTACTTCATTTCTTCACCAATGAAGCTCCAATTTTGCATATGTATTTATAATGAAGTGTAGATGTTGATCACATTAATTTGATATGATTCATACCAAGTATTAGAGTTATTGCCCCTGATTGAACCCTAAACATTTTGTGAGGCAAAGTACTACTTCCATATTTCTTCACCAATGAACCTCAAATTTTGCATATGCATTTATAATGATATTTAGATGTGTGTGACATAATTTTCATGTGAGTCATTCCCTGATTGGACTTTAAAAGTCTTCTTTTTCACAAATGTGGATAAAGGGATTATTGAGCTATTGCCTCTTGTATTGATGTCATTGGATCTTGTCACAAGGTGGTGTGTGTGCCTGTGTTGGTATTAACCCTCGCTAGCTGAATTTTAAAACACATTTCTCCTTCTTTACCCATGCCCTGTTGTATAATTACATATATCTTCACTGTGTACAAGTATTTCGCTGTGCAATCACTGCTGTGGAGTGCACTGGTTGCACAATCAACTTGTAAATAGTGCAGACCCTGATGAGACAGCTCCTGCAGGAGCTGTCTCATCTGGGTCTTCACTATTTACTATAGGTATATTGACGTGAATAGCAAGCGAAGGGTTAATCACCTTTAGTGATAGGTCTAGTTTTTCTGTTACAGCACCGGCAAGCTCAAGTATGTATCGAGCACTCCGTCCAACCCTGTGTACTATTTGTATCAGTTCCCAGAGGGCGTAGAGTTTGTACGGGTGATTGTCAAGTCCAGTGACAAGAAATGTGCCACCTTGTCTGTACAAGACACTAAGGTAATTTACCATTTACTTCATAAATGTGCCTTTCTACACCTTTGCTAACAGAGTAGGCCTATAGGAGCCGTCTGATCAGTGTCTACTGTGTTTGATTATGATATAGATATGATCAGGGCTCTAGAAATTTTCAAATCCCAACCGGTCCAGTCGGTAAACGGACATTAGCCTTCTTAATGAGCAGACATTTGCCCCCTTGTCTTCTTGTGATATGCGGACTTAAGCCACCTGGTAATATGTTTATGAGGGGCTATTGCCAACTTATAGTTTGTATATAATAATATGATAGCATAAAATATCGAAATTTGTGAACAACATTTGACATTCGCGAAAACTAATGACATTTCAAGTTTGTATGAATGGCAGTTTTGAAGGCTTTGATAGAGGAGCAAGAAAACTAGTTTGTATTTAAAATCTTACATGATTAGTTATTATCATTTAGCTTATGATGCATACTTATTTCTCATCAGATAAACGAAAGCAACAAGCCAACATTGTTTTTCTGTTCACTGCAGCATATTTTTGGCAGATAACTGTAGATCTACCTAAGGAGCTCTTTAATGTGGAGTCTCAAAAATAGGTCAATCTTTACCTTGAATCAAGCGGACATGTTGTTGACTTTTTGTTATGATTGTGTTGCTGATGGATATCAAGAGAGTATTTTGCTCTTAAAAAACTGATTACCCGATGCAAAGATGTTATTTCTCAGTGACCTTTCAGCCTTAATGTAATTACAGTAGCCTAAATCTATGGACTGTAACGTGTTTGTTAACAGGTACAAGGTAGGTAATGTTTCGATTTGTGTCATAAGAGATGAATGTCTTATCAATATTACTAGCATGGTTGATTGGCTAGCTGAGAAGAGACCAAGTGGAACTGGACTGACTGCCCGGGGCCTCTAGCCTTTAATCTCTTGACACGTTAATGATGGGGTCAAATGAAAACAGTTACTTTCAGCTGATGATTTTGATTAGAAACGTTGTCTGCTTAAGATTTTCGGACCGATTTTTTTTCAGATTCTGAAATACAAACCGGTCTCAAAATGCAAAAATCGGTCCAGACCGGCGATTTTCCGGATTTCTAGAGCCCTGGATATGATTCTGTAGTTTCTATTAAGACCAAAACTGTGTTCATGTGTATTATAACACTTCATCTAATTAATATTCATGATGTTATTATTTCTTATATGAATACTCATGGAAGAAAATTGTTAAGGAAAATCATCCTTATTTAAATATCATATCAATTAACCCCAATATCTCATTAAATACAACTTAAATAACATAGTACAGTGAAACCTCGGAAATCCGAACCCCTTCCGGACCAAATGAAAAGTTCGGATTTCTGAGGATTTCTGATTTCTGAGGTTTCTCATGTAGTTAAATGTTTCGACCACAATTATGCTCTCTAAGTAAGGTTGATGTGATCAAAATGTTGATTGCTGATATTGCATGACATTAAAGGGTAGATTTTGCTCACAAAGTATTTGCAATGGACTTGTTTCTTTAAAGCTTTCTACTTTGAAGAAGCAACACCAATGTAAATAATAGTTGAACTGAACTTTAATGTCAAGGGTTAAGTCAACCCGTCTACGCTTACTCGGCGGTTCAGACATGATCGTGATCTTAACTAGAACTTTTCTTTACGATGTAGAATATAGCCTAGAATGAGCGAGAATGGTGAACAATTTGAGAAACTGCATCATTTATTACATTTGGAACAATTAGGGATTACTCGCGACCTTAGTTTGCAAAATAACCAAACGAGATTAAAGATTTTTTTTGTCAGTCAGCCCACCGTGTGTAAAACAAAAGTCGCCGCACAAAAGAGACCGCTCTTTATTCCACAAAATTAGGACATAATTTGGACATTAAAGAGGTCTTACTGCAGTCGATCGCCACAGCCCGTCTTTTAATCCATTTAAATCAACAGCCGCATCAAACACCTAATGATTCTTCGAAGATAATTGGGGCTTAAACAAACACCAGTTGACACGACTACCGCACACGCTTTATCGTGTGTATGTACCGTGTAGAGTTGTGGTAAGTTTTTTAACATAGCCGCTAAAAATAGATGCGCATGCCAGCCCAAACATTCTCAGGTACAGTAAGCGTTCGGAATTCCGGGTTACATTTAAGCGCAATTAAACAATTACGGACGAAAAAATCGTTCGGAATTCGGAATTCTGAGTTTCCGGATTTCTGAAACTTTCCCGTAGTTAAAATAAGAAGAAAAAAAATCGGGACCAAACGGAACGTTCGGAATTCCGCGGATTTCGGAATTCCGGAGCTCCGGAATTCCGAGGTTTCACTGTATAGTAAAACTAATTATAGTAGAGAAGAATTTAGATACGTTTAGGCAGGTGGCAGCTTCATGCAGGGTGAAAGTCATGCAGAAAGCTCCTCTAGGAGCTTTCTGCATGACTTTCACCCTGCATGTGAAGCTGCCACCTGTCTCCAAGGCCGATATTTATACCAAATTTAACGTCCGGTTTAGAGGGTTTTTTCTGTAATCCAACTGAAAGGACTTACTTCTCATTTGGTATACCTTTGTATTTATCTGTAAAGGGAGATAATCTACAGCTGAACAATATCCCTCATTGTCATGTATATCTGTATATGTACAGTGTCCAGTGTTTGACCTTGACAAGGATGTAGAGTACAGGGGCCAGTACCAGACCATGACAACGCAGGGAGCCATAGCTGTAGACGTAAGTACAAATCTTTTAGATGTAGTGCCATACTACTTTACACTTTATTTGCCATTTACATATGTGTTAACCCAGTGTCCGACAAATCCATTGCCCGGAGCCCGCGGGCTACCAGAAAATCTTGTCGGGCCATCAAAGAATTTCAAAACAAGCCGACCGGGCTAAGAGTTAAAGCAAAGATCAATAGCCCGGCTAAAACAGATAATCTAGAACGTAGGGCAATTAATGATGACATGTTAATTTCCCAGAGTTAGGGTCGGTATACATACAATTAATCTGGAGTGTGTTTTCTGACGCGTGTCCTGTTGTTAACTCACAGAGCGTGACAACCACTGACGCTGGTCATGTATTGGCTATCAAGTCATTTAAATCTCTGCCCAAGTGATGCATGACTGACACTTGTTCGTTGAAATGTTTAATCTCCGAATCCCGCAGAGCAAGAATATTCCATAGGTAATCTAGATTTAAGCTCCGCCCATCGTGTGTGACAGTTTCAGTTGACTAATAAATTGGATCAATTACCGCTTCAATGGTGCGAGATTTGGAACCAAACTCGCTTATGTAATTAACTTCCGGTCGCTCATAGCATTAACAAAACCAAAAAATAATGGGTTTTCGCGGATCGAATCTCGGCGAAAATCTACACATTTTCTCTCGCTACTCAATTTGATAAACTTGATTTTTTTTCACCTCGTCATTATTTCTTCAAGATTGACGATGTTTGGCTCTGTTAACTCACGTTACACGATTGTGTTATATCATATGGGGTAAAACAGGAATGAAACCTCGATCTATTTAGACCCGATTTTCTACCAGGTAAACAGGATGATTTCCACAATATCTTCTTGTATGACTTACAGTGCATACCGGTACGCAGATAAAAGGGCTACACTATATTTGTATTTGAAAATGTCTTATTAACATCTGACACACAGTGAAAGGTTAAAATAAGTGCAAAGGACCTAAAATCAATGTTCTGAATTCAATTATTTAATTCTGCATTACTTGAATGGTGAAAGTCGATTTTCTATTTCAAGCCATTTAAAACATGATATGACCAGACCTGTCTGTATGAAATTTTATTTGATTGATGACAAAGGTAATGACAAAAAAATGAGTATTAGACAAAATAGTAAGAAATTGCCATTTAAAATTTGTGTTTATTTACTCATTTCAACATCTAGTGGAATGTTAGTATGGAACACATTTTGTCAGAGTCGCTTCAAAATCTGTCATAGCTAGCGCCCCTAGCAGTTAAATCAAGCGGAAGAATGGCAATTTAAAATAAAACAATTATATTTAAGAAAAATGTAATATAGATCTAGTTTTATGGTTGTGTTGTCATTATTCTTAAGGGATATTAGGTCTGAATGAGTACATACACGGATGCAAGGTCTTACCATCTGGAAAGTGAATAAAAAATCTCTGGGCTACTAGATTTTTTTTCTGGTAGTCACTGGGCTAGTACAAAAAAAATCTGGTAGCCCAGTGGGCTACCAACAAAAAAATAAATTTGACGGACACTGGTTAACCCTTTCTTTCATATTAACCCTTTCCCTGTTCTATGTTTATTCAAAATTTCAATACCTTCTGAATATTCATGGACTCAAAAGTTATAATGAAATATGGAAGGTGGAATAGTGTAGCCATTTTAGAAAGTAAAGAAGCAGATCTTTCAAATTTCATTAACAAACAGAGCAGACCCTGATCAGATGGCTCCTCTAGGAGCTGTCTGATCTGGGTCTATTCTGTTTGCAAATGCGTGAAAACACATTTATATGAGAGGAAAGGGTTGAGGCCTTTTCACACCTTTACAAACAGAGAAGGCCCAGATCAGACGGCTGTAGGAAGTGTCTGATCAGGGTCTGCTCTGTTTGTTTATGAAATTCTAGTAGATCTGACTCTATAGTTCCTACCAATGCCAAAATAGCATGTGTATATATGCTATGATAAAACTTCAGCTAATAAATATTCATGATGTCATTATTTCCTATATGAATATTCAATATGGAAGGGTAAAGTGTTTCTGCTTTGACCTTTCACCTGATAATGATGCCTTGTTATGACTCAGAATCTTTTTGGTGGATGTCTTGTTTGACTCAGAATAAGACATCTATGATGGTGGCTATATAGGTTTTTTACTGTATCTAAACTATTTAAAAGTTTCCATCTCGTTAACCTGTTATCAGATAGAAAAACTTTGCAAATATAGTAGACATACTAGACCCAGATCAGACTGCTCCTGTAGGAGCCATCTGATCAGGATCTGCTCTGTTTGCTAATGGAACAAAGATCTGATTTTTCAGCTTCTGCTTTGTGTTGTTAAACTGTTATAAATATTCTTTTATTAAATATTTATAATGTCATTATATCTTCACATTAGGCAACTGCCTTTGCTAAGTTTTGGATTCAGGTTATATGTTATTGTGCAATTGTGAGTCTAAGTGGAGTTGAAAAAGTGGTTTATTAACCTCTACCCTCATAGAAACACATTTTCAAGTCTTTAGAAACAGAGTAGACCCAGATCAAACAGATCCTGTAGGAGCAGTCTGGTCAGGGTCTCCTCTGTTTGCTTATGGAATATAATAAATCTGATTATAAATGGTGCCAAATTGACTTTAACTTATTCCCTCCTAGGTTATTTTTGGACCCTACCTCTTTCAATAAATCCCCTACCTCTTCCAATAAATCTACCGAAAAGGAGCATTAAATATAGAAAAGGAGTGTTTTAGAATTGTGAAGTCTTGAAACCATTGTGATAAGTAGAGAATTTGCTCCTAAGGAGCAAATTCTCTACTTATCACAATGGTTTCAAAATGTAAAATTTTTGAGGTGCAAAAATGTGTCACTAGGGGGTAATGTGTTAATATTCAGTTTTACAAACCCATGGAGAGGGGAGACTGGTGTGTTGGAATACTTAGGGTAAGTTTGAGATTCTAATAGGAATTTGCCATTATGGAGGGGTGAAATAGTCACTACTCAGCTGAGGTATTATACATGTATACATGTTTTGTTTTCAGAAAAGTGTGATTGGCTCCTCATTTTACATTGTGTTGGTAGTGAAGCCCAATGATATAGAGTGTGCAGGCTCATCCGGTTTCAACTCTCTCAGCCCAGCGGTCAGCGTGCGAGTCAGGGAAAAGAACTTCACTATCCACGTGGATGAAACAATACCAAGTACGACGTTAGCCCTTTTCCTCGTACAAATGTCTCCACAAATGCCTTTTCCTCATACAAATGCCTTTTCCTCATACAAATGCCTTCACAAACAGAGTAGACCCAGAGCAGATGGCTCCTGTTGTAGCCATCTGATCAGGGTCTGCTGTGTTTGCTTATGAATTTATAATAGATCTGACTCTACAGTTTCTACCAATACCAAGAGTTCCTGTATACATTTGCCATTATAAAAATTTAGCTAATAGATATGTCTTATATCATTATTTCTTACATAACAGGGAAAGGGTTGATTAACATATTACTTAATCATTACCCTCTGAACAGTTTGTCTTCAACTACATTTACTTTTCAAAGTTGTTCAAGGTGAAATTTTCTTCCCATTTCTAGAAAATCAAGAACAAGTTGTCAAATGATTTAGCTCCGGATGAGTTGCCAATTTACTTGGTTTCTCAGCTGATTTAGTGAGGAGTAGCAGAGTTTTTAGTGTCTGATCTGGTAGTGAAATTACCTGGTGTCTTGTCAGGATTCTGATGGATAGCAAAGTTACTTGATGTTTCATTTGATAGATCCTGATGATTTGCAAAGTTACTTGGTTTCTCATTTGATTTCAGTGATGAGTAGCATAGTTTACTTAATGTCTGATCTGGATCCCGATAAGTAGCATGGTTACTTAATGTCTGATCTGGATTCTCATAAGTAGCATATTTACTTAGTGTCTGATCTGGATCCTGATAAGTAGCATAGTTTACTTAATGTCTGATCTGGATCCTGATAAGTAGCATAGTTTACTTAATGTCTGATCTGGATCCGATAAGTAGCATGGTTACTTAATGTCTGATCTGGATTCTCATAAGTAGCATATTTACTTAGTGTCTGATCTGGATCCTGATAAGTAGCATAGTTTACTTATTGTCTGATCTGGATTGTGATAAGTAGCATAGTTACTTAGTGTCTGATCTGGATCCTGATAAGTAACATAGTTACTTAGTGTCTGATCTGGATTCTGATGAGTAGCCTAGTCAATTGGTGACTCATCTGGGTACTGATAAGTAGCCAAGATACTTGATGTCTCGTCTAAATCAAAACCAGTGCTGTATCAGATTTGTTTTGGGACACTGTCATGTGTGTGTCCATCTGCCTTAATCCTTTACTTCATGAATGTTCGTGTAAGAAATAACGGCACCATGCAGATTAATTAGATGAAAGTTTTATAATGGTATATGACAGAAGATTTTTGGCCATATCTTATCAAGACTCAAACTGTTAACTCATTCTCTCCTAGGCTATTTTTAGATCCAACCTTTTTTAATTAATCTACCGAAAAGGAGCATTAACTAAAGAAAAGGAAAATTTTAGAATTTTGTAGTTTGAAGCCATTGTGATAAATAGAGCATTTGCTCCTATAGGAGCAAATGCTCTATTTATCACAATGGTTTCACAATGTGAATTTTATAGAGGCGAAAAAATGCATCACTAGGGAGTAATGTGTTAAAACACTCTGGTCTTGGTTCTTGGAAAACAATGAAGAAAATCTACCGTAAGAATTTGTAGCAGTTGGCAAAGTTGGAAGAAAAAAATCCAAAGTGTGCAAAGGGTTACATTAAAAACATTTTTCTTTTCCAGCTTCCCAATACTACAAGGCAACTCTAGGTGCTACCTCTGTCTTTCTAGCATTTTATTTGGTGGCTCTCATCATTGGAATATACTATCATGGATGGTAAGCTTTTACTGGATTCATGTTGTCAAATATTGATTATATGCAAATCAAATCTTTCCATGTTGAATATTCATGTAAGAAATAACGACTTCATGTATATTTTTTTGCTGAATTTTTATGATATTGTAGACACTGTTGCATCAGATGTGCGATAATTTCATAAGCAAACAGAGCAGACCCTGACCAGATGACTCCTTCATGAGCCATCTTCTCTGGGTCTTCTTTGTTTGCAAAGGTGTGAAAAAGCATTTGCGCAAAAGGGTTAATGAATCACATAAGAACTCCTTGAAAACAGTATCTTAACCCTTTACTCCATAAACACACCTTTGCAAACAGAGTAGACCCAGATCAGACGGCTCCTATAGGAGCCGTCTGATCAGGGTCTGCTCTGTTTGCTTATGGTATAACATAGATCTGATGCTGCTGTTTCTGTCAAGGCCAAATGTCCCTGCATCCATGTGCTATTATAAAAAATAATCTAATTAATAATCATGGCGTCATTATATCTTACATGAATATTAATGGAGGAAAGGGTTAATGAATAAGTGTGGGGTTCTTTACCGTTTACCCTATGAATATTGATGTATGAAGTAATGACATCATGAACTCGGCTGTTTTTGTTTGCTTTTGGCAGAAACTATAGAATCGGACCTATATTTAAGCGTAAGCAAACGGAGCAGACCTTGATCAGAATGGCCCCTATAGGAGCTGAGCCATCTGATCTGGGTCTGCTCTGTTTGCAAAGGCAAAATATTTATAATGAAATATGGAGGGTGAAAATTGTAGCCATTTTAGAAACTAAAGAAACAGATCTATCAAATTCCACTTGCAAACAGAGCAGACCTAATCAGACAGCTCCTATAGGAGCTGTCTGATCTGGGTCTACTCTGTTCTCAAATGCATGAAAACATGTTTATATGAGGGAAAGGGTTAAATTTCAGGTATTTCTTTTCTGTCGCAGAGGTCGCAATCTCTATCATGCATATTGGAAGAGTTACTTCTCTTGAAAAATATTCATTTTAGAGGAGCATTGGCATCCACATGCTCTTATTATTTTCTCTATTTTTGCAGTAAGTACGGCTGGGGAATCGTGGACATGGCAACATTTGAGAGGTGCATGTCACAAGGTGGGTTAACCCTTTTCCATATAATATAGATGACTTTTACCATTGATCAGAGAGCTCCTATTGCATACAATATACATGCATGGGATTGGGCTACAAGTTTTTGCAACATTATCTAATGTCTGCTCTGTTTGATTTACTGAAAAATAAATCTTGATTCTGAAGTTTCTGTCAAAGTTCAAACTTCCTTTGTTAATGTGTTGTTAATTCAGTCTGTGAATATTCCTGCAGTAATAAATTCTTAAATTAATATTCATAGATTAAACGGTTAACTCTTTCACTACCAATGTCACACCTGCACGCTGAGTAACTTGACATCCAAATCCAAACTGTTTGTTACTGCGGTAATGATTTTGGAGTAAAGTGGAGAAAATTAAACGAAAATTGTGACAGACAACAAATTTTGCAGATGGCAATGTATGGTAGTGAAAGAGTTGAACATTTCCCTCATATATACTCCTTTTCATTCATTTGCAAACAGGGTAGATCTAGATCAGATGGCTCCTAAAGGACCTGCTCTGCTAAGCAGTTTTCAAGACTTTTGTCTAAACCCCTGCAGATATTAACCCTTCGCTTGCTGAATTTTAAAATACATTTCTCCTTCTTTACCCATACACATGATAATTACATATATCTTCACTGTGTACAAGTATTTCGCTGTGCAATCACTGCTGTGGAGTGCACTGGTTGCACAATCAACAGGTAAATAGTGCAGACCCTGAAGAGACACCTCCTGCAGGAGCTGTCTCATCTGGGTCTTCACTATTTACAGGTAGGTATATTGACGTGAATAGCAAGCGAAGGGTTAACGTTTGTACAGTCATTATTTCTTACAAGACTTTTACATGTATGTACCCAGAGCTCCAGATAAGATGCGTAAATTAAAACATTTTCAAGAATAGCTTCTTTATTTCCCCTTCGAGATGATTCTAAAGAGAGGTCACAACATAGGGTTTGGTGGAGAAATGACGATTTTAGTATTTGTGTACACATCTTTATCTGTAGCTCTGTGTACCTTTGTTATAATGAGTTACAGATCAAGTTTGAATTTTGTTATGCTACATTGATTTTTCACAGCATTACAGCAGTTGGACTTAGGAAATATTTCCAGGGAAGTTTAGGTTAGGCTAAAAGTCTGAGTTTATATCTGTAATGGTTAAAATGTGCACATTAGTTACCAATTAGTAAGAAAACAGTGTATTTTATCTCAGACTTTATTCAGAAAGTTCCATCTGAGCAACAGATAAATGTACATATTTAAATTCTAAATTCTCCTATAGGAGCAAATGCTCTACTTATCACAATGGTTTCACAAAGTGACTTTTACAGAGGCGTCAAAAGACGTCAATATGAGGGAATGGGTTAAATACTAAAATTGCAATTTCTCCACAAAACTTAGATTTGTCTCTTCTTCGAGACAAATCTAAAGAGTGGTCACACCATTAGGTTGGTGGAGAAATAAAGGAGTTATTCTTGAAAATATTTTAGTTTATCTGGACTTCAGTCATATGTTTCGTTTTATGTGTTGGCAGAGGAAAGGAGAACTGAGCGGCCACTGATTGATACAGCCAGTACAAACTATGGAACCGTTAGTCAGCCAGGTCAAAGTAGGTGCACTGAAACCTTTTAACCCATTTGCTCCCAGGATCCCATATATGGGACATAGGCAAACAGTGTAGACTCTGATTAGAGTCTACAATGTTTGCTGATAGGAATTTCAATATAAAACAAAACGAAATTGAAAATTTTGGCCAGGCACCCCTTAGATAAAAAATGTACTAATTCAATATATAAACATGGAAGAATCCACTGGGTGCAAATGGGTTAAGTTTCCAAACAACATTTTGAATGACTGCTGTGTTAGACTTTTTTGTGTTGCCTGCTTTAGCAGTATGACAATTGGAGATCAATTCTCTGTCATCCAACTTTATGTAACATTTTTTATTTGTCTCACTTTTTTTTCATCAACCTTCTCCCAGCAGGTGACACATGTGTCTTGTACTCTTGTTGACTAAATCTATTTTAACCCTGTACCTGATAAAGACTCCTTTTACAGACTGTTGGAATCAAAGTAGATCCAGATCAGACATTTGCAGGAGCCATCTGATCAGGGTCTGCTCTTTTTGTTTATTCATCAAGTTCGGTGTTAATGAAATTCAGATAATGTTGTCTTGTTGCCATAGTTACACTCGAAAGAGAATAATCAGAACATCAGGGAAATCCATGTCTTAACCCTTTACTCCATAAATACGCCTTTTTCTGCAAACAGAGTAGACCCAGGTCAGGGTCTCCTGTTTGCTTCTGACATGCTATAAATGTGATTCTGCATTTTCAGCCATGGCCAAACATTCATGTATCCCTGTGCTATTATAACATTTAAACTAATTAATATTCATGATGTCAATATATTATTTCTTGCATGAGCAGGGTTTTACCTGACGCAAGATCTTGCATCCTATACGCACAAAACATAGCCTCGGACTCCCGAAAATGAAATGCTGCGTACGGCGGGACCCGTAGAATTCGTAAATTGTTTGATCCGAATTCCGTGTTCTAACTAATTTATCTAAAGTTATTTTATCACCACTCATGCATAATATTCGTAAACTTCCCAAATTTCCACGAAAATTAACATGTAGAGCATCACCCCATAATTTGTAATTATTGTCAACGAACATGACAAATGGAACCGACACTGATACTTCCGCTCCGCCATAGTAACCGTTGCTAACCACCATTTTGTTGCACAATAATGAGTCAAAAATCGATTGAAAGTTTTTTCAGCGGTCAGAAAAAATAGTGTTCAAAAATCGCCTCTGTCAACGCAGGAAAAGCCACAGTCTGCAAAATCGAATGATTTTTCCATCACGAAGAAACGGAAGTTTAAAGACGAGTGGCATAAACGTTATCAGTGGTTAATTCGTTCTGGTATGCAATATAATACTTGTTTGAAGGCAAGAGTCGCTAATCCCTTTACATGTAATGGAGGGTTTACAAACTATCAAAACTCTACCCTAGCAAGGCACGAAGAATCAAAACTTCACCAAGAAGCTGTCAAAAAAAATTAAGTTACAGTCATCTTTTTCTGTTGCTTGTAAAACACGGAAGAAAGGTTATGCCGTGAAGAATTTGCGCGGATCAAAAATTGTGTGAAGCAGTTACGGCTTGTGTATGTAATGTGTAAACGAGGAATAGAGGCAGATTCTTTTACTGATTTAATGGAAGTGCAAGGTCTAAATGGTGTTGAGATTCTTTTACTGATTTAATGGGTGTGCCAGGTCTAAATGGTGTTGACTGTCACTATTACAAAAGTCCGTCAGTGGTAGCTGAATTTGAGGAGTGCAATGAGCTTGTTATTAGTGAAATCAGAATGAAAAATAGAAAACATTAGAGCATATATTGCATATGAATCTTTACCTTATGAAAAGATAGTCTTCGGAACAGGATTATGCACATTAGTAGAACTGTTTGATAGTTTTTAAATAAATCTGTTACATATTTTTAACATTGTTCGATAGATGGACTCCCAGCCATTGTCTAGGGACTCTCATTTTTTAGTTCAAGAGTCCAGAGGACCCCCAGTTCTAAGAAGTGAGGTAAAACCCTGATGAGTAAGGAGTTAAGGACTCCTATTTATGTACATGTTTACCAGAGGCCCAGATAAGATGTGTAAATTAAAATATTTAAAAAAAATAGCCTCTTTATTTCACCACTCTTTAAAATCGTATCACAGCATAGGGTATGGTGGAGAAATGATGATTTTAGTATTTGAATACCCACCTTTATATGTTGCTCCTGGTCAACCCTTTACTCCATGAATATACATGTAAGAAATAACGACATCATGAATATTAATTACATTAATTTTTAGCTTGTCTGTTTCAAAGAAACATCAAGCTATTGTGATCACTGGGTCGTAGGTGAAGTCGTAGATGTAGTCGTAGTCGTTGTAGGCGTCGTGCAAAAACTTTAATGTAGCTCATTACTCAAAGTATAAGAGGTATCAACATGAAACTTCATAGATGCGTAGATCTCATTGAAGAGAAGGCCCCTACATAAGAACCATAGCTCTTGATTGTCCTTTGTTGTTGTTTTTCCAAAAAGTTTTAATTTAGCTGGACATGCACTTAATCAGACAAGCATTGGCGCTGCATGCAGATCTTGTTTTATAATGGCATATGATTATAGGATTAGATGGATTTTTCATAAGCAAACAGAGCAGACCCGGTCCAACAAGAGATATCCATCCTGGCTTTAATCTGTTAAGGTGTTAAAAGATACTGATGTATATTCGCCAAATTGTCATTCTGAATAGTTTCAGCTGTATGTTTGTTACAGGCAGTGAGGGGGGTGCTAGTAAGGTTCCTGTCAGCGAAGAGGACAATGTTTCCGTGGACTCAGATGAGTATGATTTAGTCAACGATCTGGACAACGACAAGGAGATTCGTAGACTGAAGGTTCCTAATTTCTCATTTCTAGTACTTTCTTAACCCTTCACCTGATAGAGAGCCTTTTCACATGTTAACAAACAGAGAAGACCCAGATCAGATGGCTCCACTTGGAGCCATCTGATAAGGGTTTGTTCTGTTTGCTTATGGAATAATATAAATTTTATTCTAATCATTGTGAAACTGCCCTTTTGTTTATATTTTTACTGTAAAATGTAAATTGTATCATTGCATAATGAACCATACAGTTTAGTAAACAGAAGCGAGACAAGCCCATGCATTTGATTAGGGTTTCACATATTGTTTGTATGATTTTTGTGTCACCTGCCGACAGGCAGTGTGTCACTTAGGGATCTCTTTTCCGTCGTCTGTCTGTCTGTCCATCCGTCTTTTTTGGCTGTCATTTCTAAACTAATCATTATAGAGCTTTCAAATTTCACACATGGAACAAGCATGATGAGAGGAAGTGTCATGCACAAGGGCCACAACTCTAGCATCAATATTTTTTTAGTTATTCCCCTTTTTCATATTAAGTTAACAATAAGTTTTTGTGTCAGCTGCGAGCAGGTGACACATGTGTTCCTCCGAACACTCTTGTGTAATCTAAGATTTGTAATCAGAGTTTATCCTTATCAAATGTCATGTTTTAGACAAGAGACTGGATATACATTGATCGCAAATCTACAACCCATATATGGCCTTTATCCAAACCAAAAAAAAGCCTGCTCATATTTGAATTTAATTGTGATTTTTAATTGGTGATCAATCATGAACATGTGCCGATGACGGAGTAAAATTTTGTGTCCAATTTGCAACACTAGTTAGTAGTCAAATTGTAACTGGGTTGTGATTTGCATCACAGTTGTGACACGTAATAACATAAGCTAGCCATCTTTATTTATGGAATATTTCAAATTCAAATTGTATCATATTCTGTGGTATAATATATGAGATTCTATAAATGAAAAATTGCATGATTCTATTAAACATACGATAAGCGCACACATGATATAAAATTGATATACGCAGAATTTGACCATTGATACTTTCACACTGTTGTAAAACACATGAAAAGAACATGGCGTAGATCATCGTAACACATTGAAAGGATCTGGGTCTACCCTATTTGTAAAGGCGTGAAAAAAAGATTTCTCATGTAATTTTTTAGTAATCCTTACATGAGTCCATTACTGTTTAATTTGTATCAATCATACTAAACTCAATTTCAAAGGCCCAGATAAGATGCATACATTAAAACATGTTGAAAAATACTTCCTTTATTTCTCCATCAATCCCTTTGGTGTGACTGTTCTTTAAGATGGTCTCTTCAAGACATACTAAAGGCTGGTCATAACATTGGGTTTCTTTAAGAAAGGACAACTTTAATATTTAACCCATTGCCTCATATTGACGACTTTTGATGACTCTGTAAAAATCAATTTATGAAACCATTGTGATAAATAGAGCATTTGCTCCTATGGAGCAAATGCTCTATTTATCACAATGATTTAAAAACTACACAATTCTAAAATTTTCCTTTTCTTTACTTAAAACTCCTTTTCGGTAGATTTATTCAAAGGTTCTTAAAATAGCCTATGAGTTAATGGGTGAAATACACACCTTTTTCTATTGTTCTGTCAATTTGTACAAACTTAAAACAAAACCAATGTGTATGTGTTAGCCTCTTACTGTACATACTTTTGGACTTGAATGATCTGTAATATTGTCTCTGTTACCAGACAACCTTGGTCGTTTCTGACTTGTCGAAGAAGAGTGAGAAGAGATCACGAAAGAACTACATGCTGTATGGAAAGTAAGGATTTATGTGAAAATGCTACTTTTGCTGAAAATTTATCCCTCTCCTCCATGAATATTTATGTAAAAAATAATGATGTCTGGCCATGGCAGAAACTGTAGAATCGTATCTATATTAAATCATAAGCAAACAGAGTAGACCCTGATCAGACAGCTCCAATAGTTAATCATTTCCTCCATGAATATGAATATGCCTTTCTATGCCTCAATAACCACTTCTTGAAACCATTGTGAGCTTTTGTGATTGCCTGATGTCCGTCGTCTGTCGGCGTGCGTCGTCAGTCGTCAACAATTTCAACCTTTAAAAATCTTCTCCTCTGAATCTACAGGGTTCTCAGCACATAGTATCATTTTTAGGTCCTCTACAAAAGTTATATAAAGTATGCCCCAGGGGTGCCTTGTTTTCAATTGAAACATATAGTAAAACTTTGAAAATCTTCTCCTCTGAAACCAGAAGGTTCTCAGCTTTCATATTTGGCACAGAGCATCATGTTCAGGTCCTCTACAAAGGTTATATAAATTATGGCCCTGGGGTCAAAATTGGCCTCGCCCCAGGGGTGGGCAGTTTTCAATAGAAACAAATAGTGAAATCTTTGAAAATCTTCTTCTCTGAAACTGGAAGGCTCTCAGCTTTCATATTTGGCACAGAGCATCATGTTCAGGTCCTCTACAAAATTATTAAATTATGGCCCCGGGGTCAAAATTGGCCCCGCCCCAGGGGTGGGCAGTTTCCAATAGAAACAAATAGTGAAATCTTTGAAAATCTTCTTCTCTGAAACTGGAAGGCTCTCAGCTTTCATATTTGGTACAGAGCATCATGTCAAGGTCGTCTACAAAATTTGTATAAATTATGGCCCCAGGGTCAAAATTGGCCCCGCCCCAGGGGTGGGCAGTTTTCAATAGAAACAAACAGTGAAATCTTTGAAAATCTTCTTCTCTGAAACTGGAAGGCTCTCAGCTTTTATATATGGCACAGAGCATCACGTTCAGGTCCTCTACAAAACTTGTATAAATTATGGCCCAGGGGTCAAAATTGGCCCCGCCCCAGGGGTGGGCAGTTTTCAATAGAAACAAAAAGTGAAATCTTTGAAAATCTTCTTTTCTGAAACTGGAATGTTCTCAGCTTTCATATTTGGCACAGAGCATGATGTTCAGGTCCTCTACAAAAGTTATATAAATTATGGCCTGGGGTCAAAATTGGCCCCGCCCCAGGGGTGGGCAGTTTTCAATAGAAAAAAATAGTGAAAACTTTGAAAACCTTCACCTCTAAAAACTTGAAGGTTCTCAGCTTTCATATTTGGCACAGAGCATCATGTTCAGGTCCTCTACAAAAGTTATATAAATTATGGCCCCGGGGTCAAAATTGGCCCCGCCCCAGGGGTGGGCAGTTTCCAATAGAAACAAATAGTGAAATCTTTGAATATCTTCCTCTCTGAAACTGGAAGGTGCTCAGCTTTCGTATTTTGCACATAGCATCATGTTCAGGTCTCTACAAAAGTCATATAAATTATGGCCCGGGGGTCAAAATTGGCCCCGCCCCAGGGGTGGGCAGTTTTCAATAGAAACATATAGTGAAAACTTTGAAAATCTTCTCGTCTGAAACTGGAATGTTCTCAGCTTTCATATTTGGCATATAGCATCATGTTCAGGTCCTCTACAAAAGTTATATAAATTGTGCCTCTTGTGTCAAAATTAGCCCGCCCCAGGGCAGGCTAGTTTTCTATAGAAACATATAGTGAAAACTTTGAAAATCTTCTCCTCTGATTGTCTGGTGAGCGCTTCAGGGCCATTCTGGCCCTCTTGTTGGAAACAGAGTAGAACCAAATCAGATGGCTCCTATTGGAGCCGACTGATCAAGGTCTGTTCTGTTCGCTTTTAAACTAATGTAGATATTATTCTACAGTTTCTGCCATGACCAAAAAGTCCTGTGTCCATGTGCTACTATTATATAACAGTTAATATAATTATACCCCCTCAAAAATAGTTTGTGGGCTGGGTATAAGAGTCAGCTTGGCGGTTGGTCTGTCTCGGGCCATTGGTCGTTCTGTTGGTTGGTCTGTTGACCTTTTTGGTAATTTTGGCTTGAAACATGGATATTTGGATTTGCAAGCAAGTCTGCTGTGTGGGAGTTTTCCATCACCTTTAGTGATAATTCTAGTTAATATTCATGGTGTCATTATTTCTTACATGAATATCCATGGATATTAACCCTTTCCTCCACAGGCTATTTTTAGATCCATCCACTTTAAATAAATCTACCAAAAAGGAGCATTAACTAGAGAAAAGGAAAATTTTAGAATTTTTTAGTTTGAAACCATTGTGATAAATAGAGCATTTGCTCCTATAGGAGCAAATGCTCTATTTATCACAATGGTTTCATAAAGTGACTTTTACAGAGTCGTAGAAAGGCGTATTTATGGAGGAAAGGGTTAATAGGCGCCAAAGCTAAATACTGATGGACCATTTCAATTTGAGTATTCATCATTTAAAGGGTTTATGTGGACATCTACAGATATTGTTAGTTTATGCACGTGTTCATCCTTTCACTGTTGAGTATTAATATAAGAAATAATGACATCCTGGATATTTATTAGCTGACTTTTTATCCCCCCCCCCCCTGATCTGATCTGGGGGCATATTGTTTTTGTCCTGTCAGTTTGTTTGTTTGTTACCAACCTTAGCATTGGGCATAACTTTTGAGCCAGTACAGATAGAGACTTGATATTTGGCATGCATATGTATCTCATAAAGCCACACATTTTGAGGGTGACATGTTAAGGTCAAGGTCAGAGGTCAAATATATAGGTCAAATCACCGACTTTAACATTGGCCATAACTTTTGAACCAGTAGAGATAGAGACTTGATATTTGGCATGCATGTGTATCTCATTGAGGGGTGACATGTCAAGATCAAGGTCATCCTACAGGGTCAAAGGTCAAATTGGCCGGGGGCATAGTGCTTCACAAACACATCTTGTTATAATGGTAAATGTACAACGGATTTTTTTCTATTAATAGAAACTAAATTCGGATCTGTGATACTTTCATACACAAAAAGAGCAGACCCTGATCAGAAGGCTTGAATAGTAGCTGTTTGATCTAGATATAATCTTTTATTACAATAGTTTTAAAAAGTGACTTTTACCAAGGCGTCTAAAGGTGTCAGTATGAGGGAATGGGTGAAGAATGAAGTCATTCTAAATACTTGATTTGTTTTTCAGGAATTTGTTGACGGTATCAATATTCTACGGTTTGCCTGTACTCCAACTAGTAATGACATATCAGAAGGTATGTACTGTGAAATCCTCTAAAGTAATCACAAAAGGAATGGCAAATTGTTGACCAATAAGTTAAAAAATGCGACAAAAATAAGTGCAGACAGCTCCATAAGGAACTTTTTTATTTCTTTTACTTCATTAACCCATCCCCTCGTTGCTGTTGTGAGACAATATATTAACCTGCAACAAGAGATAAATTGGATTTTGATGACAGCAGTGACAAATATACAGTAAAATCTCTCTAACATAATCACTTGCAAGGGGCTTAATTCTGGGCCTTAAATTCATGCGGTAGCTTAGAGCAAGATGAAATTGTGAAGAAAATTCCTTTAGGAGATTTTTGCATTACTTTTGTTTTGCATTAAGTAACCACTTGCTTTTAATCCTTTACTGCATAAATATGCCTTTCTACGTCTGCAAACAGAGTAGACCCAGATCAGATAGCTCCTATAGGAATAATATAGATCTGATCCTACAGTTTCTGCTTTGGCAAAAATTACATGTTAATATGAAATTTTAAAATCTAATTAGTTTTCATGATGTCTTCAATTCTAACATGAATATTCATGGGGTAAACAGTTCATTCATGAAGTGATTCCCTTTAAAGGGGTTTTACTGTACATTATTGTTGTTTCCTGACAGGTTTTGAACTTCACAGGGGACCAGGACATTTGCTACTATAACTTTGCCTGTATTCATCCACTGGGCAAGCTGAGTGCCTTCAACAACGTCTTTAGCAACATCGGCTATGTCCTGTTAGGCGCTCTCTTCCTGATCCTTGTCAAGAGGAGGTAAATTACAGTTCTGTCATTGTAGGGTCATAGGTACAGCTGGAGGAGTACTGCTCTAAATATCTTATTTCTTACCGGCAACACTGACGGGGACTATAGGTTCGCACTCCATTGGTCGATCTGTCAGTCTGTCCATCCATCAGTCACATTTCAGTTTTCAGGACTTTTCTAAACCTCTGCAGATATTGAAGTGATATTTGGTTATGTAGCAGATCAAATTTTAATTTTATTATGCTATATTGATTTTTCACAGAATTACAGCAGTTGGACTTAGAATTCAGCTGGTAAGGGACTATGGCATTGCTTTCAATGCTTCCATTAATGATTACTTGTTTCTCTAGGAGCCTCTAATTACAAAATTCCAGGAAGGTTACGGTTTTCTGGATATTTTTATGCCTCCGCCTTTAGGAGACGGGGGCATTAAGTTTTACCCTGGTATGAAACCCTGGTGTTCTGTGCAAGAGACAATGCAAAATCATGGAGTAAAGGGTTAACCTATTCCCTCATATCAATTGGTGCCTTTTGGCACCTCTCTGTAAGTCACTTCTTGAAACCATTGTGATAAATAGAGCATTTGCTCCATAGGAGCAAATGCTCTATTTATCACAATAGTTTGAAAACTATACAATTCTAAAAACTTTCCTTTTCAATAATAAATGCTCCTTTTGGGTAGATTTATTCAAAGAAGTTTGGTCTATAAATAGTCTATGGGATAGAGGGTTAATGAATGTACATGTCAAGAAAGCTTGTCTTATGAAAATTAATATATAATTTGTATAATCAAAGGAACAGATAAGATTTAAATCTTTACTCCACATTTACACCATTGCAAACCGAGTAAATATAGTGGATATATATTTATACTCTCGCAAACAAAGTTTGAGAGGGGGTATATAGGAGTCATTGTGTTGGTTGGTCTGTCTGTCCATGGCATGTCCACCCCCTGGTATGTACGTTCATGGCATGTCCGTCTCTGGCACAACCTGGCACAGTGAGCACTCTAGTGGTCACAACCTTAGTACAATATTCATGATTTGCGATCAAGGCAGCTGAGTGGGGAGTATTCAATCCCCTTTAGTGATAATTCTAGTTAGATGTATATGAAGTTAAAGGTCACAAATAATTTCTATCAATCTTCCCAATTTTTTGTCTGTGGGTGTACAGCAATTTCATTACAGTAAATACCCTCTAAACCAAAAATTTAATAAAGAATAATTTAGATCTTTTTAGACAGGTGACTGCTTAATGCAGGGTAAAAGTCATGCAGAAAGCTCCTAGCTTACTGTACCTGAAATTGTATCATATTGCTTTGCTATTTAGTATCTTTTGTTGGCAGAGAACTCCTCTATATGAAAGCCGTTGAAAAAAGTGGTGGCAGACATAAGGTAAGCATGAAATATATGAATCTAGAACAAATCTAATAGTGATTAAACTGACAATTAATCATTGAAATGTATATCAAGATAGTAAGTCATTGTTAAGTCTTAACCCTTTACTCCATAAATACACCTTTCTATGCCTTTGCAAACAGAGTAGACCAAGATCCTATAGGACCCATCTGATTAGGGTCTGCCCTGTTTGCTTATGACATAATAGATCTGACTCTACAGTTTCTACCATTATCAAAACATCCTTAGTACATGTACCATTATAAAAATGCAGCTAATCAATATTCATGATGTCATTATTTTTATGCCCCCAACGGCGGGCATATAGTAATCGCATTGTCTATCTGTCCATCCTTCCATCCATCTGTCTATCCCAAATTTCATGTCCCTTCTTTAACTTTTTTATCTGAATGGATTTCAAAATAACCTGGCACAAACGTTCACCACACAAAGACGATGTGTCGCTTTCAACTCCCTGGTTCATGGGTCAAAGGTCAAGGTCATCCATCAGGGTCAAATGTTTGGGGCATAAGTGTTTCACAAACACACTCATGTTTACATGAATATTCATGGAGTTAAGGGTTAAACTCATTAGGGGGCAAACCTTGTCATCTGAATGTCATATTATAAGCTCAGTCATAAGCCTTTTTCTGGTTTCTGGTATAGCCCTAAGCTTGGTCAAACCAGTAAAATGTTTTGAGGTATGTAACAGATGTACAGTAAGAACCCCTCTAAACTGGAATTGTAACAGGGAAGAATTTAGATACTTTTAGGCAGGTGGATGCTTAACCCTTTCCCTGTTCAGTATTCGTGTAAGAAATGATGAGATCATGAATATTTATTAGCTGAAGTTTTACAATGTAAATGTTTCAAGGCAATTTTATTGCTTTGACAAAAACTATCAGCTCTATAATTTATCATGTCAAAAGTAAACAGAGTAGACCCTGATCAGACTGTTCCTATAGGAGCCATCCGATCTTGGTCTGCTCTGTTTTCAAATGCATGAAAATGCATTTATATGGAGCAAAGATTTAATGCAGGGTGAAAGTCATGCAGAAAGCTCCTAGACTTTCACCCAGCATTAAGCTGCCACCCATCTCCAAGAATGATATTTGTGGTAAATTGAATGTCTGGTTTAGAGAGGTTTTACTGTATGGTATGTTATTTTTCTGTTTCAGTATTTTGGAATTCCTCAACACTTTGGGATCTACTATGCCATGGGCCTGGCTCTGTGTGTGGAAGGTTTCATGAGTGGATGCTACCATGTCTGTCCTACTGTTTCTAACTTCCAGTTTGGTAAGATAAACACTGGATGTGACATGATCTTCCATTTTGTGGATGGTTACTGCAAGCTTTAGAAGCTTTTCCTGTTCTATATTTATTCCAAATTTCAGTACCTACTGAATATTCATGGACAAAAATGTTATAATGTAAAATGGAAGGTAGAACATTGTAGCCATTTTAGAAAGTAAAGAAACAGATCTTTCAAATTCTGTTAGCAAACAGAGCAGACTCCTATTGGAGCCGTCTGATTTGGGTCTGCTCTGTTTGCAAATTCATGAAAACACGTTTATATGAGGGAAGGGGTTCTCTTTATATGCTGGCATATAATTTATCTGTGTAAACTGCTCGGTTCCAGATGAGATGCTGCATAAAGTGGCGTTTGCAAAGAAAATGTTTATTTTAAGAATTGAAGCAGACAACAACAGTTGTTGCAGATGAAAAATTACTTTGTGTGCCAAGAATGAAGGTGTTCTTGACTGCTTTGTCCTAAGCGAGTCTGTAATTGACTTTCTACACTTTATGAGAATTTATGATAATCTGTGCAAAGAGTTTAGATCTTGATTAGACAAGAATGACTGGGCATCACATCAGTTTTGAAAGTAACATATCACAATGTTTTATGAAATGGATAAATATTGTTCTTTTTTATGCCAACCTCACCTCCTCGGGGATATTGTTTTTGCCCTGTCTGTTGGTTTGTTGGTTGGTTTGTGACCAGCTCTTTAATGTTGGCGATCATTTTGTAGCCATTGTACATACATACTTTAAATTTGATACGCATGTGCAGCTTATGGAGGCAAACAATTTTAGGGGTGTTTATTGAGGTCAAGGTCATACATCAAGGTCAAAGGTCATATTGGGGGCATAGTGTTTCACAAACACATCTTGTTCTTTCCAGACACGTCCTTCATGTACATCATGGCATGCCTATGTATCCTGAAGATCTACCAGAACCGTCACCCAGACATCGCAGCGAAGTCCCACTCCTCCCTCCTGGTCATGGCTCTCATCATTATCATTGCTGTCATCGGAGTGGTGAGGTCATAGGGATTCTGAACCATTTACCTAATGAATATTCATAAATATTCCCTGAATATTCATAAATATACCCTTTATTCACCCTTTCCATTATGGATATATATACCTTTTCATGCCTTTTTGCAAATAGAGTAGACCCAGATAAGATGGCTCCTATAGGAGCCATCTGATCAGGGTTTGCTCTGTTTGCTGATAGCATCATCAGTTTCTGTCATGGTAAAAAATTCCTGTGTCTATGTACAAATATAACAATGAATCTAACTAATATTCATAATGTCATTATTATATCCCCCTTTTAAAAAAATGGGGGTATATTGCTTTGTCGGTCGGTCGGTCGGTCTGTCGGTCAGTATATCGATGGTTTCCGATCGATAACTAATAAACGACTTGACTTAGAATATTCAAACTTGCTGTGGTGGCTGGTCATGACCACTAGATGACCCCTATTGTTTTTGAGGTCACTAAGTCAAAGGTCAAGGTCACCATGACCTTAACTGGCAAAATGGTTTCTGATCAATTACTGCTCAAGGGTTTGGCTTAGGATCTTCAAACTTGCTGTGGTGGTTGGTCATGACCACTAGATGACCCCATTGTTTTAGGTCACTAGGTCAAATGTCAAGGTCACCATGACCTCAACTGGTGAAATGGTTTCTGATTAATAATTGCTCAAGGGTTTCGCTTAGGCTCCTTAAACTTGCTGTGGTGGTTGGTCATGACCACTAGATGACCTTTTTGTTTTTGAGGTCACTAGGTTAAAGGTCAAGGTCACCATGACCTTAAAATATGAAATGGTTTCTGATGATCAATAACTGCTCAATGGTTTGGGTTGGGATCTTCAAACCTGCTGTGGTGGTTGTTCATGACCTCTAGATGACCCCTATATTTGTTGAGGTCACTAGGTCAAAGGTCAAGGACACCATGGCCTTAACTTGTGAAATGTTTTCGATTAATAAACAATCAGTGGTTTGGCTTAGGATCTTCAAAGTTGCTGTGGTGATTAGTCATGACCACTGGATGATCTCTATAGTTGAGGTCACTAGATCAAATGTCAGGGGGTCTGGGGGGTATACATGTTTTACAAACATCTCTTATTTCTTATATAAATATTCATGGAGTGAAAGGTTAATTATTATGTAAAATTCAAAATATGTAAAGGTATAGCTACTGTAGTCATAATATGAGGTTCATGGTGGGGAACAGAAGTTATAAACTACTATATACAGACATTCTGAAAAGGGGTTTAGTGCATTAGGATGTTGTATTTTTTAAATAAACTTTGATTATAACCATAATCAATATTTTCTGTCATGGCCAAAATTTCCTGTATCCATATCCTATCATAAAAAATAATCTAATTATGTCTCCCCCATTTATAATTTGATGGAATTTTCATGAAACTAAATAGGATTGATCAGCTGTCCTAGATGTGCATGTCTTATTCCTGTTCCTGTTTGATGATTTTCTGCAGAGATATTGGACTTTGAAATTTTTACATGGAAAGTTTTTTCTGCAGGGTTTCTCCAAAATCTTTGGTCAGATTTTCATGAAGGTTCATAGGATTGATCAGCACCATGCCTAGTTGTGCATAGTTTATTCCTTTTTCTGTTTGATGATTTTCTACAGAGTAATGGGACTTTGGAAAATTTTGTTCACATGCTGGGGGAGACATCAGTTTATGTATCAAAAACAATTCGAGTTAATATTCATGATGTCATTTTTTATACGCCCGTTTGAAAAAACGGGACGTATTATGGAATGGCGCTGTCTGTGTGTCTGTCCGTCTGTCCATCTGTCCGTCTGTCCCGGCTCGTTTATCCAAGGTCAAGGTCGCTTAATTGGACTTAGAATTTGCGTTTAGCATTTGCGTTAAGCAAAAATGTTAACCTCAATTTATGTGGAACAAGTCCACTTATTTACATAACACTTTGTGAGCTTTGAAACTTGGAACACTTGTTCACTGTCAAAACCTTCACCTGTAGGCAAGAGTAAATAACTCTGTCAAGCATTTTGACCGAATTATGCCCCTTTTTAACTTAGATTTTTTGGTTGAGGCTTTGTTAAAGTCTATTTATTTACATAACCCTTTGAGATAAAGCTTTTAAACTTGGAACACTTGTTCACCATCACAAGCTTCACCTGTAGACAAGAGTACATAACTCTGTCTAACATTTTGACAGAATTATGTCCCATTTTAACTTAGAAATTTTGGTTAAGGTTTTGGTTAAAATCCACTTATTTACATAACCCTTCCAGATTAAGCTTTTAAACTTGGAACACTTGTTCACCATCACAAGCTTCACCTGTAGGCAAGAGTACATAACTCTGTCTAACATTTTGACATAATTATGACACTTTTTAGCTTGGAATTTTTGGTTAAGGTTTTGGTTAAATTCCAATTATTTACATAACCCTTTCAGATAAAGCTTTTAAACTTGAAACATTTGTTCACCATCAGAAGCTTCATCTGTAGGCAAGAGTAAATACAATGTAACTCTGTCAAGCATTTAGACACAATTATGGCACTTTTTAATTTAGAATTTTTGATTAAGGTTTTTTGTTAAAGTATGCCTATTTACAACCTTGAAACTTGGTCGCAAAATTGGACTTAGAATTTGAGTTTAGCAAATATGTTAACCCCAGTTTATGTTGAACAAGACCTCGACGGGCGTATATTGTGCCCACTGGCACTCTTGTTTTTACATAAATACTCATGAGGAAAAGGGATATCTAACTTCATTCATTGTTCTCTTTCTTTTTTTTCTCAGGTTTATGGGACTAACGTGTTCTGGATAATTTTTGCATTAGTTTACATGTCAGCATCACTGTTTCTCAGCATACACATGTATTACATGGGCAGGTGGAACATAGGTAAGAACTGTTTCTGCAGTATTCACCATGCATTGTACAGCTAAAGTTTGATAGCTTGAACTTCAGGGACCATACAAATTACCTAACATTTTCTAAAGTGCACAGCTTAATGCAGGTCTAAACTAATGCTGCCATGGCCAAAAATTCCAGTGTTTATGTGCTATAATAATAATTAATGTAATTAATATTTCTAATGTCATTATTAATCCCCTACCAGCATTGACAAAGGGGACTATAGGTTTGAAACTCCATCCATCTGTCAGTCTGTCACACTTCAGTTCTCTGGATTTTATTTTCTCTAAAAGGTATTGAAGTGATATTTAGTATGTAGCTTAATTATAATAAGCTACAGATCATGTTCGAAATGTGTTACGCTACATTGTTTTTTACGGAATTACAGCAGTTGAACTTAGAAAATTTCAGAGAGTTTAACGGGTAGGGGACTATGGCATTGCTTTCAATGCTGCCATAACTTGTTTCTTGTATGAGTGTTCATGGAGTAAAGGTGTGGGTGGAAGGGGGGGGGGTATGAACCCTCTACTCCATGGATATGTCCTTTTAATACCTTTGCAAACAGAGTAGACTCTGATCAGACAGCTCCTGTAGGAACTGTCTGATCAGGGCCTGCTCTATTTGCTTATGATATGGATCTAATTATTAAGTTTCTTAATGGCCAAAATTGCCTCTGTCTATAATGCCATTATAAGAATTCAACTAATTTATGTTAATGATGTCATTATTTCTTGCCTGAATATTCATGAAGTAACTGGTTAATGACATTCAATGATAAAATTCTAGGTTTTTTTTGCTTATAGATCGTTATGTGTGTATGCGGCTGTGGATTTTGATAAGGACAGATTGGCTAACCTGCAGCAGACCAGCCTATGTGGTATGTACATACTATATCTAGCATATTTATTCTATTGAATTTAACCCTGTCAGTGCTGAATCTTCAGAGTGGAATCCGAATATCCCATCAGTATTTAACCCTTTCCCTCATATAAACGTGTTTTCACACATTTGCAAACAGAGAAGACCCAGATCCGACGGCTCCTAGAGGAGCTGTCTTGATCAGGGTCTGCTCTGTTTGCTAATAGAATTTGATAGATATGTTTCTTTACTTTTTTAAATGTCTACAATGTTCGACCTACCATATTTCTTTATAACTATTTTTTTAATGAATATTCAGTAGGTATTGAACTTTGGCATAAATACAGAACAGGGAAAGGGTTAACTATATGTACATGTATTTTGAGTCCACTCATTGTGAAAGGCTTGAACTTGCAAATTTATTTTAACCCTTTCCTTTAACCCTTTAACCCTTTCCTCCATAAATATTCATGTAAGATATAATGACATCATGATTATTAATTAGATTAATTCGCTCTACTAGCACATGGACACAGGAATTTTGGTCATGGCAGAAACTGCAGAATCATATCTATATTATATAATAAGCAAACAGAGCAGACCCTGATCAGATGGCTCCTATATAGGAGCCGTCTGATCTGGGTCTATTCTGTTTGCAAAGGCATAGGTGTATTTATGGAGGAAAGGGTTAAATGACAAACAGACAGAAACAGCGCAGTCTTCTCTGGGAGCCTGTTGATCTTAGTTTTGAAACTTTAAAAAATATTTGCTTGCTTCCTTTATCATAGCCATATATTTTAGAAGAAATAAAAAAACAAATTCCTTGAAACTGAACAATTTTCAATATTTCTTTCCTTATAGACAAATGTTGTTTGTTAGGATGGAGTTAATTTGTTGTTGTTTTCTTTTTATAGAACAGATTGATTCTGTTGATAATTGGAAACCTTATCAACTGGGGAATGTAAGTAAAACTTATCTTATTAAAATGTTGAATTCCTACTTTATCATTCAGTTACTTTATGAAGATCAGATGCCACATTTCAGACCCAGATTGGATGCCACATTTCCAACCCAGATCAGATGCCACATTTGAGACTTGGCATCTGATCTAGTTATTAACTGTTTGCAAAGCCCCAGGGTTGGTTTTCATATATCAGACTTCATTTCAATGATTTGTTTTCCCCTTTTTGGCCAGAGTATTTGACTACTCAAACTATCCTCTTCATGGGTTTAACCCTTTCCTCCAAAGGCTATTTTTAGATCCAACCTCTTTGAATGAATCTACCCAAAAGGAGCATTTACTAGAGAAAAAGTAAAATTCTAGAATTTTGTAGTTTGAAACCATTGTGATAAATAGAGCATTTGCTCCTATAGGAGCAAATGCTCTATTTATCACAATGGTTTCATAAAGTGACTTTTACAGAGGCGTAGAAAGGCGTATATAGGAAGGAAAGGGTTAACCCTTTACCCAATGAATATTTGTGTATGTGTAATCATGAATAATAATTAGATTCGCTTGTATAATGATACATGTATATGAAAACAGGACATTTGGGCTGGGACAAAAACTGTAGAATTAGATCTATATAATACCAAACAGAGCAGTTCCTGATAAGAGGGCTCCTACAGGAGCAGTCTGATCTGCATCTACTCTGTTTGCAAAGGCGTAGAAAGGCATATTTATGAAGTAAAGTGTTAAAGTTAATCCTTTACTCCATAACTATGTTTTTCTATGCCATTGCAAACACAACAGACCCAGATCAGACTCATTTCAATGATTTGATTTACCCAAATTGCCCAAAGTATTCAGCCTTTAAATCCTCCCTCTGCATGGGTGTAAAAATAACCCTTTACTCCATAAATATGCTGTTCTACACCTTTGCAGACAGAACATGCTAAGATCAGTGTCTGCCCTTTTTATGAAATAATATACATCTGATTCTACACCATTTCTAGGACTTTAATGTTATCTATCGATAGATAGATCGGTGGTGGTTGCGTCTTGTATGTGGCTTTGCCTGCTTGACTTTACTACTTTTTAGCTCCACTTTTTCAAAAAGTGGAGCTATTGTTATGATCCTATCGTCGGCCTCGGTGTCAGCGTTGGTTAACCTTTTTGTTAAGGTCCCTTTTCTCAGAAACCATCAAAGATATTTGGTCCATATTTGGTATTATGTTTACTATCACAAGGGGAACCCATTTCACAATGGTAGGTAGCCCTAAAATTAATTTTGCCATAGTTATGGCCCTTTTTCGACTTAGATTTTTCATTGTT
The DNA here is from genome assembly GCA_963576725.1 of Azorinus chamasolen. Taxonomy (NCBI): domain Eukaryota; kingdom Metazoa; phylum Mollusca; class Bivalvia; order Cardiida; family Solecurtidae; genus Azorinus; species Azorinus chamasolen. Next base: position 66,351,423 of record OY755248.1, read on the forward strand.
GGTTAAGTTTTATGTTCAGGTCTATGTCTCAGAAACTATCCAAGATATTTGGTTTAACTTTGGTATACATGTTAACTATTACAAGGGGGACCCATTTCACAAGGGCAGGTAACCCTAAAATTAATTTTGCTATAGTTATCTCTCCTTTCTGACTTAGACTTCCACTACACTATCCAGCACTAAAGAAAATGGAGCGCGCTGTCTGCGGACAGCTCTTGTTCATTTAACACTTTACTCCATGAATATTTTTGTCAGAGATAATGACATTATGAATATTAATTGGATTAATTGTTATAATATCACATTGGCATACACTGTAGAATCATAAGCAAACAGCAGACCCTGATCAGACTGCTCCTATAAGCAAAGGAATAGAAAGATGTATTTGTGGAGTAAAGGGTTAAATCAGAATGACATAGTAGCAAATAGTGTAGATAGCTTACTTAACATTTAGCCTACTGAGCAAATTATTTTTGCAGAATTTTTCACCTACTACATTTCAAAATTCAAGCTTTAATCAATTTGTCTACCAAAATGCAATCAAGATGTCAAACAGTTTGGATCCTGATTAGATGCCGAGTTACTCTGCGTCTCATCCGGATCCAAACTGTTTGCATAGGTATTCACTCATCCGCCCATAGCAGGCTAAAAGGTTAAGGTATTAGGCTACTTCCTATTCATTAGTTTACATTAATTAAGATTCATCACCAAGAACTCACATTTTCTACAATGCTACCCAGTTCTAGTGTATAGTTTACCCTTATGCTTTTTGCCCACATTTTACAGTGTTACCTGTTCTAGTGTATAGTTTACCCTTGTGCTTTTTGCCGACATTTTTACAGTGCTACCTGTTCTAGTGTATAGTTTACCATTTTATCACAAAATCTGCCTTGTGGGAGTGCCGTAACAGAGTGCCGTAAATCACGGAAATGCACTAGTGCATTTTTTCATGCAAATTAGCCATTGTTAGCCAATCGTAGCACTCATTTAAGTGTTAGTCAATCGTAGCACTCAATGGGCTTATGTGATAAAAAGAATCTTGCATTCGTGTTCATTATAAATGGTTTCATAAAAAAAATTTGTAATGAACACTCATGTAAGATCCTCAATATATTTTTCACTTGCTACTTGTTTTAGTGTATATTTTACTGTTACATTTTTCAAAATGCTACCTGTTCTAGTGTTTAGTTTACCATTATTAAATGGCCATACCCTTTTTTCACAGAGCAACCGATTCTTGTGTAAAGTTTACCTTGATATATTTTCCACATGATTCACAGTGCTACCTATTCTTGTGTAAAATTTACCATGATATATTTTCCACATTTTTCACAGTGCTACCTATTCTAATGTGTAGTTTACTATTATGTCATTTTTTTCTTCACATTTCTTACCTGTGTTACCTGTTAAGTGTATCATAAGATTACCATTATATTTGTTCACATTTTCACAGTGCTTTGTATGGGGGTATAATGGCCCCTTCAGATTTTGCCAGTCTGTTGTTGGGGGTCTTCATAGTAAATTTACTATACTACATCGTGTACTATTTCCTCATGAAGGTATGGTATTGCAAGTACCTTTCCTCAGACTACACTCCTTTAGCACCCTAAGCATCTAGGTACTCAAAATCTAAAAAATGGTTTGTCTGCTTCAATTTTTAAACCCTTTTCGCCATGAATATTCATATAAGAAATAATCTTGAGTATTAATTAGATGAAGTTTTAAAAAGGCAAACAAAGACGGGAAAAGGATCAGACCACTCCTTTAGTCCATTCCCTCATATGGACGACTTTTGACGCCTCTGTAAAAGTCACTTTGTGAAACCATTGTGATAAATAGAGCATTTGCTCCTATAGGAGCAAATGCTCTATCACAATGGTTTCAAACTACAAAATTCTAGAATTTTCCTTTCTCAAGTTAAGGGCTCCTTTTCGGTAGATTTATTAAAAGTGGTTGTATCTAAAAATAGCCTATGAGGTAATGGGTGAGGAGTATTCTGATCAGGGCCTCCTCTGATTGCTTGTGGATTTATAGAGACGTGGTTTTACAGTTTCTACCACAGGGGGCCATTTCGTGGGTCTACATGGTCTAAAAGGTAAAAAAAAAATTGATTGGGTCGATTTAGTGTTATATTATAGACCCTTGTCTCTAATATAACACTAAATCGACCCAATCAATTTTTTTTTTACTTTTTAGACCATGTAGACCCACGAAATGGCCCCGTGTGGTTTCTACCAAGGTAAAATATATACTTTGTTGATACAAGAATATCGTTACAAGCAAAAATTTATAATCATGACTAAAATTATTTCTTACATGAATATTCAACATTTTATTGATTAATTCCATGAATGTTAATGAGCTGGTAAAATCTTGAATAAATATAAACCCTTTCCTCCATAAATACGCCTTTCTATGCCTCTGTAAAAATCACCTGTTGAAACCATTGTGATAAATAGAGCATTTGCTCCTATAGGAGCGAATGCTCTATTTATCACAATGGTTTCAAACTACAAAATTCTAAATTTTTCCTGTTCTCTAGTTAATGTTCCTTTTCGGTAGATTTATTCAAAGAGGTTGGGTCTAAAAATAGCTTTAAAATAGGTTTTACCCTTTCCCTGTTTGATATTCGTATAAAAATTAATGACATCCTGTAGAATCAGCTCTATATTGTTTCATAAGCAAAAAGAGCAGACCCTGATCAAGCCATCTGATTTTGGTCTATTCTGTTTGCAAAGATGTGAAGGAGATAATAACCAGGAGTGTCATAAGCAAACGGAGTAGATCCTCATCAGACGGCTCCTGTACCTACAAGAGTCATCTTATCTTGGTCTACTGTGCTTACAAAGGTGCATAGGCCTTTATATGAAGGAATTTTGCTATGAAAAAGGAGTATTGCACCTATCCTCAGTCTGTCTAATAATTCCTGCACACAGCAGCATGATGGAAGACCTACCACAATCCTATAGACTGTGTCATTTTTGCATGGTATTGAGTAAACAATATCTCCGAGAACTCATGTAGGACTATTTCAGTTTTCTTCACTCATTGTGCTAAACATGCCTTTCCTGTCTCTCTCACAGTGCCTTGTACGCAGTTCTGCACGACCAGTCCGACTTTGCCTCCTTCCTTCTAGCCATATTTATAATCAACCTGTTACTATATATTATCCTGTATATCATCTTTAAGGTGAGTATGATGTTCTCATAAACTAGGTTGAAAACGTTTGATGCCACTGAAATTACGGAATGATGTTAACCCTTTCCCTCATGTAATTGCTTTTCTATGCCTTCAAAAACAGTAGACCCGGATCAGATGGCTTCTATAGGAGCAGTCTGGTCAGGGTTTGCACTGTTTGCTAATGGAATTTGATAGTTTCTAAAATGGCTACAATGATACACCTTCTATATTTCATAATAACTTTTTGGACCATGAATATTTAGTAGGTGTTGAATATTGGACTAAATACAGAACAGAGAAAGGGTTTAACCCATCTCCTCATATTGACGACTTTTGACGACTCTGTAAAAGTCACTTTGTAAAAACCATTGTGATAAATAGAGCATTTACTCCTATAGGAGCAAATGCTCTATTTATCACAATGGTTTCAAACTACAAAATTCTGAAATTTTCCCTTTCTCTAGTTTATGCATTTTTTCGGTAGATTTATTTAAAGAGGTAGGATCTAAAAATAACCTATGAGGTAATGGGTTAAACTGTTGAATTCTTATTTCATATGAGTTAACCCTTTCCATCTTGAATATTCATGTCAGAAAAAATGAAGGTATGTATTGTATTATTAATTTTAGATAATAGCTGAATTCTTTTAATGGCATCATAAAAAGGGAATTTAGATGTGTATGTTTATTATTTCATAATCAAACAGAACAGCCTCTGATCAGGGTCTACTCTGTTTGCAATTATGTCAACAGACATGTCTATGAGGGAAAGGGTTAGAAGCTATGGCAATTTTATTATGTCCCCTACGAAAAATGGGCATACCATTTTACCCATGTTGGTCAGTTCATCAGTCAGTCCATCGCTTGGTAGTTCAAATGGTTTCTGATCAACAGCCATTATTCTGAAACTTGGTAGAGAGGTTTCAAATAATCAGTTGATAACCCCTATTGGTTTGGAATATTTTTGGGTTAAAGATCAAGGTCACAATGACCTTTAATAAGAATATCATTTTCACTCAATAACAGAAGAATGCAAAGGCATATAATCTTAAATTCTTCATTGGGTCAAAAGTTGAGGTCGCAGAGAACTTTGTATACAAAATGGTTTCAGATCAATAACTCAAGAACACTTTGACCCAAGATCCTGAAACTTGGTAGAGAGGTAGATGACCCTGTTGTTTTTGGACATGGGGGTCAAAGTTTGAGGTTACTCTGATATTGAACATGAATATCATTTTCACTGAATGACAGAAGAATGCATAGACATATGCTTGATCATGACTAGCAGTTGACTCAAACTGATTTTGGGGTAAGTGGGCCAAAGGTCAAGGTAACAATGTATACTGTATACAAAATGGTTTCCGATTGATAAGTAGAGAATGCTTTGGCCAAAACTGACCCCTATTGTTTTGGTGCATATTGGGTCAAAGGTGGGATTATCAGGTGAAGTGATATTGAAATTCTTTGACAAACTTCTCTGTAATTTCTCCTCAACAAATAGATCATATTAATGCTGTTCCTTATAAGTATTCATTTACTCCATGAAAACTCCTTTCTATACCTTTGCAAACAGAGTAAACCCAGATCAGATGACTTCTGTAGGAGCCATCTGATCAGGGTCTGATCTTCTTGCTTATGAAATAATACAGTTTCTGCCATGATAAAACGTTCCTGTGTCCATGTGCTATAACAACAATTTAATTCAGATTCCTTATGTCATTATTTCTTACATGAACGTTGATGTAGTAAATAGCTACTCATGTGAGAAATGATGACATCATGAATATTAATAAGCTGAATTATGTAATAGCCTATGAATGTAGGATGTTTGGCTATGGCAAGTGTTTGCAAATGTATCAGAAGGCATCTATATCAAGTAAACAGATTAACCAATTCCCACTTAGGCTATTTTTAGACCTAACCTCTTTCAATAAATCTACCAAAAAGGAGAATTAACTAGAGAAAAGGAATTTTTCAGAATTGTGTAGTTTTGAAAACATTGTGATAAATAGAGCATTTGCTCCACAGGAGCAAATGCTCTATTTATCACAATGGTTTCACAAGGTGACTTTTACAGAAGTGTCAAAAGGTGTCAATATGCGGGAATGGGTTAAATATTTATTTTACTTGTTTATAATTTGTCTATAATTCTGTAAAAGATATTGACTGGTCCTAACCATTGGACCAATCTTAACAAATCTGAAAGTGCTGTAAGTTGTATTTATCATCAGTATTTAAATGGTGCCCTGTTACTGTTATTAAATAAATAGCAAACTTGTAGTTCTATGACTTGATGTGCTTGTTTTCTAGCTTGCATTAGGAACTTTTAACCCGTTTAACCCATTCTCTCATAGGCTATCCATCCTCTTTGAATAAATCTACCGAAAAGGAGCATTTAACAGAGAAATGGAAATTTTAAAAATGTGTAGTTTTGAAACTACATGTATTGTGATAAAAAAATGTATTTATCACAATGGTTTCAAAACGTGACCTTTACAGAGGCGTCAATATAAGGGAATGGGTTAACCCTTTATTCTATATATACAACTTTTTAAACCTTTGCAAACAGAATAGACCCTGTTCAGATGCCTTTTAACCCTTTCCCTGTTCTATGTTTATTTCAAATTTTAATACCTACTGAATATTCATGTACAAATTTGTTATAATGAAACATGGAGGGTGGAACATTGTAGCCATTTTAGCAAGTATAGAAACAGATCTATCAAATTTCATAAGCAAACAGAGCAGACCCTGATCAGACGGCTCCTCTAGGAGCCGTCTGATCTGGGTCTACTCTGTTTGCAAATGCGTGAAAACACGTTTGTATGAGGGAAATCATTTTGATTTAAATGTTCTATATACATTATATATACTCAGTTTTGTACATGTAATTTATTCATTGAAGCACTTTTGAATGCACATATCCTGTGTGAAAAGAACACTATATGAATGTGGTATGATAATATAATAATAATTATATCAAAAGTAAATAGAACAGACCCAGATCAGACTGCTCCTATAGGAGCTGTCTGATCTGGATCTACTCTGTTTGCAAAGGCGTAGAAAGGCGTACTTATGGAAGAAAGGATTAATAAATATTAATGATATATTTATTTCTTACATGAATATTCATGTTAATTGTGTCTTTATCTCTATTTCAGAAAATATGTAAGGAGAAGATCCCCATCTTGACGTGGGTCTTTATAGTGATGGCACTTATTATCTGGGGCTTTGCTCTGAACTTCTTCTTGGCTCATTTAACATCATGGCAGGTAAGACAGCATGTTCTCTGACCAAGTTTTCATGTTATCAGCATAGCAACAGATTAATGTGCATATTCAGATACTAAGATCGCCATTTTTATTCCTGAAAATGTTTTCACCCTTTCCTCCATAAATTCGTCTTTCTACGCCTCTGTTAGAGCGTCTGCCTGCGGTACGGAAGGTCGTGGGTTCGATCCCCGGCCGCGACAGACCAAAAGTCGTTAAAAGTTGGTACTAGTAGCTCCCTTGTCTGCGCTCGACATTAAAAGGTGTAGTTCTAGGACTGGTCGGCCCGGTGTCAGGATAATGTGACTGGGTGGGATGCCCTTGCCATGTGCCCGCGGCAGGGGTATTTCAGTGAGGCAGCACTATAACTTGTCTCATGCGGGTGCCATCTGCAAATAACTGAAATACTGTTGGTCGGACGTTAAACCCAACTCACTCACTCACTCTACGCCTCTGTAAAAATCACCAGTTGAAACCATTGTGATAAATAGAGCATTTGCTCCTATAGGAGCAAATGCTCTATTTATCACAATGGTTTCAAACTACAAAATTCTAACATTTTCCTTTTCTCTAGTTAATGCTTCTTTTGGGTAGATTCATGCAAAGAGGTTGGGTCTAAAAATAGCCTGTGGAGGAAAGGGTTAATTTATGCATCTTATCTGGACCTCTGGCTCAAACTTTGTTCGAGCACTCCTTTTTATCTCAACTGCTTTTGTATTCATCCTAATAATGTTTATAACAATTTAATCACTTAACCCTTTCCCTGATAAAATGGCTCCTCTAGGAGCCATCTGATCTGGGCCTACTCTGTTTGCAAATGCGTGAAAACACGTTTATATGAGGGAAAGGGTTAATATTCATGTAAGAAATAATGACATCATGAATATTAATTAGATGATTTTCTATAATTGTAAAATTTACGTAAAGTTATAATGATATGATATTGAAGTGATCGATTCATGCATACATTTTCGTTAGCAGGGTTCGCGCAGCCTTGAAAACTCCTTGAATTTCAGGAGTTGCCTTGTAAAGTGCTTAAACTTTGGCCAATCCTGAAAAGTGCTTGAAAATCTTCATAAATGAACAGACACAAATTGACATTTGTTTTTTCAGCTTACACCAGCGGGCTCAAGGGAGGGTAACAAGGAGTGCATTTTGTTTGAGTTCTACGACCACCATGACGTGTGGCACTTCCTGTCTGCTATCAGCCTCTTCTTCTCTTTCCTGGTAAGCACAATTTATTTTAACTCTTTCCTGTTCTGTATTATTCCAAGTTTCAATACCAACTGAATATTCATGGACAAAACAGTTACATTTGTATAGTTAAATATGGAGGGTGGAACATTGTAGCCATTTTAGAAAGTAAAGAAACAGATCTATAAAAGTCCATCAGCAACCAGAGCAGACCCTGCTCAGACGTCTTCTGCAGGAGCTGTCTGATCCTGGTCTACTCTGTTTGCAAATGTGTAAGAAGGCTTTTATATGAAAGTAAGGATTAACTATTGTCGCAGGTGCCAACATACCATAACAGTGAATTTTTTTGTGAGAAAGAATTTTTTGCAATTTAATATACTGCCAAAAAACCTTCCTTTCTATCCCCATACAACAGACGATCCATGCGGTGTGCATGATTACATAAAATAGAAATGGGTATGAAAGGGGAATTTGTTCCAATTTGATAATCGAGTATTTACAAAGTTTAGTAAAGTCCCAACCTTTCTTATTTTATATACAGTCCAACCTGCTGTAAGTGGCCAGTTTAGGGAAGTGGGCACTTTGGTCGTTTACAGCAGGTGACCTCCAAAGTAGACCTGAAACTATAGAATCAGATCTATATAATTCCATAGGCAAACAGAGTGGACCCTGGTCAGACGGCTCCTACAGAAGCTGTTTTCTCTGGGCCTACCCTTTTTTGCAAAGAAAGTGAAAGATGTAAGTAATGGATTGTATAATGCAAGAATTGTATATGCAATATCAGTTTAAATGCTGGCTTAAGCCCATTCCCTCATATGCTATTTTTAGACCCAACCTCTTTGAATCAATCTACAGAAAAGGAGCATTTACTAGGGAAAATTTTAGAAGTGTATAGTATTGAAACCATTGTGATAAAGAGAGCATTTGTTCCTAAGGAGCAAATGCTCTCTTTATCACAATGGTTTCAAAAAGTGACTTTTACAGGGGTGTAGAAAGTCGTATTTAATTTTATGGAGGAAAGGGGTTTATAAGCCCATTCCCTCATATGCTATTGTTAGACCAGACTTCTTTGAATACATCTGCTGAAAAGGAGCATTTACTAGAAAAAAATGAAATGTTTAGAATTGTGTAGTTTGAAATCATTGCAAATGCTCTATTTATCACTGTTTTTAATAGGTAAATAGTGACTTTTAAAGAGGCATCAAAACATATCAGTATGAGGGAATAAAATATGGTGTTTTGTGGTTCCCCAAATGACTTCTCCACAATTACTCTGGCCTTTGAATAGTCACCGAGTACATGTTTACGATGTCAAGTATATTCTTTTTCAAATAAAACAGTTGTACATAATTAGTATCCACTTGTATTTATATTTTCTTCCGATTTATTTGAAAATATTGGTGTGGAAATGTTTCATGTATTTTTCCCGTACTTTTAAATTATGACGTCATTTAAATGATGACGCCGCTTGTTTACCTTTCTGTTTATTTTAAAATCATTTAGTCTTGGCAGACATCGTTACTCATGTTGTGTAGTTGTCTGTAGAGGGAATTTTATTTACATTTTGACATGGGGGAAGGTGGGATAAGTGCGAGGTTGGGTACCCGTAAACCAGGTTTAAGCCCCCCCAGTAGCCTTTTTGGCTACCGACAGTTCCATGGCGGTACTCCTGCTTTCACCCTATGGTCAGGTTTTTTATTTAATATGCTTAATGTTCAATGTTTTTCCTCTTGATACGCGTCCCGTGTTTTGTCTTGTTTGATGGTGTTTGGTGCGGTGTCTTTTCGTATGTGGCTCTCCTTGTTTGACTATTTTTATGCCCCCCAATGGTGGGCATATAGTAATTGCATTGTCCGTCCGTCCCTCTGTCTGTCCTTCCACCCCAAATTTCATGTCCCTTCTATAACATTTTTATCTGTGAATGGATTTGAAATTGGCCTTTTAATACCTTTGCAAATGGAGTAGATCCGGTAGGAACTATTGTTATCGCATTGTCCATCCGTCTGTCCTTCCATCCGTCCCTTCTATAACTTTTTTCATCTGTGAATGGATATTTCAAAATAACCTGGCACAAATGTTCACCACACAAAGACGATGTGTCACGTTCAACTCCCTGGTCCATGGGTCAAAGGTTAAGGTCATCGTTCAGGGTCAAAGGTCGGGGCATAAGTATTTCACAAACACACTCTTGTTCCTGGATCCATATATATTGTAAGTCATAGTTAGATTGTTTCGAAGCAACACACAAATATTCTACAAACTTTTCAAAACAGTTTTAAAGCTCAATTATTATTGTTTGACTGCAGTAAATGTTTTTCTTTTTTCAGGTAATTCTCACATTGGATGATGAGATCATTTACCTACAACGCAACAATATTGTTGTGTTTTGATTGGTTCTATAATCAAAGTATGTATTTTGATTGGTTCTATTATCAAAAAATGTGTTTTGATTGGTTCTATATTCGAAACATGTGTTTTGATTGGAGAAAAGCAATGGCAGTAAATGGGACCAGACAATCAACAACTTTTATGCACTACAAGTGCATGGATATATTTTTTTACATCTCTAATAAACTCTCCTGGGGACATTTCATTTTTAAAAGGATTGTCCTGTATTTTGTACACAGGTGGTTGCTTAAAGCAGAATGAAGGCAAATCAGAAAGTCCCTCGGTCTGCATTAACCCTTTCCCTGTTCTAGCAAATTGCAATACCTATTGAATATTCATGGGGAAAATAATTATAATGAAATATGGAAGGTGGAACTGTGTAGCCATTTTTATACGCCCGAAGGGTCGTATTATGTTATGGTCTCCATCGTCTGGCCGTCTGGCTGGGTGTCCGTCCGTCTGTCTGTCTGTCTGTCCGTCCGTCCGTCCGTCCGTTAGCAAATTCGTGTCCTGGCTATAACTTACTCATTTTTTCTCCGATTTTCAAAATTCTTTCACACAAATGTTCAGTATCACTTGAAGGTGTGTCGCGTACAAAACCCAATTGTGAACTTTCAAGGTCAAGGTCACAAATAGGGCGTTAGCAATTTTCGTGTCCTTGGTAAAACTTACTCATCTTTTCACCAATTTTCAAAATTCTTTCACACATATGTTCACTATCACTTGAAGGTGTGTCGCGTACAAAACCCAATGGTGAACTTTCAAGGTCAAGGTCACAAATAGGGCGTTAGCAATTCTGTCCGTCCGTTAGCAAATTCGTGTCCTGGCTATAACTTACTCATTTTTTCTCCGATTTTCAAAATTCTTTCACACATATGTTCAGTATCACTTGAAGGTGTGTCGCGTACAAAACCCAATTGTGAACTGTCTGTCTGTCCATCTGTCTGTCCGTCCGTCTGTCTGTCCGTCCGTCCGTCCGTTAGCAAATTCGTGTCCTGGCTATAACTTACTCATTTTTTCTCCGATTTTCAAAATTCTTTCACACAAATGTTCAGTATCACTTGAAGGTGTGTCGCGTACAAAACCCAATTGTGAACTTTCAAGGTCAAGGTCACAAATAGGGCGTTAGCAATTTTCGTGTCCTTGCTAAAACTTACTCATCTTTTCACCAATTTTCAAAATTCTTTCACACGTATGTTCAGTATCACTTGAAGGTGTGTCGCGTACAAAACCCAATGGTGAACTTTCAAGGTCAAGGTCACAAATAGGGCGTTAGCAATTCTGTCCGTCCGTCCGTTAGCAAATTCGTGTCCTGGCTATAACTTACTCATTTTTTCTCCGATTTTCAAAATTCTTTCACACAAATGTTCAGTATCACTTGAAGGTGTGTCGCGTACAAAACCCAATTGTGAACTTTCAAGGTCAAGGTCACAAATAGGGCGTTAGCAATTTTCGTGTCCTTGGTAAAACTTACTCATCTTTTCACCAATTTTCAAAATTCTTTCACACATATGTTCAGTATCACTTGAAGGTGTGTCGCGTACAAAACCCAATGGTGAACTTTCAAGGTCAAGGTCACAAATAAGGCGTTAGCAATTCTGTCCGTCCGTTAGCAAATTCGTGTCCTGGCTATAACTTACTCATTTTTTCTCCGATTTTCAAAATTCTTTCACACATATGTTCAGTATCACTTGAAGGTGTGTCGCGTACAAAACCCAATTGTGAACTTTCAAGGTCAAGGTCACAAATAGGGCTTCAGTATCACTTGAAGGTGTGTTGCATACAAAACCCAATTGTGAACTTTCAAGGTCAAGGTCACAAATAGAGCGTTAGCAAATTTTGTGTCCGACAAATAAAAGATTACTATTACAATAAGCAGTTTTACTCTCCTTGCTATTGCCTTAGCCCTAATAGAGTCCTCATATGCGCAACTTCTGAAGGTTCACACATTGTGTAAATAGAACAGCCTTCGGGCGTATATTGCCCCGTCTCGCGGTGCTCTTGTTGAAAGTACAGAAATAGGTATATCAAATTCCTTTAGCAAACAGAGCAGACCCTGATCAGACGGCTCCTATATAAGAGCCGTCTGATCTGGGTCTACTCTGTTTCCAAATGTGTGAAAAATGTTGTGAAAAGCGCTTTTATATGAGGGACAGGGTTAAGCAACCACCTGTATTGAAAAACAACAACATTATTTTTCTTTATTTGATGGGTTTTAGTTTGACGTTTGAGTTTTATTGATCATTAGTGCTCCATTTTTAACCCTCTTTAAACCCATTCCCACATACTGAAACTTGGAACACTTGTTCACCATCACAAGCTTCATCTGTAGGCAAGAGAACATAGCTCTGTCAAGCATTTTGACAGAATTATGGCCCTTTTAACTTAGAAATTTGAGTTACGGTTTTTGTTAACGTTCACCTATTTACATAACAGTTTGAGATAAAGCTTGGAACACTTGTTCACCATAACAAGCTTCATCTGTAGGCAAGAGTACATAACTCTGTCATGCATTTTGACAGAATTATGGCCATTTTTAACTTAGAATTTTTGGACACCATTTTAGTCCACGATCAAGCATTTTTACACTAACATAATTGAGAATAGTTGGGTGTGCTGTCCTGTGACAGCTCTTGTTCTAGTAAATTCTCTTTTTATGTAGATTTGTTCAAAGAGGTTGGGTCTAAAATAAGCCTATGAGGGAATGGGTTAATCCTTTGATACTGAATGGACTCTGTTGTTAAACAAAGATGAATCATTCCACTTTGAATATTGAGCATTCCAAGGGTTTGCCCTTTCCCTCTTATATGTTTTCACGAATTTGCAAACAGAGTAGACCCAGATCAGACACCTCCTATAGGAGCCGTCTGATCAGGATCTGCTCTGTTTGCTTTTGACATTATAGAGATGTGATTTTTTCAGTTTTAGTCAAAGCAAAAAATTCTCTTGTAAAGAATATTATTATAAAAACTGAGCTAATAAATATTCATATTGTCATTATTTCTTGCATGAATACAGAAAAGGGAAAGGGTAACTCGTATATGTTGTATAATACACTTTGATGTATGTATAATACACTTTGATGTATGAGTAGGTTAATGTTTAGGAAATGCTAACAAGAGTGAACAGTGTTAGCCCTTTACTCCATGAATATTCATGTAAACAAATAACGGCATTATGAATGTTATCACATTATCCCCTAGTGACGCATTTTTGTGCCTCTACATGTATAAAATTCACATTGTGAAACTATTGTGATAAATAGAGCATTTGCTCCTATAGGAGCAAATGCTCTATTTATTACAATGGTTTCAAACTACAATATTCTAACAAATTTCCTTTTCTCTAGTTAATTCTCCTTTTTGGTAGATTAATTAAAAAAGGTTGGATCTAAAAATAGCCTGGGAGAGAATGAGTTAATTAGATTCATTTTTTAAAATGGCATAATTATTATGAACATTTTTGCCACGGCAGAAACATCAGAATTATGTCTATATTATTTCATAAGCAAACAGAGCAGACCCTGATCAGACGGTTCCTACAGGAGCTGTTTGATCTTGGTCTGCTCTGTTTGCAAAGGGGTAGAAAGGGGTAATTATGGAGTAAAGTGTTAAGGTAAGTGTGTTACTTGTTTAGCCTATAGTTAAATCCCTCTTAACTGGAATTTTAATTAAAAAGAATTGGACCGTTTTAGGCAGGTGGCTACTTAATGCTCGAAGAAAGTCAAGCAGAGAGCTCCTTTGGGAGCTATCTGCATGATTTTCAACCTGCATTAAGCTGCAACCTGTCTTTCATACCCTTATTGAATGTCTGGTTTAGAGGAGATTTACTGTATGTATTGCCTAGCAATAAGTGTTTGGCCTAATTGTTTGTATTGCATAGCAACAAGTGTTTGGCCTAATTGTTTGTATTGCATAGCAACAAGTGTTTGGCCTAATTGTTTGTATTGCCTAGCAACAAGTATTTGGCCTAATTGTTTATTTGGCCTAGCTAAAAGGCATATTGTACCATAAGTGCTTTGCGAACTGTGTAGACCAGCAGCACATGCAGCTCTTGTTTAATGCAGCTTTTAATTAGCAGATCTTTGAGAATGGCTTATGAACACAAGACATGTTTGGCCACTGCAGAGACTGTATAATGAAATACAGTAAAATCCCGATTATTCGAACACTAAAGTTCGTATTAGAATCGATCTTTAAGACAGGTGGCAGCTTAACACATGGTGAAAGTCATGCAGAAAGCTCCTCTAGGAGCTTTCTGCATGACTTTCACCATGCGTTAAGCAGTCACCTGCCTAAAGGGATCTAAATTATTCTATACAGAAAATTCGAATAATCGAGGTTTTACTGTACTATATTATTTCATAAGCAAGCAGAACAGACCCTAATCAGACCGACTCTTACAGGAGCTATCTGATTTGCATGATGTTTTACAGATTTATGACCCTGTGAGTAAACAAATCACAGAAAAGTGCTTGTGTGGAGGTACTGATCACATTTCAGTGAGAAGTCTAGTTTAACCCTTTCCCTTTTCAAACTTCATAAAGGAAATAATGAGGTCATGAATATTTATAATCTGAATTTACATAATATAAGAGTTCATTTTTTTGTTTTGTTTGACGAAAACTGTAGATTAAAATCTATATCATGTCATAAGCAGACCCTGGTCAGTCAGCTGCAACAAGAGCTGTCATCTGATCTGGGTCTACTCTGTTTGCAAAGGTGTGAAAATGTGTTTGTGTGAAGGAAAGGGTAAACTCTTTACTCCATAAATTGGCCTATTAATACCTTTGCAAATGGAGTAGGAACTAGTGTTATCACATTGTCCGTCCGTCTGTCCTCCCATCCGTCCATTCTATAACTTTTTTCATCTGTGAATGGATATTTCAAAATAACCTGGCACAAATGTTCACCACACAAAGACGATGTGTAGCGTTCTGACGGTTCAACTCCCTGGTCCATGGGTCAAAGGTCATCCTTCAGGGTCAAAGGTTGGGGGCATAGTGTTTCACAAACACAACTTGAAATTTTATAGACATGATTCTGCATTTTCTTCCGTGGCCAAAATATCCTGTTTTCATATGCCATTATAATAATGCAGCCAATAACTACAGTAAAACCTCTCTAAACCAGATGTTAAATTTAGTATAAATATCAGCCTAATGGAGACAGGTGGCAGCTTAATGCAAGGTAATAGTCATGCAGAAGGCTGCCTAAAAGTATCTAAATTCTTCTCTACCAGAATTCGAGTTTGGAGGGGTTTTACTGTATCCATGAAACCATTTCTTTTATGAATATTCATGGAGTAAAGTTTTAAGTTAGATTAGACAAAGGAATATAATACTGGGCAGACGTTGATAGATATAAAGCTGGAATGAGTCGACCTTGTTAGCAATGCCTGAAAAGAGCTTTCTTTCATGGAAGGTCTATTACATATTATATGATGTCTGTGATACTGTGATTTGTCTTAAAACATGTGTTAGTCCTTTGGAAGTGATATTTACATAACCCTTTCCCTCATATAACTGCCTTTTCACGACTTTACAAACAGAGTAGACACAGATCAGATGGCTCATATTGGAGCTATCTGATCAGGGTTTGCTCTGTTTGCTTATGAAATTATGATAGATCTGACTGTACAGTTTTTACCAATACTAAACCATCCTGTGTACATATGACATTTATGCAAAATCAGCTAATAAATATCCATTATATCATCATTTCAGACATGCATATTAAACAGGGAAAGGGTTATAAAAGTGATATTGTTCAAAACATACACCATTGTTTTGTGCATGTGTTTTTTTTATTTTTAGCAGCTGCATATTGCTGGAATATCCTAGCTTTGCATTGATATCATATATAAACATTGATAACTGTATATCATGTAATAACTGTATATTACATATCTAGCCTGTTTTCCCATATTCTAAATAAGCAATGTCAATGCCATATGTGGTATTATTAACCCTTTCCTTCATATAAATGTGTTTTAACGCATTTGCAAACAGATTAGACCCAGACCAGATGGCTCCTATAGGAGCTATCTGATCAGGGTCTGCTCTGTTTACTAATGAAATTTTGAAATATCTGTTTGTTTACTTTCTAAAATTGTTACAATAATGAATATTCCACCTTCTATATTACATTGTAACTATATTGTCCATGAATATTCAGTAGGTATTGAAAATTTGGACTGGAACAGGCAAAGGGTTAAATCTTTACATCAGAGCAATAATACAGAAACACCCCCCCCCCCTCCCACACACACACACACACACCCACCCACCCACACACCCCACCTTACCCCACCCCACCCCACCCCAGACATTATATTTCTTGGAGACAGGTGGTGGCTTAATGCATGGTAAATTCTTCTCTACAGGAAGGTTTAGAGGGGGTTTACTGTAAATCCTTTGAATACTTATTGTAAACAGGGTATCCCTTTACTCCATGAATATTAATGTTACAAATAATGACATCATGAATATTCATTACATGAATTTTTATACTGGCAGTTTTGGTCATGGCAAAAACTGTAGAATCAGATTTATATATATCAAAAAATATATATATCCTGGCATTTATCTATGAAATTGTGGTCATTTCTCATTGAACAGTATATGTCCATACAGAGAAACAGATATATATGCAAACTCAGATACTAAAATTGCCATTTCTCCACCAAACCCTTTGTTGTGATAACTCTTTAGAATCATCTCAATGATTGAAAATGTTTTAACCCTTTCCTCCATAAATACGCCTTTCTACGCCTCTGTAAAAGTCACTTTTTTGAAACCAAATGCTCTATTTATCTCAATGGTTTCAGAACTACAAAATTCTAAAAAAAAATCCTTTTCTCTAGTTTTTGCTCCTTTTCAATGCATTTATTCAAAGAGGATGGATCTAAAAATAGCCTATGAGGGAATGGGTTAATGTACATATCTTATCTGGACTCTGTGTCTATGATGTAGTGGTCATACGGCCATTATTTGTCTATAATGTCAGGGTCAGTTCTTAATGAAGAATATTTCTTGATGATATTGTGATCATTTCTCAATGAAAAGTATTTGTCTATGACATTATGGACATTTCTCAATGAAGAGTATTTGTCTTATGATAATAGTCATTTTTCAAAATGAACAGTATTTGTCTATGATATTGTGGTCATTTCTCAATGAAGAGTTTTTGTCTATGATATTGTTGTCATTTCTCAATGAAGAGTATTTGTCTTATGATATTATAGTTATTTCTCAATGAAGAGTATTTGTCTATGATACTGTCACATTGTGATCATTTCTCAGTGAAGAGTATTTGTGTATGATACTGTGATCATTTCTCAGTAAAGTGTACCAGTTTATGATATTGTGGCTTTTTCTCAATAAAGAGGAGTTGTCTATGATACGGTCATTTCTCAATGAAGAGTGTTAAATTGTGTCTATGATACTGTGGCCTTTTCTCAATGAAAAGTATTAAGTGCTGAAGATTAACCCTTTACTCCATAGATACACCTTTGCAAACAGAGTAGTCCCAGATCAGATGGCTCCTGTAGGATCAGTGTGATCAGGGACTGCTCTGTTTGGTTATTGAACGCTATAGATATAGATGTGTGTGTACAGTTTCTACCATGGCCAACACTGCCTGTGTTCATTATAATGTAAAGCAATCAGCTAATTAATATTCATGATACTGTATCATTATGTCATACATGAATATTTAACAGGTAAGGGGTTAACCCTTTACTACATGAATATTCATGTATGGCATCATGAATATTAATTATATTCATGTTAATAATGGCCCATGAACACAGGATTTTTTTTACATTTTACATTGCAGAAACATCAGAATCATACCTTTATTATTTTATAAGCAAACAGAGCAGACCCTGATCAGATGGCTCCTGCAGGAGCCATCTGATCTGAGTCCGTTCTGTTTGCAAAGGTGTAGAAAGGTGTATTTATGAAGTAAAGGGTTAATCCTTTCTTATATATAAACACCTTTTTCACGCATTTGCAAACAGAGCAGACCTAGATCAAATCGTTCCTATCGGATCAGGGTCTGCTCTGTTTGGTAATGGAATTTGATAGATCTGTTTCTGTAGTTTCTAAAATGGCTACAATGTTCCACCTTCCATATTTCATTATAGCTATTTTATCCATGAATACTCTTAAAACTTTGACTAAATGTAGAACAGGGAAAGGGTTAAGAAAAGCACTATGTGAGATTGTTAGATGGTTTATTGTTAGACGTATAGCCTATGTCATATGGCTTATTGTTAGATGTAGAGCACTATGTCATTTGGTTTAGTATAACTTTAGTATTATTTTGTTAACAGTTGAACTGTGGTATTGTACATAGTCTAGAAGGATGTTATCATACTAAACAGGACTACCTTAACCCTTTACTCTATGAATATTCATTTAAAGATTGAATTACATTTTGGTTGTGTTCATCGATGTATAAATCCAGACCTGATCACACACAACTTGCATGAATTCCAAAGGAATTCATGTAAAAAGTTGTGTGTGATGAGGTCTGGATTTATACATCGATGAACACAACCAAAATATAATTCAATCTTTATAATTCCACCCATCCGTCCTTTTTAAAAATTGTTACCTGTAGACAAATTTGACATTGGCTATTTTAAGTGCCGTGCGTAGGAATTCAATCAATATACATTCTAACAACTATGTCACTTTGTGTACTGTATCCTACGTCATAGATGACGTAACATAGACTGTTCTCAACTATTTGATCTAGTTGCAACAAATTGAAGTTAACAATAACTAAAAAGCAATAAACAGAATTATTTCAACACATGTACTACCTTACTACGTCATATTTCCTCTTAATCGATAACTTGCATAATCCTCCTTGGAATCGATCTGTATAAGCTCTGAACATAGACCAGTGGAATACGTGTCCAGATCCTCAAAATCTCTTTAACAAATCCCTTTTATTTTCAATAAAATGCACTCTACATGAAAGTTTACGTTTGATATACAACCAAGTATTCTCAATTATGTTAAAATCCCGGTGACTGTGCAGGCCAAGAATTGGATCTAAAATAGTATTTCTGGCCTGGTAAACAGCTATCCTACCAGTACGTTGTCGTCCTGAAATAACTGATTTCATGGGGATGTGTCTTGTTATTACTGGCAGAGTGGCCATACCACTTTGACACTAAGTCTGGTCTGTAGCCCTCGCTTTGTTTTCTCCAAATCAACACAGGTTATCACTGCCGATCACCACTTTACTTCCATCCGAAAAATAAACAGTTAATCCCACCTCCCATAAGTTCACCTCGTCCTTTTCTCTCTTCACCATGCGAGCCGCCTGGCTCTGATGGCTCTTGATATTAATACAATCACTTGCTTTTTACCATAACTTTCACTCTTAACACTTAAATTTCAAAATGCGCGCTCCACAAAACTTAAAAACAACATTTTCTCCCAATAATTCTACGTCAACATGGTTTCAAGGAATTTGTCTATAAATAGAACTTCATGCATAGTAAAAAGAAGTAGTTCCGTAGTGTATCGGCTACTGGCTACCGACTTCATGTAAATCATGGAGCAACGACAGAGAACCAGCTCTTTACATTCATTGAGAAATGGATGTCAAATTTCAACCAATCAGATTCGGTGATTTTGTGTAAACGTCACTGGATTGGAATTATTATGTAATAATGACTATGAATATTAACCCATTCCCTCATATTGATGCTTTTTGACGCCTCTGCAGAATTCACCTGTTGAAAGCATTGTGATAAATAGAGCATTTGCTCCTATAGGAGCAAATGCTCTATTTATCACAATTGTTTCAAACTACAAAATTCTAAAATTGTCCTTTTCTCTAGTTAATGTTCCTTTTCGGTAGATTTATTCAAAGAGGTTAGATCTAAAAATAGCCTATGAGGGAATGGGTTAAATAGCTAAATGATTATACTGGCATCATGATCAAGGTAATTTTTAAATATGGCACAAACTTTATTATTCTAAAGCAAACAGAGCAGACCCTGACCAGATGGCTCCAACAGAATTCATCAGATCTGGGTCTACTCTGTTTACAAAGGTGTTAAAAGATGTATTAATGGAGTAAAGGGCTCAATCATAAATGAAGGAAAGGGGCCAATAGTATTTTCCAGTTTAACCCTTTACTTCATGAATATTCATGTAAGAAATAATGACATCATGAATATTAATTAGTTTATTTCTTATTAATGACATGAATACAGGAAGTTTTGGCCATGGTAGACACAGTAGAATCATATCTATATTATTTCATAAGCATAAGCAAACAGAGTAGAGCCTGATCAGATGGTTCCTGTAGGAGCTGTCTGATCAGGGTCTACTCTGCCTGCAATGGCGTAGAAAGGTGTTTATATGAATTATCCCTTTACTCCGTAAATACGTCTTTCTACGCCTTTGCAAATAGAGTAGACCCAGGTCAGACGGCTCCTATAGGAGCCGTCTGATCAGGGTCTGCACTGTTTGCTTAATGGTATAATGTTTCTGTCATAAATAACAATTTCTCTGTATTCATATGCCATTATAGAAATTCTTTTCATTAATATTGATGATGTCATTTCTTACATGTATATATTGATGGAGTAAAGGGTTAAGTTGATTCAATCTTGTATCACCTGCTTTAGGGATCCCTTCTGCATCTGTCTATTCATCCATCCATCGGTCTGATTATCTCTCTGTTCATCACACTTTTTACATCACACTTTTTTTTGCCACATTTCTGTATATGGCCCACATGTAGGGTCAATTATTATTTATTGTTTTATTAGTTTGTAATACTCAAAATCATTTTAACATTTTTAACAAGAACTGTACCATTCATCATGTTTCTCTTAATCTCTTAACACTTTACTGCATTGATATTCTTGTAAAAAAATAATGACATGAATATTAATTATATTAATTGTTACAATAGCACTTGGACGCAGAAATTGCTAACCACCATGACAGATACTGTAGAATTGTACTTATACTATTTCATAAGCAAACAGAGCAGACCCTGATCAGATGGCTCCTATAGGAGCCATCTGATCTGGGTCTACTCTGTTTGCAAAGACATAGAAAAGCATATTTATGGAGTAAAAGGGTAATATTTTTGTGCATATATGTGACATACTATACAGAACATACGCCTTGTCAACTTGCTCGTAACCATTTCCCTCATATAGATGACTTTTGATTCATTTACAAACAGATCAAACTCCAGTAGGAGTCATCTGACCTGGGTCTACAGTAAAACCTCTCTATAACGACCACTAAATTGTGTTAATTAGTTGGTATTTGGGGCAGGTGACTGCTTAAAGCAAGGTGAAAGTAAAACAAAACGCTCCTGTAGGAGCGCTCTGTTTTACTTTCACATTGCTTTAAGCAGCCACCTGCCTTTAACACAAAATACTTGATGTAATTTGGTGGTCGTTATAGACAGGTTTTACTGTACTCTGTTTGCAAAGATGTGCAAAGGTGTTTATATAAGGGAAAGGGATATCAATTTCCAATAGTTGTAAAAGAGTTAACCCTTTACATTTTGAGACATCTTTTGATGCTTTTGCAAACACAGTAGACCCAGCTCACACAGCTTCTACAGTAGCCTTCAGATCTGGGTCTGCTCTATTTGCTTATGGAATAATATAGATCTGATTCTGCAGTTTCTGCCATAGCTAATAAAAATTCAATTGTTCATTTTGATGCTATGAAAAATCAGCTAATTTAATATTCATTATTTCTTACATGAATATTCATGAGGTAAAGGGTTAACTTGCATGTTGCTTACAGTCGGAATGAGTGCTTGAGTACTGATAAGTTTTTACTGAATGTAAACAAGAAGACATAAAACCATGTGTTAATCCTTTACTCCCAAAATACGCCTTCCTATGCTTTTGCAAACAAAGTAGACCCAGATCAGACTGCTCCTGTAAGAGCCGTCTGATCAGTGTCTTCTCTGTTTGCTTATGACATTAAGATATGTCTGGTTCTACAATTTCTGTCATGAAAAAAATTTCATGTTCGTAATTCCATTATAAAAATTCATTTAATTAAAATTCATGATGGAATTATTTCTTACATGAATATTCATGGATTAAAGGGTTAACAGTAGTTGTATGCTACTTCTGTATCTACAAACATATCACTGCTAACCCTTTACTCCTTAGATATGCTTTTTAGTGCCTTTGCAAGAGTCGTCCAATAATGTCTGCTCAGTTTGCCTGTCTGATCAGATTCTACAGTTTCTGCCATGACCAACATTATTAACGATTATAAAATTAGACTAATTTATGTTCTTGGTGTCATTTTTTGAATTTTCTTATATGGATATTCATGAAGTAAAGGATTAAAAAATAATGTCAGGAATATTACCTGAATACAAATGTTGGTTATGGCAGAAAATGTGGAATCATCAATATATGATTTCAAAGGCAAACAGAGCAGGCCCTGATCAGATAGCTCCTACACGTCCGCTCTGTTTGCCAAGACTTTAGAAGTTGTATCTTTGGAATAATTGATAAATATGTTTATATACTGTAGAGCAACAGCTAAACGTGTATACTCAGGTACTAATATCATCATTTCTCCACCAAACCCTATGTTGTGACATCTCTTTAGAACGGTCTCTTCGAGACGATTCTAAAGAGTGGTCACAACATAGGATTTGGTGGAAAAATTAAGAAGTTATTCTTGAAAATGTTTTAGTTTACACATCTTATCTGGAGCTTTGTATACTGTATTTATCCTAAATATCAGAACATCTTATTATCCAATCTCCACTGGAGTATGTCAACATTTGCACAGTTTTGATAACTTTAAGCCTTTAACGTCGTAAGTACACCTTTCAACAGAGTAGACCCAGATTAGATGGCTCCTATAGGAGTCATTTGATCAGGGTCTGCTCTGTTTGCTTCTGGAATTGCATAGGGAAAGGGTGAACACTTTACTCTATGAATATTTATGTAAGAAATAATGACAAAATGAATATTCATTACATGAACTTTTATTATTATGCTTAATGGTGGAAACTGTATAATCAAATCTATATAATTCTATAAACAAACAGAGCAGACCCTGATCAGACGTCTACTGTAGGAGCTAAGTGTACTAGGTCTACTGTTTGCAAAGGCATTAAAAGGCATATACATGTATGTGGAGTAAAGGATTATGTAAAAACTATGGAGTAGCAAATAGTGTAGACTCTGATCAAACAAGCTCCTTAAAGATCAATAATCGGGGTCTGCACTATTAACCCTTTACCCCATAAATATGCCTTTGCAAACAGAGTAGACCCAGATCAGATGGCTCCTGTAGGAGCCGTCTTATCATGGTCTGCTCTGTTTGCTTATATTATAATATAGAGATGATTATACTGTTTTTGCCATCACCAAATATTCCTATATTCATGTGCCATTGTAAAAATTCATCTAATTAATATTCATGCTGTTATTATTTCTTACATGTATATTCATGGAGTAAAGGGTTGACCAAAGTTTGTCTGGCCAAATAATATAGAGACATTATGGTAAATAAGGACTTGTATGTTGCCAAAGAAACAAATACACATATTTTTAATAAAGCTTCATTTTATATTTACGGATTGTTTTTGTTTATATTTGCCATCAGAGGAAAAGGGAAATAGTTTACTCACTGTAATAGGCAAAGTATTTCTCAGTCTTTGTACATGACACAATCTTAACCATTTTCCTGCTATTTGCATCCTGACTTGTATTTACAAACAGCTTGGATCCAGATCAGACGCTGACTCAGTGTCACTGCATAATGCGGTGTCTCATCAGGATCCAAACAGTTTGACACATGATCAATAGTTTCTTAACCCTTTCCTCCATGGCTACTTTTACACCCAACCAAATCGTCCGAAAAGGAGCATTAACTAGGGAAAAGAAAAAATTTAGAATTTTGTAGTTTGAAACCATTGTGATAAATAGAGCATTTGCTCCTATAGGACCAACTGCTCTATTTATCACAAAGGTTTCAAAAAGTGACTTTTACAAAGGCGTATTTAAGGAGGAAAGGGTTAACTAGAGAGAAGGAAAGTTTTTAGAATTTTGTAGTTTGAAACCATTGTGATAAATATCACAATAGTTTCAACAAGTGATTTTTACAGAGGCATGGAAAGGCGCATTTATGGAGGAAAGGGTTTACCCTTTCCCTGTTCTACGTTTATTCCAAATTTCAGTACCTACAAAATAGTTATAATGAAATATGGAAGGTGGAACACTGTAGCCATTTTAGAAAGTAAAGAAACAGATCTATCAAATTCCATTACCAAACCGAGCAGACCCTGATCAAATAGGAGCCATCTGATCTGGGTCTACTCTATTTGTGAAAATTAGGCATTTATATGAAGGAAAGGGTTAAAAGCTTGATTAAATTAAGGAATTTTTGACAGGAATATAGAGTGTAGAATTAGATCTATATAATCCATAAGCAAACAGAGCAGACCCTGATCAGATGGCTCCTATAGGAGCCATCTGATCTGGGTCTACTCTGTTTGCAAAGGCTTAGAAAGGCGTATTTATGGAGTAAAGGTTAAACATTCCATCAGGTTACACTGTTACGAATATGTTTAAAAGTGAAATAAACTACAAAACTGCACATTGTGAACATATTCCTACAAATTTATGAAGGATAAAGAGGTTATCAAGAAAGACCACTTATAAAATGCAATAACGTTTGGATAAAGAGTTAGTAAGAGTTGTCTTTCTTTTTTAAATCCCCCACCCCCACACTTTCCGATCACAGTGGGATGGGGGATATTATATTTTTGCTCTGCCTGTTGGTTTATCTGTTTGGCCCCAACTTGAACGTTGGCAATAATTTTGTTGCTATTGCATATACATACTTCAAACTTGGCATGCATATGCAACTTATGAAGGTGAACATTTTTAGGTGACTTATTAAGGTCAAGGTCATACATCAAGGTCAAAGGTCATATCAGGGCATAGTGTTTCACAAACACATCTTGGTTGGGGTTTTTTAAAAGTCTTTTTCACAATTTGCAGAAAACTGTATTTGAAATTGAGTTATTTTCTAATGATTCTTACTGTATTTGGCTACTAATTTTTAATTTGCTAGTGCCTACATGTACCTATAAATGCCTTTCATGGCTAGGCAAACAGAGTAGACCCAGATCAGACTGCTCCTGTCTGATCAGGATCTGCTCTGTTCGCGTATGAAATGATCTGAAAGATCTGAATCTGCAGCTTAAAATTTTGTCTATGCCAAAATTTCCTTTGAAAATTTTACCTTTGTCCTTCATAAATGTTTAACAGGGAAAGGGTTAACTTTTCCATGCATTTGCAAACAGTAGATCCAGATCAGACGGCTCATATAGGATCTGATCAGGGCCTACTCTGTTTGATAATGGAATTTGATAGTACTGTTGCTTTACTTTCTAAAATGGTTACAATGTTCCACCTTCCATATTTCATTATATTTCTATTTTGCCCATGAATATTCAGCAGTTATTGAAATTTGGACTGGTTAAACCTGCTGTCTCTGTGCACACTCAGAGGGAAGATCTTTACTGACAGGATGGGTCCAGTTGAGACATCAACTAGTTTGTGACAGGTGAGGATCAAGTCTGTATTATACTCTAATCATAGTATTCTAGATCTAATTTAACCATTTACTCCATAAAACTCACTTCTTGAAACCATTGTGATAAATAGAACATTTTCTCCATAGGAGCAAATGCTCTATTTATCACAATGGTTTCAAATTTTCAATTCTACACAATTTTAACATTTTCCTTTTCTCTAATAAATGCTCCTTTTGGGTAGATTAATTTAAGGAGGTTGGACCTAAAATAGCCTATGAGGGAATGGGTTAACCCTTTACTATGTGAATATTCATGTAAGAATTAATGACATCATGAATATATATTACCTGAATTTATATAATGGTGCATGAACACATGTAATTTGGGCCATGTAAGAAAACTGTAGAATCGGGTCTATATAACTCAGTATGCAAACAGAGCAGACCCTGATCAGACTATTCCTACAGTTGCCGTCTGATCTGGGTCTTCTCTGTTTGGAGCATATCTATGGAGTACAGTGTTAAGTATTTGTAGCAATTAACAGTTTTACACATGACAAATCCATAGTGAGCAAAGAAATAGTTTATGCCTCTGCCACTGTATGAATTGAAATATTAAAGACGATCTGGAATTAAAATCTAAATCATATATTATTCATGCGACACTAAGGTGCATTTATGACAATTGTTCACAAACATGCTTGCACAAGTCATTCTAATGCTTTTAACCTATTGAAAGTATGAAACAAGTGTACTGGCATTTGCCAACAGTGTAGAGGTGCCCTCTAATCTGGGTCTCAATAGTTTGTCAATACATGATCTTACAAATTGTACCCTTTCATGCAGAATGGACTCTATTGTTAACCCTTTCCCTCATATTGACGACTTTTGGCGACGAAAGTCACTTTGTGGAACCATTGTGATAAATAAAGAATTTGCTCCTACAGGAGCAAATGCTCTATTTATCACAATGGTTTCAAACTACAAAATTCTAAAAGTTTCCTTTTCTCTAGTTAATGCTCCTTTTCGGTAGATTTATTCAGAGGTTGTATCTAAAAATAGCCTATGAGATGATGGGTTAAACAATGATGGGACATTCCACTTTGAAAATTCAGCATTCAAAGGATGAAATTCCGAATACAGCATGTGTATGTGTGTGTGATAGCCATTTCAGTGTTGGAAACTTGAATTTGGCAAACAGTGTAGATCCAATAAAACCTGTGATTATTTCATGTCTTTGCAACCAGAGCAGACCCAGATCAGGAGTCAAGTAATTAACTCTTTGCATGCTAAGTAATTTTTGGTCTGCAACAATTGTTGTCTGCTTCAATTCTTAAAATAAACGTTCTCTAATTTCTTTGCAAAAATATGATCAAGATGACAAACAGTTTGGATCCTGATGAGACGCCGCATTATGCGGGGTCTCATCTGGATCCAAAGTGTTTGCATAGGTAATTACAGTTTCACCGCTAGCGTGCAAAGATTTAATATATTTTTGTTGGTTGCAGAATGGAGAGTGAGCCTCACATACATGTACTACTACAGGAGATATAACGGACAGTCTGGACAAACATGTGCAAGTCCAAAGATGCTATGGTCATAACTGGTAATTAAATCTGCTCTGTTTGTTTATGAAATAATATAGATCTGATTTAACAATTTCTTCCATAGTGCAAATATGCAATCATGAAACTGAAATTAATATTGATGATGTCATTATAATATATAACATGAATATTCATGATGTCAAGAGTTAAATATTCATACATATCTCTTGTTTAACCCTTTCCCTGTTCTATATTTAGTCCAAATTTCAGTACCTACTGAATATTCATGGACAAAGTAATTACAATAAAATGTGGAAAGTGGAACATTGTAGTCATTTTAGAAAGTAAAGAAAGAGATCTATCAAATTCCATTAGCAAACAGAGCAGACCCTGATCAGACGGCTCCTATAGGAGCCGTCTGATCTGGGTCTGCTCTGTTTGCAGATGCGTGAAAAGGTGTTGATATGAGAGAAAGGGTTAAGTGTACATATACTTAGAAGATTAACCCATTCTCTGTTGCATATTCATGTAATAAATAATGACATCATGAATAGTTATTAGCTGAATTTTTATAACAGCATAATTATGTACACTGGATTGTTTGGTATAATGGTAGAGTCGGAGATATTATAATTTTGTAAGAGCAAACCCTGATCAGAACTTTTAGGAGCTATCTGACCCAGGTCTACTCTGTTTGCAAAGGCATGAAAAGGCATTTATATGAAGGAAAGGGTTAAAATGTCTTACATTTGTTTGTAACAAGTTCTATTGTGATTGTAGCCAAATAGTTAGTCGGTACAAGACACTGTGAAAAACAAAATTAATATATTTTTGTTGGTTGCAGAATGGAGTGTACTAACTTGTGAGCCTCACATACTACCATAGGAGATATAATGGACAGCCTGGACAAGCATGTGCAAGTCCAAGGACGCTACATGGTCAGAATTGGTAAGTAACCCTTTTCTCCCTAGATACACATTTTAACTGTTTCCTTGTTCAATATTCATTTAACCCTTTCACTGTTCTATGTTTATTCCAAATTTCAATATCTACTGAATATTCATGGAAAAAATAATATTTCTTGTATAATGAAATATGGAAGGTGAAACGTTGTAGCCATTTTAAAAACTAAAGAAACAGAAACATAGGATTTTAAATTATATATAAACTGTCAGACCTATTATAATTTCATAAGAAATCTGATCAGACAACTCCTATAGCTATGAGAGCAGACCCAGATCAGATGACTCCTGTAGGAGCCATCTGATCCGTATCTTCTCTGTTTAAAGAAAAGCTCCTACGGAGCAAGTGCTCTATTTATCACAATGGTTTCAAAATGTGACCTTTAACCCATTCCTCCATAGGCTATTTTTAGACACAACCTCTTTGAATTAATCTACCCAAATGGAACATTTACTAGAGAAAAGTAAAATTTTAGAATTTTGTAGTTTGAAACCATTGTGATAAATAGAGCATTAATTTTGCTCCTATGGAGCAAATGCTCTATTTATCACAATGGTTTCAAGAAGTGGTTATTACAGAGGCATAGAAATGCGTATTTATGGAGGAAAGGGTTAAGGAAACATTAAAAGACATCAATAGGAGGGAATGAGTTAATCCGTATCCACTTGAAACATTTTTCCAGATTTCATGAGCTTATGAATAATTAGAACTTTCAAATAAAACATGGACATTTGCTTCGCATTAGGATCTGATCTGTTTGATACATTTCTGATTACATTTCTGAAAAGAAATGGAAGAAAATCTGATTACAATTCTGAAAAGAAATGGAAGAAAATCGGCATCAAAATCTGAATTAAAAGAGAGGTTAATGGTTTACTCCTTGAATCTTCGTGTAAAAAATAATGATATCATGCATATTATTTATAAAAGCACACAAATACATGAAATATGGGCCATGGAAGAAATTGTAGAATCAAATCTATATCATGCCATAGGCAAACAGGCATATTAATTTTATAGAGTAAAGGGTCATATTATTCCAAAACAATCATGACAAAAGTTAGATTAAAAGGTTAATCATGTACATAGACTGCTAAATCAGCTTATTATTAATGTGCTTGTTACACCTTTTCCATAGTCATAAGAATGATAATACTAAAATGAAGTCACAATGACCTTTTGAATTTGAGCTGCTTACAATGGACAAAACTTTGATCAAGTTCAGATGTCAGTACAATTAACCCTTCGCTTGCTATTCACGTCAATATACCTACCTGTAAATAGTGTAGACCCAGATGAGACAGCTCCTGCAGGAGCTGTCTCATCAGGGTCTGCACTATTTACAAGTTGATTGTGCAAGCAGTGCACTCCACAGCAGTGATTGCATAGCGAAATACTTGTACACAGTGAAGATATATGTAATTATACAACAGGGCATGGGTAAAGAAGGAGAAATGTATTTCAAAATTCAGCAAGAGAAGGGTTAACCCTTTCGCTCATATAAACCTTTTTCACACCATTACAACCAGAGAAGACCCAGATAAGAAGGCTTCTTTAGGAGCCATCTGATCAGGGTCTGCTCTGTTTGCTTATGAAATTATAATAAATGTGACTCTACAGTTTCTACCAAACTATCCTGTTTTCATATATCATTATAAAAATATAGCTAATAAATGTTCATTTGTCATTATTTCTTACATGAATTTTCAACAGGGAAAGTATAAATATCCTGAAAGCTGCAATAATTAATAAACTATATGACCTTGTTGACTCAGGAAAACAATGAAATGCCAGCATTGCCCTCTTGATGGTCTAGATGGTTTTTTTTTACGTGAATGTAATGTCTGCAATTATTATAACAAATGATTTACATGTATATACAGTGGACCATATATTCACCCTTTCCTCCATGAATATTCATGTAAGAAATAATGATGTCTTGAATATTAGTAATGGATACAGAAAATTTTGCCATGGCAGAAACTGTAGAATCATATTAACTATATTATATCATAAGCAAACAGAGCACACCCTCATCAAATGCTCCAACTGATCTGGGTCTACTCAGTTTGCAGAGGCATAGAAAGGGGTATCTATGGAGTAAGCGGTTACTTAGAAACAGGAATAATAAAAAGTTGGTGTTTGCTTAACCCTTTCCCTTTTCAGTATTCATGTAAGAATTAATGACACCATGAATATTAATTAGATTATTTCTTACAATAGTACATAAACATAGGGAACTTTAGTATTGGTAAAAACTGTAGAATCAGATCTGTTAAAATTTCATAAGCCAACAGAGCAGACCCTGATCAAACAAAGGAGCCATCTGATCTTGGTCTACTCTGTATGTGAAGGCGTAGAAAGGCGTATTTATGGAGAAAGGGGATAATTGGAGCTTTCTGCATTACTTTTGATCTATATTTAGCTACCACCTGCTTTACAGACCCATAATTAGACCTGTTTTGATGGTCACTTAACCCTTTCCTTCATATAAAGGCCTTTTAATGCATCTGCAAACAGAGTAGACCCAGATCAGATGGCTCCTCTGTTTGCTAATAGAATTTGTTACTTTCTAACATTCTACACTGTTCCAGCTTCCATATTTTATTGTAACTATGTTGTCTGAATATTCAGTACGTATTGGAATCTTGAATATACATAGAACAGGGAAAGGGTTAAACCTTTACTCCATGAATATGTAAGAAATAATGAAGACATTAATATTAATTAGGTATTTATTTTATAATGGCATAAAGACATTACATTTTGCTCAGGCAGACTTAGCTGTGGAGTCAGTTCTATATTATACCATACAATATGGCCAATGTGATCAGACAATGATCAGACTATTGACATACCAGTATTTATGGAGTAAAGGGTTAACCCTATACCCCATGAATATTCATGTAAGAAAAAATAATGACACCATGAATATTAATTAGACTAATTTTTTTAAATGACATAATTAACACATGAAATGTATGCCAAAATAGATACTGTAGAAAAAGAGTTATATTGTTCCATAAGCAAACAGAGCAGACCCTGATCAGACGGCTCCTATAGGATCCGTCTGATCTGGGTCTGCTCTGTTTGCAAAGGCCTAGAAAGGTGTATTTATGTAGTAAAGGATTAAACAGTGATGGGTCTTTCCACTCTAAAAATTCAGGATTCAAGGGACTAAATTGCCCACTTATTGTGTTAATGTTGAATGTGTTTGAACACCTACATAAATTTCTTCAAAATTTAATCCTATGTAAACTTCTCTTGAAATTCGGTATAGGCCTAGTTAATCCTTACAATGTGGGAAACGAGTCACTAATGTCCTTTGCAAACAGTGTAGACCCAGATGAGAGGGCTCCTAGAGGAGCCCTCTCATCAGGGTCTGCACTGTTTGTCACGTTACACTTTTCTTTAGAAAAAATCCCTAAATATTCACCATAAGCTTGACCTGTTTAAATTTTGGAAGAGTCCATTTGAAAATTCAGCATTGTCAGGGTTAACCAATAGTTTGTTATGGGAAAATTAGTGATTATTTTTTCAAACAGTATGGATCCAGATGAGACACCAAGCAATTTGGCATCTCATCATTTGGCATCTCATCAGGATTCCAAACTGTTTGATACTCTGCAATTGTTTTGCAGAGAAATTTAATATTACATTTTGAAAATGATGTGAGCAAATATTTATGCCCAAAATATTATTTTCTCAACATTCTAAATGTCAATGTCCGTAGTTAAGCCTTTCCCTGTTGCATATTCATGCAAGAAATCATGACATCATGAATATTTATTAGCTGATTTTTTTTACAATGCCATATTATGTACAAATTTGGTATTAGTAGAAACTGTAGAGTCAGATCTATAATAATTTCACAAGCAAACAGAGTAGACCCTGATCAGGCAGCTCCTACAGGAGCTGTCTGATCAGTGTCTACTGTGTTTGCAAAAGCATGAAAAGGCATTTATATGAAGGAAAGCGTCAACCATTGTCCTGTGTCAAAAACCAGTAAAACTTCAACAGATATACCTGCAGAATCAGATCTATATCATGTCAAAAGCAAACAGAGCGGACCCAGATCAGATGGCTCCTACAGGAGCTTTTAGCATTACTTTTGGCCTGCATTAAACTACCATCTTCCCTACATACCCATAATTGGACCACTTTTTTGATGGTCACTTAAGACAGGTTCTACTGAAATTAGTTTCAAGTCAATTAGATAGAAGAGTGCATCTTTAAAAATCGAGATTTCTTTTGAGTGATTGTATTAGTGAGGCTTCACTGTAATTACCCAGACACGGGCTATCACAACAAGCCTGTATCTCACAACAGCATAACAACAACTACCATTAAAAGACAATTTCACAGCTAACAATAGTTGTATAACATTATTTAGTGATAAACTAGCAATAAACGCCATTTACACCTTTAGCACATAATTGAAGTAACTTTTGTCAACACACAAAATTTTAATGTTGTCTGCTACAATTATAGGAAGTATACAATTAAACAGAAGCCTGGGTTTGTCTGATCTGGGTCTGAAAGGTCTAAGTCTTTCTGTCTGAATACTTTGTGAGATTAGTGTATGTAATTCTGATCTTTTTAAACATTTTCTCGTCCATCATATACTGGTAGCATTGTCTACAAAAGATTTTTTCTACAACAATTTTCATTTGTAAATCTTCTTCCCGTTTGTAATAAAAATGTAATCATACTATCAAACAGTTTAGATCTTGATAGGATGTGGAGTTCCTCATAATCTCTTGTGCTTCCAAACAGTTTACAAAGGTGATCACAGATTGGCCAATGATTGCAGCATATATTTCCGTTTATATCGTTTATGGTGCACATTTTATGTTTAGCCCATTCTCTCACATTGACGCATTTTGACACATCTGAAAAAGTCACCTTTTAAAACCATTGTGATAAATAGAGCATTTTCTCCATAAGATCAGTCAGCTACTGCAGTAGCCGTTTGACCAGGGTCTGCTCTGTTTGCTTATGACATGATGCAGATCTGATTCTACAGTTTCTACAATGATAAAACTTTCTTTGGACTGTGACCATTTTAAAAATTCAGCTAATTATTTTTGTATAAATAATGTCTTTGATGTTTCGTTTTCCAGCAGTTGTGACACTGTAACTTAGAAAAATTGATCATTTTGATCATGATATAAACATTTTGATAGACATTTTGATCATGATCTTGAAATTTAAGCAAGTCATACATAGCATTTCTTATGTTTAATACTTTATTCCATATAACAGTGAATATTTGATTTCGGTAGTGACAGATTTTTCATTTGAGTGGCTGCAAATATAATGAATGTTTATTTATACAAAGTCGACTTCTTAAGTTTCATAGGCACCTATTAATTGTGGTTCAACGGGACAAAAACTATTTCATGACATAAGAATTTCCTCCATATTGGTTTCCATTGTTGGATCAGCGGGAAGTGTAAATAGGACTAACCCCACCTATATCATTAACCCTCAATGTGCAGGAACATGGTATTTAAGACGTTTGCAAACAGTGTAGACCCAGATCAAAGGGCTCCTTCGGGAGCCCTTTGATCAGGGTCTGCACTGTTTGTCGTAATAATAAATTTCTTTAGTGATAAATTCTTATACAACTGTTTGTTTAATTAATATTCAAAAAAAGGTGGAGCCAGTGTTAATTATTCAGCAGATTAAGTCGTTAATACTGCTGTCAACATAATCCTCTAGAATGATAAATGAATTGGCATAGGTATAAATTAAGGATGTTTAATTGTTTAAATGCATGATCTTTTTTTTTTCTATCTATTTAACTTTTTCCATGGACATTCATGTAAGAAATAATGTATTTATTAACATGAATTATCTTTATATTTACCATATGATGGCAAATGAGCAAAATTTTTTTTATTAAGTTTTGGCCCTGATTAAAACTAGAATGCCTTAGCCCATGTACTCCATGAATATTAATGTAAGAAATAATGACATCATGAATATTAATCATATTAACTGTTATAATGCATATATGTTATAATGCATACAGGATTTTTTAAAAGTATATCTATATTACTTCATAAGCAAAAGGAGCAGACCCTGATCAGACGGCTCTTATAGGA